>JAMPIV010017021.1:95000-142842 GCA_024509875.1 Oreohelix idahoensis
TGCATATAAGATGGAACGGTAGGAAGTTCTCATTTACGGAGATATATGCGTATTTCGGCTGCCCACAGTTACGCTAAAAGCATGTAAACCCACTTCTGTTCTAAATATTAAAATCAACAAATAACAGTTTGGGAAATTACATGGATAGGAAGATAGAGTTTTATCAGCTGTATAAAACTAGATAAGATGGAACTATATGGATATTATATATGCCGAGAATGATAAAGGCAAAATTTCAGTCGACGCACAGTTCGGCCGAAATCACTGTTCGGGAAGGATTTTTCAGGCTTAGGTTTAAGCTGTGACGTCGGTACTCTCCGATACGATACGTCCGCGCTATACGTATTTAAAGCGTATCGGTAAAACTGGAGGGATATACAACGAAGAGGGTTCAGACAGACTGGAGGCAGAGTTTCGCCACTACCCATGAATTGTGAGCGGATCGCCAGAAACATTTTTAAGTCCAGTATCTGAAGTCTGAGGGTAAGCGAAATTATGATAACTACCGTGTATAATATTTGTTATTTCAGGTTCATATAGAATTCACAAAATATGCCTGTATAATAATCATTGATATAATGTATTGTATTTTTAATATGATCTAAACATGTGCATTGTGGATGAGATGATTGTTGCTTGTACAAAAATTAATCACAAATAGCCCCACAGCCTAATGAAGATATATTTATCATATTGCTTTATCGCTTACGAAGATAAAGGCAGTCCCATGGCAGAGATTGTCATAGGGAAATGAAGTGTTAGAAACTTCTTCGTGGAAGATCCCAGTTTACGAGGTTAAGGTGACTAGTCCCCTTCCTCGCTGCCTTTGCCTTCCCTAGTTCGAGCGCACAACTTTGTACCCATTTACAGCTGGTAAACTGGAGTGTTCTACAGCCAGTTTCAGTAGAAAGCAACCTGATCACGTGGTCAATCACTTTATTTATTTTATGTATTACTTTTGTGTAGATGCTAAGGATAGCATCAGTATTTGAATTCGTACTTGATATGATTTGGAAGGATCAAGTTATAGAATATGAAGGGATGTATAGGAGCGGAATAAACCAGATGATGTTTATTACTGATATGTTAATATTAATTCTGTATCATTGAAATGATGTTACTTGCTATGACTGTATAACTTTGACACCTGATGACTGACTTGTCTGACTTATGTGCTAGTCATTTACACTTAATTGACATGTTAATATTAATGCTATATCACTGAAATGATGTCCTTGCTTACTATGATTGTATAACGGTGACATCTGATGACTGACTGGTCTGACATCTGTGCTAGTCAGCTACAAGTCTAGCCAGATACTAGCCAAGGCTGATATGTTGCAGGTTCCATGAAATAACTCAAACCAGACTGTCCAGTATCAGAAGCCGGTGTAGTTCATCCGAGGCAATCCCACCAAAGTGCAGGACCCCAAAGAGTGAACTTCAACTGGTCATTGGCATCCCTACTGTTGGGCCTACCAAGTCTGATATCAGCAAAGGACAGTTTCAGCAGTATCAAGTTGGAAAGATAAGTGTCCTGTTTGACACTGACCACCTATACATGTGAAACAGCCAATAGTTCAAAACAATAATTAACCATACAGAAACTCAGTCAACTGATGACAGTTATCCTTAAATTCAAAGGACTAATAACAGTGATTTCAGTAACTTTATTATTTAAGATCTTGAAGTCTAAACAGACAATAATAGTAATTGTGTGAATATTTTATATATATATGTGTATACTCTTTTCCAACTAGTAGAAATAGAATATTAGTGTAATTATTAAACTATTTTAACTGTACCTGAGGATTTATTCACTTCTTCCATTTTGTGGGTTCAGTGAATGTTCATTTTACTTATCCCCTAGAATATAAGTAATCATAAGATAGTCACAGGGAGGAGACACCTTAAATCCTGGTACTACTTCTTACCAACTGGGCCAGGGTTTTCACAGTCTGACTATTGTTATGATAACAATACACCAGTGCTTATTTCTAAGACTGGGGTATTACTTGTAAGGTCAGAACTCTTTACTGGCATACTCTTACATATAAATAAATTTAAATAACCTCCCGCTACACGCCCACTAATGGGCTGTTACATCCCACGATATCCGTTGCCCTACTCACACTTCTTACGGTTTCGTGCTCAAAAAGGTGTTTTCTTCTGGTGTCAGACAGCGCCGAGATGTCTAACAACCGAGCGCTGTCTCCCATGTCTCACACGTCTGTCTTCTTCACGGATGGCAAATGTGTGTTTCGTTTAAATCGCCCATTCCCGTGTTAGAATGCCATCATAAGCACAAATATTCACCGTAGACCAGATAGGAAATTAATTACGCCGTCTAAAATTACATCTTTCTGGCCACACGGTTACATCCCTATAGTCAAAAAATTACCTTTCGAAGACTTTTTTTGGTTCTCATATCGTTTCCCTAGTTACTGTGCCACGTTATCATCATCATCATCACGCTTCAGGTCCCCAAGGAGCATAGGCCTTTAACAAATTTATGCCAAGTCTTCCTGTCCCGTGCCATCAGCTCAATGTCTTTCCTTGCCTTCTTCATTCCCTTAGTGTCTGTCTCCAGGTCTGTTCTCCATGTGTCTTTATAGTCTACAGCTACCTCTTTTACCCTGTGGATTCCAGAACAAGGTCTGCCTTGTAATGCTATCTCAGGTTTCCTCATTGTATGTCACCTCCGTCTCCAGCGTCAGTCCTATTGTATGGCTGTAAAACATGGAAAACAACAAAAACATCAATCAAAAAGCTACTGACGTTCATAAATGGGTGCTTGCGTAGAATAGAAGGATTGAAATGGTATGACAAGATGACCAGACAAAAGCCAGTGGAGCAAGAGATTAGAAGATAACTGTGATAAACGAACGCAAAGCCTCATAGCCATATCTTTTCATACGTCTTTCTTATTTTATTGTCTTCCACATTTGTGCTCTTTCAAGCCCACATTTGCTATTTCATCGTTTTTGATTACTCGCGACCGGTATCTAGAGAACCACATTTGTTCTTTAATCGGTGGTAAAATAAATTCTTTTGATTGAGTCCCCATACCTGGCATCATCTATTGAAGTCCACATTGCCTCGTGATAAATCTCGTGAAACACATCTTTTTTCATCAAAATCAGACATCTGGGCACGGTACAATTTCTGTGGACTATTGTTAACTTTGAAGCGAGCGCGGCTGACACAAAAGCTTAATCTCTTTATTGCTCGGCCACTGTCCATTCAAGCGACGGGTCACCACATTGGGACAATGGTGCGGGGAGACGCCCAGCTTGGCCAGGTGAAGGTCTTCTCATGCTGTTTAAACTAACCGCCAAGTAGTACAATAGGCGGCGCCACAAAGGGACTTGTTAGGGTGCTGGCGACAATGGACCGAGGTAACAAAGGCCGCCGCCAGCAGCACTGAACAATGCTTGACACGTGGGGCGAAAGCGCCAGAGAGCGATATGACAGTTGGAGGGCGGGGGACATTTTTGCATTGACCAGCCAATTATCTCAACACCTGTTTGTCAGGCAAGCCCGGCAACAAAAGTTGATCGCGAATTGCCCCACCCACTTTTGGACTGACAGGGGACAAGAGCGATCCTGGGAATGAGTGACCAGAGGGACTCTTAGCTATTGGTTGTATGGGCGGAGTTGTACGTCACCGGTCCAAGGGACCCACATTTGACTTTTAGAGATATAATATACCGCGCAGGCATGTTAGATGTTTTATTTGGTTTTGTTTCTGGAAATAACAAAGAAATTAAAAAAATAAATTAAACTTAATTATACAATAGTAGTTATTGCTCCATGTTTTGACATTTGTTTCATGTCTACCCAATGGATACAAGTGACAATATTGTTGTTGTTTAACTAGGGCTGCTGAGATTTTCGCTCTTTTGCAGCCAATGCCAAGTCAAGTTGATGACTCCGTGGTATTATCTACACTGTAGATCTAGGCTTTTCTTTTCTGCTATTCCGAAACGTGTTGAGTTGAAGTTATGAGCTCCAGTTTCTCCAGCTTGACGACTTGCACTTAAAAGATTATCACATCTGATCCCAAGTGAGAATATGCAGATTTAAACATAGGAAGTGACTTTTCAATTCCCCCTTGTAGATTAACACTCCCACGCATATTTTGTTCCGCTGTTAATCAGACTGCTATTCCAAGCCAGTCACGATTTTATGAGAGCTCTCAAGATCTTGTCAGAGAAAATTACTCTATCAGTACAAACAATGTGGCCGTATATTAGGTTTGAATAATGGCTTGTTAAGAGTTTATCTTTAACAAAAAAAGAAGCGAGAGAGCGACAATGAAAGACAGATAACAGAAGAGCTAACGAAGAGGAAGTAGAAATAAAGAAGGATAATGAAAACGAATGTGGGAAGAGATGAAATAAAACGACACAGAAGAATGAATGAATGAAAGAAAAAAGAATGACGGAGAGGAAGAAAGAGAGGATTGTAATGGGGTGGGGGCTTTGCTTTCTTTGTTGTATTATTATGCACTCAGCACGGTCTTTCCCAGCAATCAATGCTTCCCAAACGCATGATAATCGCCTACCCCTACGAGAGTTTAATCTTACCAGCATATCCTCCCATCTTTTAAATTTTAAATACAGCAATTATTTTGTGCAGTTCAAATAAATATGTTGAAGTAAAATACAATGTTCTGCCGCGTACCAGATGAACGCCTTTCGCGTAACACACCCCGCCCCCACATACCATAATTTGGGAATCACTGCCTCCAAGGTATATGTTCATCAGGAAACATACAATGTATCTTCTGTTTTACCCTAGACAACATAATTGTTTGTCACAGAAAACATTAGAGATAACGAAGTCGAAAAAGAAAGAATGGGAGTAAAAAAAAAATGTGATGGAAGGAATAAGACGAAACAGAAGAGAATGAAAGAAAGAAGAACAATGGAGAGGAAGAGGGAAGATTGTAAGTGGGGTGGGGCCTTGCTTTACTTGTTGTATAAAATTATGCACTCGGCACGTTTTTTTTCCTACAGTGGCCAACACAAAATGCATCTTCTTTTTGAACCTAGACAAGACCTCATAAGTGTGTGTCTCTGGATCTTGCACGCGATATCTTACTTTCCGCCACTGACATAATACTTCGCTGTTACTATATAACTTGAAATATTTTTAATGCGTTTAAACATATTTACAGCCGTGTCAGGGGCAGATTTACATTTATCGGGGCCCCGGAGCAAAACGGGTCATTGACTCCTGATTTATCGCTTTCCCGTGGATTAGGAAGTCCCGTGTAGTTACCGGGGGTCGCTGATAAGACAGAAAAAGAATAGGAAAGCTGCTCACTCAGGCATGTCGTACAAGGCGACTAATATCAGATTGTGCATGGGGTTGAAAAACCTCATCATTTACAACAAACGGGAGCCGAGCTGGCGTAATGGTTACCACACTGCGCTCACGATCGGGTGATCCAGGTTCGGGCCCTTGCGAGGACATTTGAAGCAGTGTCTTCGACCAGGGACTGGAATAACCTGAACAGCTCCTGAGCCGACCCAGCTCTAATGGGTACCTCCGAAATCGGCGAGAATCTGCCTGAATGGCGAGAGGACACCTGTCAGTGTACAGGGAAAAAAGGGATACTCACGTAAAATCAGTCTCAGGTTAGATATTGTCGTGGAATATTCTAATCCACATATATAAATTATCAAGTAAATATAAAGCCTAATAAATACATATAATAAATAAAGGAAGAAGAATGGTAAAGAACAGTGCTGTCACAATGACAGTACTCGAAATCCCCCTTCTTTTCTACTTCGTCGGCAAATTGTAACGCTTTCACGTTGATATTAAAGGCCTTCTGCAACATACACGCGTTTCCCAAACACACAATAAAATGTGCTGCCTTTCTAAGAAAAACCTTGAAATATGCAAGTTGACCTAAATTTTAAATTCCATTCATGTCTTTTTCTACACTATGTTACCAAAAACAAAAGACAGATGGACTAAAGGATAGCGAGAAGGGAGAGGCAGAAAGCCGAACACTAAACACGCGTCGCGCGATACACAAATGCTGCCATCACGCGTGTAAGACTACATGCACTAACTTTTTTTCGGACGGACAGTGATAAATTCACTACCCTTCCCAGAGTTAGGTTTTAAAATCACAAAAAACGCTTATTAGGAAAGATAACAATAGATGGGTTTACGTTTGAAAACATTACAGTACCCAGACAGCACATCTTCGAAACAGGAGGTAGAAGGAATTGCATATTTTGAACGCAGCATATTAGTTCTATTAAATATATATATTTGGGTTCCTTAGGGTTTGCTGACAAAGAATATGTACAACGTTATGCAAATAGTCTAGGAATTAACAAGTTATAGCCAAAATAAAATGATAGTGCTGTCAGACAACACCCAAAATCAGCATCGCTCAGTGGTAGATTTTTTTACACCACCATTGTACGGGAAATGGGCCACAAGTTACATTTGAACTGATTGGCTGGAATGATATGTAAGGCTAAACACGATTAGTCGGGCTATAAATACTATCTTTGGTTGTTAGGGGAGACGTAGGAAGTTAAAATTTTTTCAAATACTTGTCGAAACGTGGCTCCATTGGCTAGACTCGCTGATATACTCACTTAGGAGCGTTAGTTCGAGACCACTAGTCAAATAAGCTTGATAAAGCAACAGTGCGTTGAAGCCAGCTCATATTTTTTGCTAAATAAAAGCCTGGAACATAAGCAGATGGGAATTTGTGCCAGTAGTTGTGCCAGAATTCATTGCTAATCAACGTATCTGTGTTTGTTTCCATGAATTGTGGTAAGCTTGAAACATTCAGTATCTTTTAATGAAAATTGAATGTGAATTGTTAATTTATGCCTGTATATATGTGTAGTTCAGTAGCAAACATGATGTAAAGCCTATAATGCTCCCGCCTGAACAGAAGGTGTCGGAGGAAAGTAAAACTGCATGGAATGGCCAAACAGTACACTGACACCTAGATTATTGATTAGACAGAAATAATGCTGGAAGTGCAGAGGCGTGGTAACCATTAAGGAGGTAAATACTGGTATAAAGTATTTCAGATGAAGCTGACAGTTGGCCTAACGCTCTGAACTCAATGTTTGTGATGTATTGTGCTCAGTGTAAAAAGAGAGTATAAATTAGTTATGAAGTAGAAGGTACATCCTTCTTGTTTTCAGGGACCGTGGTCTTGATGGTATTGAGCAGCACCTGGTCAGAGCTTTGCTGAATCCAGAGTCGGACAGCATACTCCTTGGTCCATTTAGCTATCAGTGAGGTGTCTCCACAGCACAGGGGAGAATCGAGCAGAGGAGTCTTTTCCTGCCGCCATCACGCAAGATAAGCTGATGTGGCCAGCTGAGCTCAAAATTATGTACCCCCAGCTTAAAATGACCTTGTAAAAATAACATTAAGAGGGGAATTAAATTGTGTTAATATCAGGAACTGAGAACATCTCCAATAATAGTTCCCATAAAGACAAACTATTGAAGTCATGATGACAAATACCAACAGAGCTTGAACAAAACAAAACCAGTATTACCTCATATTACTACTACACAACTGACACACATAGGATACTTTTAATAATATATGTCATTACAATATTCATATTGATAAATTCTGTACATATAACTTGTAAGTAAAATTGATTGTGATTCCTGGTTCCCTTTGTATTTGAATCAGGACACATATTCATTCATAACAGCAATGAATACATATTGTTATTTGAAAAGTTACACTGGCTAACAAAAAAAATTTTTTTTTTCTTTCTCTAACATTTCTATGTTTTTCTGGTCAATTTTAATGCGCTGTTTTTAAATCTGCAAACCGTTTTTCTCTATCAGGTCGGGATCTCTAGAAATACGCAATTGAAGGTTTTTAACAACGCATACAGTATTACAACATCATTCGTACAAGAAGAATCACAGTTATGTAGGCTTGAATTTCTTTGCAGTCGACTTTCGTCGGTGAAGGGCATGTGGTACATCGCGATGAAGCATCCAACAATAATCGGCAAGCATGGTGACACTCCACCGTCCTTGATAACGTGACTCCATTACGGCGATATCTTGATGGAATCGTTCTCAATGTTCATCGCTGACTTCGCCAAGGTTGTCAGGGAAAAAGTCATGATGCGAATCGAGCAAATGGATTTTGAGGGACATGTTACAGCCCATAATTCTGTATGCATCTATGCACTGCTTAACAATATGCACATAGTCGACAGATTTGTGATTTCCCAGAAAGTTATCGACGATCGATTTGAATGCCATCCATGCGCGAAGTTCACTACCATGTAACAAGTTCTTGAATTGTTTGTCTGTAATAACTTTCCTAATCTGAGGTCCTACAAAGATACCTTCCTTTATCTTTGCATCGCTAACTTGCGGAAACTTTTCTCGAAGATAAGTGAAAGCTTTGCTCGTTTTATCTAACGCTTTTACGAAATTCTTCATGAGCCCCAACTTTTATGTATCCGTGGTAAAATGATGCTGTCTTTGTTAACTAATGGCTCGTGTATTACATTTTTATGCCCAAGCTGCATACGATCCCTGATAGGCCACACCTTTCTTGCATAATGTTCCTGTCTGTTGCGGCTGTCCCATTCACATAGGAAGCAACAAAATTTAGTATACCCCGTCTGCATGCCCGTGAGAATTGCATTGACCTTTAGGTCTTCACAAATCCGCCATTGGTAGTCATTGTACTTTATTTTTGCCAAATTTATAGCCATATTGTCATAAGTTTCTTTCATATGAACAGAGTAGGCGACTGGAATTGATGGAAATAAATTTCCGTTATGCAATAACACGGCTTTTAGACTAGTCTTGGAAGAGTCGATGAAAAGTCGCCATTCGTTGACTAGGTGCTCATGACCGAGGTGCACCATTAGACCGTTTACATCTTTGCAATAGCAAATGTCATCATCCATCTCAAAGTATTGAACAAGTTCTCTGTGTCTATGACGAAATTTAGATATCGGAGTATTGGGCGCTAAAAGATTCCATTCTTTGAGTCACGAACCGAGTAATTCCGCTTGTCCTTTGATAAGAGCGAGATCACGTATTAGATCTGAAAGTTCTGAATGGTCAATTAAGTGAACACCATCATTCACCGGTATATAATCCGAGTCAGAATTAGTTTCTAAAGCAGGTAAACTATCACTTTCTGATGGTTCATTCACGTCCAACGGATATTGTTCTGGTGGAACTGGGGTCGGACACGTGATTGGATCATGAGGCACTGGTTTCGAAACCGATTCAATATGTGGATAAACCACAGACTTTCTAGTTTTAAAAGTGAAACCATGGATATTTGTCAAGCAGAAGTAACAATCAGTAGCGTGATTTGTCGGTTCACGCCATATTACTGGCATTCCAAAAGGCATCGACTTATGCTTCGGCGATTTTTGTAACCAACCTGACAATGTATTTGCACAAGTCGAACAAACTGCATTTGGCTTCCAAGATTTATTTGCATCATCAACTTTCGAATCGAAATAAAGTTCATATGCTTTCTTTAGTAATGGTGTAAAGTTTTTCTGGTGAACACGATCGGTAAAATATCTGCACACGAAACAGAACAGATCAGCCGAATTTCTACAACTTCTAGAAGCCATATTTTGCTCAGAATTATTTCAAAATACAGTAACTATTTGAAAAAAAGCGTAACATATGTCATGCATCTTTTAGCAGTATAAAAAGTAGAATTATTTTGCATTTTATTAATTTTTAATAAGTTATATAGTAAAAATGAAACGGAGCAAATAACGGTTTCCCAAAAATATATTTATTCACAAATATCTTAAGAACCCGATGTGATAGAGATAAACGGATTTCAGATTTGAAATCAGCGCAAAAAACTGACCTAAGAACACTTATTCTCATATAAGAAAGAAAAATGTTGTTTGTCAGTGTTATCAGTGACTCCTTTAAGATATCCTTTAGAGTGTTATATGTATGTGAGTGTCACAGTGTTGTCAAGAGTGGTGGAATAAATTAAATTGTTTATCTGTCTGTTGTTGTTATGACTTACACTTCATCATACACATACCCTAGACATACAACGTAGTCATCACACTATTCCAGAATAATTCTGACTGAGATATACATATATGTGGCAGCAAGTAAGGTTATCTATAATACACTACTCTTATTAGATATAGATACCTTCACAGCTGATCTCAGTCAGTACACTAAGTCCCCTATAAATATTTATAACATCCCACTTCACCACATATATTGGGGTCTCGCTCTTGGGATTTTGAATCTTTCCCTATTAAAAATATTGGGGGTAATTCACTTCAGGGAATATAAGAATTAAAAGGTATCCTTGGGTGGAATTAAATAAGGTTGAGCTCACGGTGCCTGTGTTGTCCATTAGATATATTTAGAGATTAAATTGTTGGTTAGACATTGTATAAATTTACCTGATAGACAATGGCGGACCTGGCCAAGTTTCGATCTGCTGCTATTCAGACTGCAAAAGAGTTAGGATTAGATGGGCAAGTTATGGTTGCCTATGTTACTACGGAATGTGACAAATTTATTGAACGCGAAGAAAGAAGGTTTGAAGCCGAAAGAAAGTTAGAGGCTGAAAGGGAAATTAAGAAGTTACAATTTGAGGCTGAGGCTGAGACTAAGAGGTTGCAGATTGAGGCTGAGGCTAAGAAATTGGAGGCAGAAAGAGAAGACAAAAGATTGGCCGCAGAAAGGGAAGAGAAGAAATTAGCTGCAGAAAGGGAAGAGAAGAAATTAGCTGCAGAAAGGGAAGAGAAAAAATTAGCTGCAGAAAGGGAAGCAGAAAAGGAGGAGAAGAGATTACAAAGGGAACATGAGTTACGACTAAGGGAGTTTGAGTTTCAGGGCCATGCTCCTGAAAATGGTGCCAGTCCCTTTGCCTCTGATGCTACTGCTAGCCAGGGAGCCTCAACCTCAGCTATGAATTTTCATTTAGATCATTTTGTTGAGAAAGACGATGATATAGAGAGCTACCTAAATAGATATGAACTATTAGCTACCACGTATGGGTTAGAGAGAGAAAGGTGGAGCTTAAAGTTATCTCAAGGACTTCGTGGGGCAGCTTATGAAGTTTTTGCTAAAATGAGCAGAGGTGATCAGGAAAATTATGACATGCTAAAGCAGGCTCTTTTGTTAAGGTATGAAAAGAATGCAGAATTCTATAGGAAAAAATTTAGGAATGCTAAACTACTGTCAGGTGAAACCTATCACAAGTTCTCTGCACGAATAGAGACATACTTGGAGAAATGGACTTCTCTGGGGAAAACCCAAGATCTTAAGGAAATGGTCCTTATAGAGCAATTAAGAGAGTCCATGGCTCCAGACCTGAGAAAGTTTCTCATGGAACAAGGTGCAGAGAGGCTGGGTGAGTTGCTAAATGTTGCTGAAAGGTATCAAGCAGCTCAAGCAGAGGTAACAGGTAATAAAAAGAAACAAGTGGATAACTTTAGGGCACCACAGAACTTTAATAAATTTGATCCTAGAGATCAAAACAAAAGTAAGCACCAGTTTGATAGGCCACGGTATGAAAATAAAAATAAATTCCCACAATTCGATGAAAGGAAATATGATGAAAGAAAATCTTTCAACCAAGGAAAAAGGTGGTGTAAGAATTGTCAGATGGACAATCATGACACTGACCGTTGCAGAAGGAAACCTGTGTATATGGCAACCCTTCAGGTCAGGTCGACCTCAAGACAGGAGGAGGATATTATGTTGGATACCACTCCAGAAGAGATGAGGAAGGCACAGGCTGGGGATAAAACACTCAAGCCTTGTTTCAGGAAATTGTCAACTTGTCATACAACTCCAGGCAAGGGAGATTTTTACATGAAAAACAAGTTGATGTATAGGAAGACTGGAGCTAGATCCAAAGGTCAAGGACAGCTGGTACTTCCTAAAAGATATAGGGCAGACTTAATAAGGAGCCTACATGTGAAACCAGATGGGGACCATGAGAAGATAGGTACCATCATTCAAAAGGTGGCTCACAATTATTATTGGCCCAAAGCAAGATGGGACATTGAGAATTTTGTAGAAAGGTGTAGCATAGCACATGAGGGAACACCCACAAGTGGGAACATGGATCAGGACCTGGACACGCCACGGGGCAAAATTAGGCCTGATAATAAAAAGAAAAATAGATTTGATAAAGTGGACCAAATGGAATGGGAAGCCCCTTTTCACGGACAAGCTTCACTTAACTGTTTTACAATGGCCACTATGCGGAGAGTACAAACAGATGTCTTACCCCAGGATAAGCCGACAATCCCTCAATCGGACTTAAACAAACTGGAGGAAGAGGATGTAGAGAGGAAATCTCTCATCAAGAATTTTAAGTGGGGAGACAGCCCCAAAAGAAAAATTGGTAGCGGTCGTTTTGTGAATGATAATTCTGGGAGGAAAAATCATCACTATAAAGCTTCGAGTGGAAGAGACCATACCGGTGCATGGACAAATAGGTCCACACAATTAAAGGTCCATATGTAGCTTTGTTAAGAACGTGGACTGATGAAAAGGCAGAGGAAAACATTACATCTTCATACCAATATGTGAATGAGCTGACCACACGTTTGAAAACTGGCTGGAAACTTGCCAATGAAAATTTGAAACAAGCCAGGAAGAAACATGCTGCCTATTATAACAGGAAGGCGAAAGACAGAAATTTGGCTGTGGGAGAGAAAGTACTGCTTCTTTTGCCCGGGAGTCAGAATAAGTTACAAATTGGATGGCAGGGTCCATATACAGTTTTAGAGAAGGTATCTAGAACAAATTATAAGATAGATAAGAAGGGGAAAGAAAAAATCTATCATGTGAATCTCCTGAAGAAATATTTGGAAAGAGAACATCAGGAGGAGACACACTTGTTGACCTTGTCCATCGCCATGGAGATGAAAAAGGAACCACTTTCATCATTTGAGTATCCATTACACCCCTGTGAGACAGCAGCACAGGTAAAAATCAGTACACATTTAACGAAAACTCAGAAAGAGAGAGTGCAACAGGTTCTAAATAATCATGCAGAGGTGTTAACAGACCGACCAGGGCATACAAACCTATTGGAATATGATATGAAACTGATAGACCCCACACCTGTATGTATGAAACCATATTCGATTCCGTTTGCTAAGGAGAAAGCTTTGAAGGAAGAGATAGACTATCTGTTGAAGGAAGGAATTATTTCGCACAGTGAATCCTCATATAGTTCCGGTGTGGTACTCTTAAGGAAGCCCTCTGGAGAACATAGACTCTGTATAGATTACAGGAGACTGAATGCTATTACAGAAGGACAGGTGGATCCATTGCCGGATACAAATCAGCTGTTTGCCAGACTAAATAAAGCTAAATATTTCTCAAAAGTGGATTTGAGTAAAGGATACTATCAGATTCCAGTAAAGCCTGAGGTTAGACCATACCTAGCTTTTAGTACCTCAGAAGGACACTATGAGTTTAATAGATTGCCATTTGGATTGAAGAATGCGCCTAGTGTCTTCTCTAGAATGATGAGAAATTATTGGACCCTCTGAATAATCCATGTATAACAAATTTCATGGATGATATCCTGATAGCAACAGAAACATTTGAGGAACACATTGACTCTCTGAAGATGCTGTTTGATCGACTTGGGGAAGCAAATTTAACAGCCCGACCAACCAAATGTTGCGTTGGATGTAAAGAATTGGAATTTTTGGGACACACAGTTTATCAGGGAAACATGACCCCTGACCCAAAGAATTTAGAGAAACTAAAGAAAGCCCCGAGACCACAAACCAAGAAGGACGTGAGATCTTTTGTCTCATTATGTGGTTTCTACCAGAAGTATATCAGGAACTTTAATTCCATATGTGCACCGTTAACTGATTTGACACGTAAAGGACATCCAGATCGCATTACATGGACCCCACAATGTGAAATGGCTTACCAAGAATTGAAGGAAAAGCTCACAAGTAAACCTATTTTGAAATTACCTGACTTAAGTCAAGAATTCATAGTAAGGACGGATGCAAGTAATATTGGGTTAGGTGCAACTCTACTACAGAAATCCGATGCATTGGATGGGGAATTAAGCCCAGTGGCATATGCTAGCAGAAAATTGAATAAAGCCGAAATCAATTACTCAACTAGCGAAAAAGAATGTCTTGCAGTAATATGGGCAATAAAGAAATTCAATATTTATCTGTATGGGAAGGCCTTTAAGTTGCAAACAGACCACAAACCTTTATCGTTTCTAGCACAGGCTAAGCATGAGAACTCCAGGTTACTCCGATGGTCTTTACTTTTGGCTCCATATAATTTTAGCATTGAGTATATATCTGGAAAAACAAATTTGGGAGCGGATTTTTTAAGCCGCCATCCGTGTGATGAGAATCACCGTAAACCCCAGAACTAATAATAAATTTCTCTATGTGTATATAGAATAAAGGACTGACATATAATGTCTGTTTTAAGAGGGGAGATGTCGTGGAATATTCTAATCCACATATATAAATTATCAAGTAAATATAAAGCCTAATAAATACATATAATAAATAAAGGAAGAAGAATGGTAAAGAACAGTGCTGTCACAATGACAGTACTCGAAATCCCCCTTCTTTTCTACTTCGTCGGCAAATTGTAACGCTTTCACGTTGATATTAAAGGCCTTCTGCAACATACACGCGTTTCCCAAACACACAATAAAATGTGCTGCCTTTCTAAGAAAAACCTTGAAATATGCAAGTTGACCTAAATTTTAAATTCCATTCATGTCTTTTTCTACACTATGTTACCAAAAACAAAAGACAGATGGACTAAAGGATAGCGAGAAGGGAGAGGCAGAAAGCCGAACACTAAACACGCGTCGCGCGATACACAAATGCTGCCATCACGCGTGTAAGACTACATGCACTAACTTTTTTTTCGGACGGACAGTGATAAATTCACTACCCTTCCCAGAGTTAGGTTTTAAAATCACAAAAAACGCTTATTAGGAAAGATAACAATAGATGGGTTTACGTTTGAAAACATTACAGTACCCAGACAGCACATCTTCGAAACAGGAGGTAGAAGGAATTGCATATTTTGAACGCAGCATATTAGTTCTATTAAATATATATATTTGGGTTCCTTAGGGTTTGCTGACAAAGAATATGTACAACGTTATGCAAATAGTCTAGGAATTAACAAGTTATAGCCAAAATAAAATGATAGTGCTGTCAGACAACACCCAAAATCAGCATCGCTCAGTGGTAGATTTTTTTACACCACCATTGTACGGGAAATGGGCCACAAGTTACATTTGAACTGATTGGCTGGAATGATATGTAAGGCTAAACACGATTAGTCGGGCTATAAATACTATCTTTGGTTGTTAGGGGAGACGTAGGAAGTTAAAATTTTTTCAAATACTTGTCGAAACGTGGCTCCATTGGCTAGACTCGCTGATATACTCACTTAGGAGCGTTAGTTCGAGACCACTAGTCAAATAAGCTTGATAAAGCAACAGTGCGTTGAAGCCAGCTCATATTTTTGCTAAATAAAAGCCTGGAACATAAGCAGATGGGAATTTGTGCCAGTAGTTGTGCCAGAATTCATTGCTAATCAACGTATCTGTGTTTGTTTCCATGAATTGTGGTAAGCTTGAAACATTCAGTATCTTTTAATGAAAATTGAATGTGAATTGTTAATTTATGCCTGTATATATGTGTAGTTCAGTAGCAAACATGATGTAAAGCCTATAATGCTCCCGCCTGAACAGAAGGTGTCGGAGGAAAGTAAAACTGCATGGAATGGCCAAACAGTACACTGACACCTAGATTATTGATTAGACAGAAATAATGCTGGAAGTGCAGAGGCGTGGTAACCATTAAGGAGGTAATACTGGTATAAAGTATTTCAGATGAAGCTGACAGTTGGCCTAACGCTCTGAACTCAATGTTTGTGATGTATTGTGCTCAGTGTAAAAAGAGAGTATAAATTAGTTATGAAGTAGAAGGTACATCCTTCTTGTTTTCAGGGACCGTGGTCTTGATGGTATTGAGCAGCACCTGGTCAGAGCTTTGCTGAATCCAGAGTCGGACAGCATACTCCTTGGTCCATTTAGCTATCAGTGAGGTGTCTCCACAGCACAGGGGAGAATCGAGCAGAGGAGTCTTTTCCTGCCGCCATCACGCAAGATAAGCTGATGTGGCCAGCTGAGCTCAAAATTATGTACCCCCAGCTTAAAATGACCTTGTAAAAATAACATTAAGAGGGGAATTAAATTGTGTTAATATCAGGAACTGAGAACATCTCCAATAATAGTTCCCATAAAGACAAACTATTGAAGTCATGATGACAAATACCAACAGAGCTTGAACAAAACAAAACCAGTATTACCTCATATTACTACTACACAACTGACACACATAGGATACTTTTAATAATATATGTCATTACAATATTCATATTGATAAATTCTGTACATATAACTTGTAAGTAAAATTGATTGTGATTCCTGGTTCCCTTTGTATTTGAATCAGGACACATATTCATTCATAACAGCAATGAATACATATTGTTATTTGAAAAGTTATCAGTGACTCCTTTAAGATATCCTTTAGAGTTGTGGTGAAGTGGGATGTTATAAATATTTATAGGGGACTTAGTGTACTGACTGAGATCAGCTGTGAAGGTATCTATATCTAATAAGAGTAGTGTATTATAGATAACCTTACTTGCTGCCACATATATATATATCTCAGTCAGAATTATTCTGGAATAGTGTGATGACTACGTTGTATGTCTAGGGTATGTGTATGATGAAGTGTAAGTCATAACAACAACAGACGGATAAACAATTTAATTTATTCCACCACACTTGACAACACTGTGACACTCACATACATAAAACACTCTACAAGGATATCTTAAAGGAGTCACTGATAACTTTTCAAATAACAATATGTATTCATTGCTGGCATGAATGAATATGTGTCCTGATTCAACTACAAAGGGAACCAGGAATCACAATCAATTTAAATTACAAGTTATATGTACAGAATTTATCAATATGAATATAGTAGTGACATATATTATTAAAAGTATCCTATGTGTGTCAGTTGTGTAGTAGTAATATGAGGTAACACTGGTTTTGTTTTGTTCAAGCTCTGTTGGTATTTGTCATCATGACTTCAATAGTTTGTCTTTAGGGGAACTATTATTGGAGATGTTCTCAGTTCCTGATATTAACACAATTTAATTCCCCTCTTAATGTTATTTTTACAAGGTCATTTTAAGCTGGGGGTACATAATTTTGAGCTCAGCTGGCCACATCAGCTTATCTGGCGTGATGGCGGCAGGAACAGACTCCTCTGCTCGACTCTCCCCTCGGCTGTGGAGACACCTCACTGATAGCTAAAAAGACCAAGGAGTATGCTGTCCGACTCTGGATTCAGCAAAGCTCTGACCAGGTGCTGCTCAATACCATCAAGACCACGGTCCCTGTAAACAAGAAGGATGTACCTTCTACTTCATAACTAACTTATACTCTCTTTTTACACTGATCACAATACATCACAAACATTGAGTTCAGAGCGTTAGGCCAACTGTCAGCTTCATCTGAAATACTTTATACCAGTATTTACCTCCTTAATGGTTACTACGCCTCTGCACTTCCAGCATTATTTCTGTCTAATCAATAATCTAGGTGTCAGTGTACTGTTTGGCCATTCCATGCAGTTTTACTTTCCTCCGACACCTTCTGTTCAGGCGGGAGCATTATAGGCTTTATCTCCTGTTTGCCACTGAACTACACATATATATACAGGCATAAATTAACAATTCACATTCAATTTTCATTAAAAGATACTGAATGGTTCAAGCTTACCACAATTCATAGAATAAACACAGATACGTTGATTAGCAATGAATTCTGGCACATTTACTGGCACAAATTCCCATCTGCTTATGTTCCAGGCTTTTATTTAGCAAAAATATGAGCTGGCTTCAACGCACTGTTGCTTTATCAAGCTTATTTAAACAAGTGGTTTCGAACTAACGCTCCTAAGTGATTATATCAGCGAGTCTGGCCAATCGAGCCACGTTTCGACAAGTGTTTGAAAAAATGTTACCTTCCTACGTCTCCCTAACAACCAAGATAGTATTTATAGCCCGACCAATCGTGGTTAGTCTTTCATTTGTTGCGCTCCAATCAATTTGGAGTTTACATGGTAGGCTATTTCTGTAACGTAAGGTTTTTTTCAAACACGTTATAAAAAAATTTTATGAGCAGAAATGATTCCATGTTGTCAGGCATCCCCACTATTTTATTTTGGTTATAATTTATTAATTCCTGGACTATTTGCGTAACGTTTTACATATTCTTTGTCAGCAAGCCCTAAGGAACCCAAATATCCAAATTTAAAAGAGCTACGTGGCTGCGTTCAAAATATGCAATTACTTCTACCTCCTGTTTCGAAGATGTGCTGTCTGGGTACTGTAATGTTTTCAAACGTAAACCCATCTATTGTTATCTTTCCTAATAAGCGTTTTTTATGATTTTAAAACCTAACTCTGGGAAAGGGTAGTGTATTTTATCACTGTTCGTCCGAAAAAGTTAGTGCATGTAGCCTAACACGCGTGATAGTAGTAATTGTGTATCGCGTTACGCTTGTTGGGGGTGGCATTAATAGCGAGACGCGTGTTTAATTTTGCATGCGTTCCTGATTTTATTCGCCCCTCTCTCTTTCTATTTGAGTCCATCTGTTCGTTCGTTTTGGTAACGCAGTATAATTAATGTTAGGATTAATTTAGGTCATTACGCAGTCTGCCTCTCAATGTTTTTCCAAGAAATACAGCACACGTTCATTGAAGAAAGCGGGTATAATACAGTAAGCTTTTACTATCAACGTGAAAGCGTTACAATTTGCAGACGAAGCAGAAAACAAGGGGGATTTCGAGTACATTCTTTGTGACAGCACTGTTATTTTACCATTGCTCTTTTCTTTATTAATTTTATTTGTTAGGCTTCATATTTACCTAATAATTTATATATGTGGATTAGAATATTCCACGACACCTCCCCTCTTAAAACAGACATTATATGTCAGTCCTTTATTCTATATACACATAGAGAAATTTATTATTATTTCTGGGGTTTACGGTGATTCTCATCACACGGATGGCGGCTTAAAAAATCCGCTCCCAAATTGGTTTTTTTCCAGATATATACTCAATGCTAAAATTATATGGAGCCAAAAGTAAAGACCATCGGAGTAACCTAGAGTTCTCATGCCTAGCCTGTGCTAGAAACGATAAAGGTTTGTGGTCTGTTTGCAACTTAAATGCCTTCCCATATAGATAAATATTGAATTTCTTTATCGCCCATATTACTGCAAGACATTCTTTTTCGCTAGTTGAGTAGTTGATTTCAGCTTTATTCAACTTTCTGCTAGCATATGCCACTGGGCTTAATTCCCCATCCAATGCATCTGATTTCTGTAGTAGAGTTGCACCTAACCCAATATTACTTGCATCCGTCCTTACTATGAATTCTTGACTTAAGTCAGGTAATTTCAAAATGGGTTTACTTGTGAGCTTTTCCTTCAATTCTTGGTAAGTCATTTCACATTGTGGTGTCCATGTAATGCGATCTGGATGTCCTTTACGTGTCAATTCAGTTAACGGTGCACATATGGAATTAAAGTTTTTGATATACTTCTGGTAGAAACCACATAATGAGACAAAGGATCTCACGTCCTTCTTGGTTTGTGGTCTCGGGGCTTTCTGTAGTTTCTCTAAATTCTTTGGGTCAGGGGTCATGTTTCCCTGATAAACTGTGTGTCCCAAAAATTCCAATTCTTTACATCCAACGCAACATTTGGTTGGTCGGGCTGTTAAATTTGCCTCCCTAAGTCGATTAAACAGCATGTTCAGAGAGTCAATGTGTTCCTCAAATGTTTCTGTTGCTATAAGGATATCATCCATAAAATTTGTTATACAGGGATTATTCAGAGGATCCAATAATTTTCTCATCATTCTAGAGAAGACACTAGGCGCATTCTTCAATCCAAATGGCAATCTATAAAACTCATAGTGTCCTTCTGAGGTACTAAAAGCTAGGTATGGTCTAACCTCAGGCTTTACTGGAATCTAATAATATACTTTACTCAGATCCAGTTTTGAGAGATATTTTGGTTTATTTAGTCTGGCAAAGAGCTTATTTGTATCCGGCAATGGATCCACCTGTCCTTCTGTAATAGCATTCAGTCTTCTGTATTCTATACAGAGTCTATGTTCTCCAGAGGGCTTCCTTAAGAGTACAACACCGGAACTATACGAAGATTCACTGTGCGAAATAATTCCTTCCTTCAATAGATAGTCTATCTCTTCCTTCAAAGCTTTCTCCTTAGCAAACGGAATCGAATATGGTTTCATACAGACAGGTGTGGGGTCTATCAGTTTCATATCATATTCCAATAGGTTTGTATGCCCTGGTCGGTCTGTTAACACCTCTGCATGATTATTTAGAACCTGTTGCACTCTCTCTTTCTGAGTTTTCGTTAAATGTGTACTGATTTTCACCTGTGCTGCTGTCTCACAGGGGTGTAATGGATATTCAAATGATGAAAGTGGTTCCTTTTTCATCTCCATGGCGATGGACAAGGTCAACAAGTGTGTCTCTTCCTGATGTTCTCTTTCCAAATATTTCTTCAGGAGATTCACATGATAGATTTTTTCTTTCCCCTTCTTATCTATCTTATAATTTGTTCTAGATACCTTCTCTAAAACTGTATATGGACCCTGCCATCCAATTTGTAACTTATTCTGACTCCCGGGCAAAAGAAGCAGTACCTTCTCTCCCACAGCCAAATCTCTGTCTTTCGCCTTCCTGTTATAATAGGCAGCATGTTTCTTCCTGGCTTGTTTCAAATTTTCATTGGCAAGTTTCCAGCCAGTTTTTAACCGAGTGGTCAGCTCATTCACATATTGGTATGAAGATGTAATGTTTTCCTCTGCCTTTTCATCAGTCCACGTTCTTAACAAAGCTACATATGGACCTTTTATTGTGTGGACCTATTTGTCCATGCACCGGTATGGTCTCTTCCACTCGAAGCTTTATAGTGATGATTTTTCCTCCCAGAATTATCATTCACAAAACGACCGCTACCAATTTTTCTTTTGGGGTTTTCTCCCCACTTAAAATTCTTGATGAGAGATTTCCTCTCTACATCCTCTTCCTCCAGTTTGTTTAAGTCCGATTGAGGGATTTTCGGCTTATCCTGGGGTAAGACATCTTTTTGCACTCTCCGCATAGTGGCCATTGTAAAACAGTTAAGTGAAGCTTGTCCGTGAAAAGGGGCTTCCCATTCCATTTGGTCCACTTTATCAAATCTATTTTTCTTTTTATTATCAGGCCTAATTTTGCCCCGGGGCGTGTCCAGGTCCTGATCCATGTTCCCACTTGTGGGTGTTCCCTCATGTGCTATGCTACACCTTTCTACAAAATTCTCAATGTCCCATCTTGCTTTGGGCCAATAATAATTGTGAGCCACCTTTTGAATGATGGTACCTATCTTCTCATGGTCCCCATCTGGTTTCACATGTAAGCTCCTTATTAAGTCTGCCCTATATCTTTTAGGAAGTACCAGCTGTCCGTGACCTTTGGATCTAGCTCCAGTCTTCCTATACATCAACTTGTTTTTCATGTAAAAATCTCCCTTGCCTGGAGTTGTATGACAAGTTGACAATTTTCTGAAACAAGGCTTGAGTGTTTTATCCCCAGCCTGTGCCTTCCTCATCTCTTCTGGAGTGGTATCTAACATAATATCCTCCTCCTGTCTTGAGGTCGACCTGACCTGAAGGGTTGCCATATACACAGGTTTCCTTCTGCAACGGTCAGTGTCATGATTGTCCATCTGACAATTCTTACACCATCTTTTTCCTTGGTTGAAAGATTTTCTTTCATCATATTTCCTTTCATCGAATTGTGGGAATTTATTTTTATTTTCATACCGTGGCCTATCAAATTGGTGCTTACCTTTATTTTGATCCCTAGGATCAAATTTATTAAAGTTCTGTGGTGCCCTAAAGTTATCCACTTGTTTCTTTTTATTACCTGTTACCTCTGCTTGAGCTGCTTGATACCTTTCAGCAACATTTAGCAACTCATCCAGCCTCTCTGCACCTTGTTCCATGAGAAACTTTCTCAGGTCTGGAGCCATGGACTCTCTTAATTGCTCTATAAGGACCATTTCCTTAAGATCTTGGGTTTTCCCCAGAGAAGTCCATTTCTCCAAGTATGTCTCTATTCGTGCAGAGAACTGGTGATAGGTTTCACCTGACAGTAGTTTAGCATTCCTAAATTTTTTCCTATAAAATTCTGCATTCTTTTCATATCTTAACAAAAGAGCCTGCTTTAGCATGTCATAATTTTCCTGATCACCTCTGCTCATTTTTGCAAAAACTTCATAAGCTGCCCCACGAAGTCCCTGAGATAACTTTAAGCTCCACCTTTCTCTCTCTAACCCATACGTGGTAGCTAATAGTTCATACCTATTTAGGTAGCTCTCTATATCATCGTCTTTCTCAACAAAATGATCTAAATGAAAATTCATAGCTGAGGTTGAGGCTCCTTGGCTAGCAGTGGCATCAGAGGCAAAGGGACTGGCACCATTTTCAGGAGCATGGCCCTGAAACTCAAACTCCCTTATTCGTAACTCATGTTCCCTTTGTAATCTCTTCTCCTCCTTTTCTGCTTCCCTTTCTGCAGCTAATCTCTTGTCTTCCCTTTCTGCAGCTAATTTCTTCTCTTCCCTTTCTGCAGCTAATTTCTTCTCTTCCCTTTCTGCAGCCTGTCTTCTTTCCTCGGCTTCCAATGCTTTAGCCTCTTTGTCAGCCTCAATCTGCAACCTCTTAGTCTCAGCCTCAGCTTCAAACTGTAACTTCTTAATTTCCCTTTCAGCCTCTAACCTTCTTTCGGCTTCTTTTTCTAATCTTCTTTCTTCGCGTTCAATAAATTTGTCACATTCCGTAGTGACATAGGCAACCATAACTTGCCCATCTAATCCTAACTCTTTTGCAGTCTGTACAGCAGCAGATCGAAACTTGGCCAGGTCCGCCATTGTCTATCAGGTAAATTTCTACAATGTCTAACCAACAATTTAATCTCTAAATATATATTTAATGGACAACACAGGCACCGTGAGCTCAACCTTATTTAATTCCACCCAAGGATACCTTTTAATTCTTATATTCCCTGAAGTGAATTACCCCCAATATTTTTAATAGGGAAAGATTCAAAATCCCAAGAGCGAGACCCCAATATATGTGGTGAAGTGGGATGTTATAAATATTTATAGGGGACTTAGTGTACTGACTGAGATCAGCTGTGAAGGTATCTATATCTAATAAGTGTAGTGTATTATAGATAACCTTACTTGCTGCCACATATATATATATATCTCAGTCAGAATTATTCTGGAATAGTGTGATGACTACGTTGTATGTCTAGGGTATGTGTATGATGAAGTGTAAGTCATAACAACAACAGACGGATAAACAATTTAATTTATTCCACCACACTTGACAACACTGTGACACTCACATACATAAAACACTCTACAAGGATATCTTAAAGGAGTCACTGATAACTTTTCAAATAACAATATGTATTCATTGCTGGCATGAATGAATATGTGTCCTGATTCAACTACAAAGGGAACCAGGAATCACAATCAATTTAAATTACAAGTTATATGTACAGAATTTATCAATATGAATATAGTAGTGACATATATTATTAAAAGTATCCTATGTGTGTCAGTTGTGTAGTAGTAATATGAGGTAACACTGGTTTTGTTTTGTTCAAGCTCTGTTGGTATTTGCCATCATGACTTCAATAGTTTGTCTTTAGGGGAACTATTATTGGAGATGTTCTCAGTTCCTGATATTAACACAATTTAATTCCCCTCTTAATGTTATTTTTACAAGGTCATTTTAAGCTGGGGGTACATAATTTTGAGCTCAGCTGGCCACATCAGCTTATCTGGCGTGATGGCGGCAGGAACAGACTCCTCTGCTCGACTCTCCCCTCGGCTGTGGAGACACCTCACTGATAGCTAAAAAGACCAAGGAGTATGCTGTCCGACTCTGGATTCAGCAAAGCTCTGACCAGGTGCTGCTCAGTACCATCAAGACCACGGTCCCTGTAAACAAGAAGGATGTACCTTCTACTTCATAACTAACTTATACTCTCTTTTTACACTGATCACAATACATCACAAACATTGAGTTCAGAGCGTTAGGCCAACTGTCAGCTTCATCTGAAATACTTTATACCAGTATTTACCTCCTTAATGGTCACTACGCCTCTGCACTTCCAGCATTATTTCTGTCTAATCAATAATCTAGGTGTCAGTGTACTGTTTGGCCATTCCATGCAGTTTTACTTTCCTCCGACACCTTCTGTTCAGGCTGGAGCATTATAGGCTTTATCTCCTGTTTGCCACTGAACTACACATATATATACAGGCATAAATTAACAATTCACATTCAATTTTCATTAAAAGATACTGAATGGTTCAAGCTTACCACAATTCATAGAATAAACACAGATACGTTGATTAGCAATGAATTCTGGCACATTTACTGGCACAAATTCCCATCTGCTTATGTTCCAGGCTTTTATTTAGCAAAAATATGAGCTGGCTTCAACGCACTGATGCTTTATCAAGCTTATTTAAACAAGTGGTTTCGAACTAACGCTCCTAAGTGATTATATCAGCGAGTCTGGCCAATCGAGCCACGTTTCGACAAGTGTTTGAAAAAATGTTACCTTCCTACGTCTCCCTAACAACCAAGATAGTATTTATAGCCCGACCAATCGTGGTTAGTCTTTCATTTGTTGCGCTCCAATCAATTTGGAGTTTACATGGTAGGCTATTTCTGTAACGTAAGGTTTTTTCAAACACGTTATAAAAAAAATTTTATGAGCAGAAATGATTCCATGTTGTCAGGCATCCCCACTATTTTATTTTGGTTATAATTTATTAATTCCTGGACTATTTGCGTAACGTTTTACATATTCTTTGTCAGCAAGCCCTAAGGAACCCAAATATCCAAATTTAAAAGAGCTACGCGGCTGCGTTCAAAATATGCAATTTCTTCTACCTCCTGTTTCGAAGATGTGCTGTCTGGATACTGTAATGTTTTCAAACGTAAACCCATCTATTGTTATCTTTCCTAATAAGCGTTTTTTATGATTTTAAA
Organism: Oreohelix idahoensis; assembly: GCA_024509875.1. Taxonomy (NCBI): domain Eukaryota; kingdom Metazoa; phylum Mollusca; class Gastropoda; order Stylommatophora; family Oreohelicidae; genus Oreohelix; species Oreohelix idahoensis. Next base: position 120,263 of record JAMPIV010017021.1, read on the forward strand.
ACCTAACTCTGGGAAAGGTAGTGTATTTTATCACTGTTCGTCCGAAAAAGTTAGTGCATGTAGCCTAACACGCGTGATAGTAGTAATTGTGTATCGCGTTACGCTTGTTGGGGGTGGCATTAATAGCGAGACGCGTGTTTAATTTTGCATGCGTTCCTGATTTTATTCGCCCCTCTCTCTTTCTATTTGAGTCCATCTGTTCGTTCGTTTTGGTAACGCAGTATAATTAATGTTAGGATTAATTTAGGTCATTACGCAGTCTGCCTCTCAATGTTTTTCCAAGAAATACAGCACACGTTTCATTGAAGAAAGCGGGTATAATACAGTAAGCTTTTACTATCAACGTGAAAGCGTTACAATTTGCAGACGAAGCAGAAAACAAGGGGGATTTCGAGTACATTCTTTGTGACAGCACTGATATTTTACCATTGCTCTTTTCTTTATTAATTTTATTTGTTAGGCTTCATATTTACCTAATAATTTATATATGTGGATTAGAATATTCCACGACAAGAGTGTTATATGTATGTGAGTGTCACAGTGTTGTCAAGAGTGGTGGAATAAATTAAATTGTTTATCTGTCTGTTGTTGTTATGACTTACACTTCATCATACACATACCCTAGACATACAACGTAGTCATCACACTATTCCAGAATAATTCTGACTGAGATATACATATATGTGGCAGCAAGTAAGGTTATCTATAATACACTACTCTTATTAGATATAGATACCTTCACAGCTGATCTCAGTCAGTACACTAAGTCCCCTATAAATATTTATAACATCCCACTTCACCACAGATATATTAACCTGAGATTTCGCCTCGAGTATTAGCGGGCGTACGATAAAATAAAATAAAATAAACCAATTGCTACAGGAGCCACTGCTATGGAGTTCGTGCATTGTGGCGATATCCTGCCTGTTAGATGTAATAGACGAGATCGGAGCACTGATGTAGTTATCCATGTTCAATAAAGATGGTTATTAACATCAAAACCAAAGCAATAACTTCTTCACTACCACAAGCTTGAGAGAAGAGATCGACCAACGGTTTCTGCATCCATTCACTCAGCCACAAACAGAGGCGCTCCAGACTTCATTGTCGATGAGGTTTAGCTAACAACGTGAAAACTTTGCTGCGCTGCAACCTTAATTAAGATGTAGAAAACGAATATTGTTTTTAGAATTCTACGAACAGTAACCTTCCGTGCTAGTTTTCCCCCATAAAGTTGCCACCCTGGTCAATTGTTAGTAAAAAATGCCACTTGTTAGACACCCCCCCCCCCCTCCCCCCTCCCCCCGAAAATGCTGATTAGTAAGCTAGTTTTAATCCCGCGCCTACTTTTCCTTTTCAACATTTACAGTTAACGAAAATAGGTAACACAGGCACGGGATCATTTATCCGGCTACCTAGTATCCGGAACGTTCCGTAAACCAACGAAGTGAAATAATTAAAATGAGCGCCAAATGATTCTTCCGACTGCTGTTTTGTTTAAGATGGCGCCGCCGAAGTACGTCTGTTTTCAAACCAATCGCGTTCGTGCTGATATGACGATAGTAATGAGCAAATTATTGTTGCTCGTGGGAGAATTATTATAATTGTTTTGATTTTTGTTTTGTCCGCCTGAGTAGAGTAATTTGTGTCCCTGTGGCCGTTGTAGATAATGATACCATTATCTCGCATACAAGATACACGGTGCAATTTGTATATGTGTATATATAATTTGTATATATGTGAATATTTAAGTGTGACTGTAAGAAGAAATAAAAAACGTTTCGGTGAGACACGTTGTCTTGTTGAGCACTGAAATAAAAGTACGGTGTTTTGTTTTGTCATTGTGTTTGATTTCGATCCTCGAGTGTTTTTTATTTGCACAGAACTGACACGCCTTTCTGGTTACCTCATAAATGTTTCTGCCCGTTGTGTTTTTAAACATTAAAAGTATAACATCAGTTGTCTGCATTGAACGTTATCGGTATACGTTACTAACATCTCCTTGCGACGCATTTGCAAAAAAGAAAGAACAAGAAAGAAGCAAGAGAAAAAGACTAGGTACGACAAAAAGTGACGAGGACGGAAAAAAGGAAGGAAGAAAGAAGAAACGGATTGAAGAAAGGAAGGAAAGGAAATAAAATAAAGAATGAAGAAAGCAAAGAAATAAAATAAAAGCAAACAGCAAGAAAGGAAGAAATGAAGAGAGAGAGAGAGTAATTAGAAGGAAAGAAGGAAATGAGAGAAAAAACGAAAGAAACAAGAAAACAGAGCAAGAAATAGAAAAGAAAAAAAAGTAAGAAGAGAAAAGGGCTGAAATAAAAAAAAGGAAAGAACGAACAAAAGAATGACAGAAAAAAGCAGAAAACACGCAGGGAAAAAAGTTAGCTTAGAAAAGAAAAAAAATAGAAGGAAAGAAAGAAGGAAGAAAGAAAGAAAAAAGGGAAAGAGGAAGTGATGCAGGCAAAGAATGAAACAAAAGAAAACAGACAGAAGAAAATAATGAAAGAAAAAAAGAAACAGGTAGACGGACAGACATACAGACAGGGAAAAGGACATAAAGAAAAGAAAGCAAACAAGAGAGAAAGAATAAAGGAAAAGAAAGAAAGAAGCTAGAGAAAAAGACACGGTTGGAAAAAAAGGGGCGTGGAAGGTTGAAGCAAGTTATGAAATAAAGAAATTAAAGAAAGACATATAGAAAGAATGAAAAAGAGAAGAAACAAAAAAGAAAAGAAAAGAGAGCGTGCAAAAAAGAAAGAGAAGAAATTCAGACAGACAGAATGAGTTTGTACTTGGAGTCTTCTAATTGGCGTATGGAAGACTGAACTCGTGAAGCATTCAGGTGGCGTTTGTCTCTAACAAATTATACCTTAAATCGACGACCATGCAGAGGAGGGGGCGCTAAGTGGGATGAAAACAGAAATGTATAAATGACTTGGTAGACAAGTACAAGTAAATCGGTGGTGCTGTAGCATTTTGCCGTGATGCTGCTCGCTTATTGTGGTACTGAATATGTCAGCCCCTTCTCTACAACAGGAACGGTTTTAGGCAATGTATAACATCCCTGAATTTTTGTAACTTCCACAAATTTCAGCATTCCAGATCATCGAAAAGCACACAAAATTGACTGGACAGAGAATCAGTTGTCTGCATTGAGCGAAATTGGTATACGTTAGTGACATCTCCTTGCGACGCGTTTGCAAAAAGAAAGAAAGAAATACAGACAGACAGGCAGACAGAAAGAGAGAGAGAGAGAGAGAGAGAGAGAGAGAGAGAGAGAGAGAGAGAGAGAGAGAGAGAGAGAAGCTGTGTCAGTTCTGGGAAGAGGCAACTATCCCTCAAGACATGCAAGATGCCAAGATGTAACGCTGTATAAAAATAAAGGAGACAGGCGTGATTGCAATAACCACAGACGCATCTCTCTTCTTAGTATTGTTGGTAAGGTTTTCACCAGTCATCTTAATGCGATTACATAAGTTAGCTGATCGCATATATCCAGAGTAGCAGTGTGAATTCCAAGCTGATAGGTCAACAATAGACATAATCTTTTCTCTCCAACAACTTCAGGAAAAATCAAGAGAGCAGAAAAGGCCTTTCAATATTGCCTTTATAGACGTCACACAGACATTTGACCTAGTTAGCAGGAATGAGCTCTTCAAAATCCTCCTGAGAATAGGCTGTCTCACGAAATTGCTGGAAATGATAACGTAATTCCATGAAGACATGAATGGAACAGCCCAATGTGCTGGGAACATATCACAGCCCTTTGATATACGCAGTGGCATATGAAACGGCTGCGTCCTAGCTCCGATCCTGTGCGGGATCTTCTTTGCCTTACTCTTGAAACATGCATTCGAAGATGCAACTGAAGGAATATGCCTCCACACTAGGTCATACGGCCGACAGTTTAAACTCGCAAGGCAGAAGGCGAAAACAAAAATCAGAAGGGTCACTATACGAGACTTGTTGTTCGCCGATCACGCTGCAACGTCACTCAAAGTCATCAGGAGCTTCAGAGCTTGATGAATCGCTTCTCCAAAGCATGCAAGAACTTTACCCTCATAATAAGTCTAAAGAAAACAAATGTGCTGGGTCAGGATGTAGATGTTACACCATTTATCCCTATCGGTAACTATGAATTGATAGTGGCGTACCACTTCTTATACCTGGGGTCTAACATCAACGACAAACTCTCTCTGGACACATAAATTAGCAGCCATATTGGCAAAGCTGCAGCCATCTTTGCTCGCCTCAAAACTCGTGTTTGGGGAAAGCCCAGACTCACAATGAAGACCAAAGCTGCGGTATATAATGCCTGTGTCACAAGCACGCTTCTATGTGGTAGCGATAAATGGACAACCTATGCTAAGCAAGAAAGGAGGCTCAATACCTTCCATATACGGTGTCTACGCCACATCTTTGGTATAGCATGGAAGGACAAAGTGACAAATGTCGAGGTGCTGCCACGTGCTGGCCTTCAAAGCTTTTACAGTGCAGGCTTGGTCATGTCTGCCTCATGAAAGATGGTCGCATCCCTAAAGATATCTTTTACGGACAACTGGCAGATGGCAAAAGAACAGTGGGGCGACCGCAGCTGAGAGACATGAAGGCACTGGGCATAAATCCAGCAATATGGAAGGACGAAACTGCCGATCGCTCCAGCGGTGGTGCTCCCTGCGGCGCTACCCCAGATTGGGCGAAAAGAAGCTCTCATAACAAGCAGAAAAGAAAAGAACACGCCGAAAGGAACACCATTTAAAAAACAAAACAGCTGAGGGCTATCACCTCAGGGGCGCATTCCCATAGTCATATAACTGGATGTACAATGCCAAGAAATCCATAATAGCTTATCTGAATATTACGCAAAGGTCTGGTGGTGAGTCCCCCAGGCCAAGCAGATCATATTTAACTGGGGAAGAGGTCGTTGGCAGCATCAGTACATGTAATCGTGATGACGGCCAAAAACCTGACTGTGCTACCGCGGAAAACCATCTCATCCGTCTTGGAAAAATAGTCAAAATAGGAACATGGAACGTCAGAAGCTTATACCACGGAAAACAGTACATAGTGAAGAACGAGATGGAAAGACTTAAACATCCTGGGCATCTCAGAGCACAGATGGTCGGGCCAGAGACACTTTTCGATTCCATCATGAGGAACGTTCATATAATCAGGCAAAGAGAGAGGAGGTCAGAGTGGCGTCGGCTTCTACCTGTCTAAAAGGATAGCTGCCTCCCTATTAGGATATAACCCCATAAATGACCGCATTGTCACAATCAGACTTAAAGGAAAAAGAAAGAACATTACAATTATACAAACATATGCGCCAACAGCAGCTGTTGAAGAACATGAAAATAAAGATTTATTACAACGAACTGCAACACGCATTAGAGAAAGCAAATAAGCAAGATATTAGGATAATAATTGAAGATTTTAATGCCAAAGTTGGAAACGAAAGATTAGAACATGAAAAAAGAGTGAAAGGAAGTTATGGATTGGGCCAGAGAAATGAGGGAGGAGAAGACAAACTAATACGTTATGACACAAGCGCCATACCAGAAGAGTACAGTGTCGATATTCAGAACAAATTTGACGTTCTTATGGCAGTACAGGAGGAAATGACACCAGATGAACTTGCCAATAACATCAGAGTTGTTTACTTTACAACTGCACAAAGGTTAATTCCTAAAAGAAGTATAAAGAGACGAGAATACATCTCAGACGAAACACTGAAGTTGGTGGTAGAAAGAAGAAAAATGAAGTCCAAAAAAGACACAGAAAATCAGGAATTATACAAGGAATACACAAAGCAGATTAAAAAACGAGTCAGACAAGACAAACAACAATACATAAACGACACCTGCAGGAAAATAGAGGAAATGCGCGAACAGGGATTGAGGAAGAAAATGTTTTCGGAAGTAAGAACATTGAAGAACAGCAATTTTAAACCATCACTTCGAGCAATAAACGACAAGAAGGGCGACACTCTAACAGAACGTAAAGATATTCTGAACAGATGGAAGGAGTACTGTCAAGAAATGTACAAGGACATAAACAAAGCGGCAAATAACAACAACATGAATGTAGCGGAACGTGAACCAGAACCTACTATAGATTAAGTCCGGAACGCAATCAAACACTTGAGAAGTGGAAAATCTCCTTGTTGTGATGAAATAACAGCTGAAATAATACAGGCAGGAGGAGAAGGCCATGCATTATGCTGTAAGATCTGGCAACGCGGAATTTAGCCCAAGTGTGGTAAAAGAGGTTACTGATGTTATTAATTAAGGGTAAAAGAGTGAGGTCAAGCTGTGTAAGTTCCCTGAGTCTAATTGTTGATGGTGATGATTCTCAGAGTCCCTATCCGCCACCTCTCAGATCTCACTCTGTGTAAAATAGGCTCTGTGATGTTGTGTGGCTGAGTGTGTCTAGGGTAATGTATTTAATATAAGGACGAAATAAAATGTAAACAGAACTATAACTCAATAATATTAAAGTGAGTAAGACTTTTGTTAAAGTTTAGGTAATTATCTTACAATTTAATCTCCCTGTACCTCAATTTTCTGGGACAGGGATTGTCAAACTCAATAAATTTGTTTATATACACTATTTAAAATAAATAACTGGAACTCTGTCCAAGTATCTTGTTTCTATGAATAAAGATCACTGTAAGAATTCCACCCACTGATCTGTCTATCTGCTTGTACTGATCACTGTTAATATGTTGAAAAGACTGTTGGGTTCATCACTTCAAGGTGATTATATTATTATTATGGTTATGGTTATTATTGTGGAACTTTATGATATCAATAATTTGTCAGTGCCTTTTCTAAAGAACTTAACTGGCATGGATTGAAGAAAACAGTTGGCCCATAGGTCCTCAGACTCAACAAATGTGGTGCTCCTGGTCGAAGGTGTGGGGCTAGCTACAACTTGAATGCTGAGCGATCACTCCCAAGATTTTCGTCCCTCACCTGGTTTCCTGCCACCAATACGTATTCTGACATATAACCTGAAATGAGAGGAACATTCCCTCCCATATAACTCTCATCTATAATACTTCCACACATAACCACTGTAACAACTCACCTTGATCAGCTATGTTGCTGATCATTACACCAGTCTTTATTTTTCATTGTTTAACATCACTGCTGTGTAAACATTCTTCTTCAGTGATAGTACATAGCTCTTGTTTCCTCCTCCAAGAAGTCTCTTCCATACAATAGATAGGGGTGTACAATACATAGCTTGTCATCCCTTAATATTTCCTTTACAACATCTTATACAGGGCTTGTCGTTCCTACAATAGATAGGGTGTGCTTAACCTAGCACTGAAACCTGTGGATAAATTCTTTCTAACATTCTCTACATGATTTTACATAATATTTAAACATTTATGGCACTACAAAAGCTAATATCCATTTTGGTCTACTGCTTTGGCATTCGCAAACGTTGTAAAGCCACTAGCAAATATTTTATGCATTTATTTCACTCCGAAAGACTGCATTCCTTCTGAGGCTATCGTAACACGAATTGTGGCTTACATGTTAATTAAATCAATACAAATATTTATTTTGCCTTACCCTCAAGTAAGAATTTCACATAACATAAGCTTGACTTGGCAGTAAATGGGTTCTACCACTGCTTTAGTGTTCCAGACGGCGAAAGCTTTGGTCACACAGGCTCTCCCGCTGATGTCAGCTTAGTTAGTTTAAATTTCAAATGGCGGTTGTTGCCAGCGAAATGTTAATTTTATTGCCCCAAGCTACACTACGCCTTAACCAATCAGAACGCGTCAAGAAATTTCTAACTTTTCTCACGCAACCAAATTGAGCAGTTGATAAGTGTGTTTGTTCGTCTGTCTCAATTTGTATATATACAATATCTTTGTTATTAATGGGTCAATTTTTAATATTAAAAGTGATTATTAAAGGGACAACTGTCCTCTATTTTCCTATATAGGTTTCCTTTACCCATTTATCCCCGTTTTCATCTTGGTAATTTTTTTCTAATTTATAGTGCTCTGTTCACTGAACTAAAATATTAATAAAATAATTTTCTAAGGCCAGATAATTTATTCTAAGGGAAAATTTTATGATATATATTAACCAATATTAGCGCTACCCTTCAAGACATCCCTGTTATTTATAAAGAAATAAATTATCTACGTTTCTTTTCAAACGCACAAGTTAGGCTTGATTTTCATTGTAATCCACCTTCTCTCTCCCCTATAACGAGGTAATAAGTTGGTTCGTTGCCAAGCTTTACGGCTTTCATCATAAATATTGGGAAGGGTCGAGCGTGTGCGTGTGTGTTTGGGGGAAAGGGGGGGGTGGTGGTATTTTTACGCTTGGCGTTAGAAAATTCAAATTTTTTATTTAAAATGTTGGCGGTAGATGTGACCTTGCCCTTGACAAATTTTCAAAATTAGCAGTTGTTTATAGAACGTAAAAATACGTTAACTAGGGTTTTGGAAGCGGGGAAATTATTTGAGCGTGGGGTACACAGATCCATTTCATCTTCTCCCATTTGGAAACACCCTCTACTAATATTCATATATGATTCTATAATTTGCCCCTCAAGCGGAGGCTATATTCACCAGCTGCATTCTCCGCCCAACGGCAATTGGTGATATAATATATAATATGGGGAAATGATTTCCGGCATCCAGAATCAATTTTCCCGTAGCATTGCAATAATATGTGTGATCTCAATCCAATGTCCGTACAATACTTTCAAATGGACTGTATAGGGTCGGTCACTACCACTGTCATCGGTGCCCGTATAATGCTAATTAATAGCCGTATTGTGAAGTGAGCTTGACATTAGGCAATTTGCCAAGCGCCCGCTCCCCACTTTTCTAAGGTTAACATTTTGTTTCGGTTTCAATGTTGGCCGATTAACCTCATTACTATTTTTAGTCAGTTCCCGGAATTATGATCCAATTTGGGCCGGGGTGGACTGGTCTGTATGTTCTCTTCGTACCATACGTAGTTTGGCCAGTGTTACTGGTCTATGGGAAGACTGGGTGTGAGAAGGAGCATGCCTATTCACTATGTCTACCTTATCATGTTTATTTTAATTTTCAGGCCCATATTTATGATTGCCACAAGGCTTTTCTCTGTCCTGAGTGTTATTTTCTTTCCAACGTGTGGAATGTACCTTGCTACACTGGTCACAGGAATTAATAAACTGATAAATGTCGTCAGCTACACCTGGCCAGAAAAATCTCACTGATGTCCTTTGACGGGTGGTGCCAATCTTCTGATGTCCACCTTTTGGATCAACATGTGCATGTGCCATAACTTTTTCCCTATACCTAATTGGCAGTACTAACTGTCCATATCCTTTGGGTCCTGCTCCAGCTTGCCTGTAGAGCAGCCCCTCCTTCAAATACAATTGTCCTTTTCTGGGGTTGTTATGGCTATTTGGCAATTTGCCAAAGCAAGGTTTTAATGTTTTATCTTTTGCCTGGGCCTTTCTCATCTCTCTCGGATGAATATTAAGTGGTGGTTCCTCCTCCTTACTAGGGGTCGACCTGACCTGGAGTGTGGCCATAATCACAGGTTTTATAGGGCTCCCTAGAAACACAAATCTCTTTCCTAACACCAGCGGGTAATTAGGATCCTTACACACTGCTGCTCTAATCACTCCTTCCACGTACCTAGTCTTGACATTGATATTGGCTACGGGAAGTGTCATGGTGGCTGTCTCCTTTAATGCCCCTTGTATTTCCACTTTGTCTGTGGTATACTGGTCAGGGTGCACCAGGGTTGCACTCACAACTGAGTCATATTCCAATCCAGAATCGTAAAGGCACTTGACTTTCGCACCATTACAAACTACTTCTTCACAGAAGGGGGGGGGGGGGGGAATGATGCAGTTCTGCCTGACTGTCTGTCAGTTTCTTCCTTCCCTTGTCCACTGTTATCATGCATGCAGCGTGATATGGGGGAACTTTCCTACCATATTGAATTGTATTATGATTTTGCATCCTACATATTTTACACCATTTTCCGTCTGGTCTGTAGGTTTTCCTTTCATTTACTTGAGGGTTTCTATCTCTAGGGTCAAATCTAGTCCTATCATAGTCTTGTCTGAATCTAGATGGTTGATCCCTACCATTAGTGTACTCATCTTGGTCTAGTGGGGTTCTACTACTTTCTACTGGTTTCTTTCTGATACCAGCCACTTCTTTCTGGGCTGCCTGATATCTCTCAGCAACATTGAGAATCTCCCCCAATCTCTCTGCACCTTGTTCCATGGGAAATTTTCTCAAGTCTGGAGCCATGGACTCTCTTAACTGCTTCATCATAATCATTTCCTTCAAATCTTGGGTTTTCCCCAGAGCAGTCCATTTCTCCAAATAAGTTTCTAGTTTGACTATAATTGGAGGTATGTCTCCCCAGACAATAGCTTAGCATTTCTAAATTTCTTTCTATAGAATTCACTGTTCTTCTCATATCTGACTAAGAGAGCTTGTTTTAGAATATCATAATCTTGTTGCTCTTCTCTGCTCAATTTGGAGAAGACTTCATAAGATGAACCCCTAAGTCCTTGTGATAATTTTAAACTCAACTTCTCCTTTTCTAACCCATAATTAGTAGCTAGTCTTTCGTATCTATTGAGGAATGACTCAATGTCATCCTCTTTCACTACAAAAGGATCTAAATGGAAGTTCATGGCTAAATTGGAGGCCCCCTGACTGGTAGTAGTATCAGAGGTAGATGGGCTGGTACCATTTTCTGGAGCATGACCTTGAAGTTCCAATTCTCTTAGTCGTAATTCATGTTCCCTTTGCAATCTTTTGTCTTCTTTCTCAGCCTCCAATTTCTTTTCCTGTAACTGTAACCTTTTGATTTCAGCCTCTCTATCAGCCTCTAATTTCTTAGCTTCTCTATCAGCCTCTAATTGTAATCTTTTCTCTTCCCTATCAGCCTCCAATTTCTTAGCCTCCCTATCAGCTTCTAATTGTAATCTCTTAGCCTCATTAGCAGCCTCTAGCTGTAATCTCTTATCTTCTGCTAATCTCCTATCTTCCCTTTCAATAAACTTATCACATTCTGAAGTCACATACTGAATCAGAAGGTTTCCCTCCATGCCAAGTTCTTTCGCCGTCTGTACAGTGGAAGATCTGAATTTAGCCAAGTCTGCCATCCTTTCTTTCAATACAAATTTATCAATAATATATTTTAAATTAACAAACTATCTAACTAATTAATAAAGACACTGACAGTTCATCAAATTCCACCACTTATTACTCTTCTTATTTATTTATTTATAGAACCCCAGGGTCTGGTGTTAACTTAATCCCGGACAGGACCCCAATATGTGGTAAAAGAGGTTACTGGTGTTATTAATTAAGGGTAAGCAGAGTGAGGTCAAGCTGTGTAAGTTCCCTGAGTCTAATTGTTGATGGTGATGATTCTCAGAGTCCCTATCCGCCACCTCTCAGATCTCACTCTGTGTAAAATAGGCTCTGTGATGTTGTGTGGCTGAGTGTGTCTAGGGTAATGTATTTAATATAAGGACGAAATAAAATGTAAACAGAACTATAACTCAATAATATTAAAGTGAGTAAGACTTTTGTTAAAGTTTAGGTAATTATATTACAATTTAATTTCCCTGTACCTCAATTTTCTGGGACAGGGATTGTCAAACTCAATAAATTTGTATATATATACTTACTTACTTACTTACTTACTTAGTCGTTCCCCTTCTACCGTGAGGTGTAGAGGTTTGGAAGAGAGAGCGCTAGACTATCCCATTGGCTGTCTTCCTCCTGGCCTGGTTCCATTCTAGTCCTCGATCCTTCAAAGATTGTCTAATGCTGTTCTCCCAGCGGACTCTGGGTCGTCCTCGGGGTCTGGATCCTTGGCTCCTTGTTTCCCATGCCTGTCGTGGTATCCGATCCTCTCCCACTCCGCAGACATGACCAAACCATCCCAATTGGGACTGTTCTACTTGGGTCTGCAGGGGGTAGGATTTAAGGCCCTGACGTATCGTCTGGCCGCGCACCATGTCTCCTCCCGCCACCTCAACCACCTTCCTCAGATACCTCATTTCTGAGGTTTGGATCTGGCTTTTATGGGTTGTAACCACCGCCCACGACTCGCATCCGTATGTCAAGACTGGGACATAGGTGGAGCGGCACACAGCCATCTTCGCTCTCCCACCAACCTCTCTCCCGCCGAGGAATCCCCGACCTATGGCCTGAAAAAGTATCCCAGCCGCTGCCTCCCGAGCGGCCAACCCCTCCTTGATGCCTCCCTTTCGGTCTATAATAGCTCCGAGGTATTCAAAGTGGTCGACCTCCTCCAGGACCCGCTCTCCCAGCCAATCCGATGTCCTCTTACTTCTCGTGATATCACCATGGATTTTGTTCCAGAGCTGCCCACGACCATCCCTCTCTTCTCCAGCTCTTCCCTCCAGACTTGCAGGCTGGACTGGAGATGTGCCTCCGACTCAGCAACCAGGGCAACATCACCAGCAAACGCCAGCTCCGAAATACAGACCCGTCCCATCCTCCAGCACCCCACTGAACACTCTCCTGCTCTCTCCCTACATGCCTTGATGACATCGTCCATAAGGAGTATGAAGAAGTAAGGTGATAGGATATGTATATATATACACTATTTAAAATAAATAACTGGAACTCTGTCCAAGTATCTTGTTTCTATGAATAAAGATCACTGTAAGAATTCCACCCTCTGCTTGTACTGATCACTGTTAATATGTTGAAAAGACTGTTGGGTTCATCACTTCAAGGTGATTATATTATTATTATGGTTATGGTTATTATGGTGGGACTTTATGATATCAATAACTTGTCAGTGCCTTTTCTAAAGGACTTAACAGGCATGGATTGAAGAAAACAGTTGGCCCATAGGTCCTCAGACTCAACAAATGTGGTGCTCCTGGTCGAAGGTGTGGGGCTAGCTACAACTTGAATGCTGAGCGATCACTCCCAAGATTTTCGTCTCTCACCAGGTTTCCTGCCACCAATAAGTATTCTGACATATAACCTGACATGAGAGGAACATTCCCTCCCATATAACTCTCATCTATAATACTTCCACACATTACCACTGTAACAACTCACCTTGATCAGCTATGTGTGCTGATCATTACACCAGTCTTTATTTTTCATTGTTTAACATCACTGCTGTGTAAACATTCTTCTTCAGTGATAGTACATAGCTCTTGTTTCCTCCTCCAAGAAGTCTCTTCCATACAATAGATAGGGGATTACAATACATAGCTTGTCATCCCTTAATATTTCCTTTACAACATCTTATACAGGGCTTGTCGTTCCTACAATAGATAGGGTGTGCTTAACCTAGCACTGAAACCTGTGAATAAATTCTTTCTAACATTCTCTACATGATTTTACATAATATTTAAACATTTATGGCACTACAAAAGCCAATATCCATTTTGGTCTACTGCTTTGGCATTCGCAAACGTTGTAAAGCCACTAGCAAATATTTTATGCATTTATTTCACTCCGAAAGACTGCATTCCTTCTTAGGCTATCGTAACACGAATTGTGGCTTACATGTTAATTAAATCAATACAAATATTTATTTTGCCTTACCCTCAAGTAAGAATTTCACATAACATAAGCTTGACTTGGCAGTAAACGGGTTCTACCACTGCTTTAGTGTTCCTGACGGCGAAAGCTTTGGTCACACAGGCTCTCCCGCTGATGTCAGCTTAGTTAGTTTAAATTTCAAATGGCGGTTGTTGCCAGCGAAATGTTAATTTTATTGCCCCAAGCTACACTACGCCTTAACCAATCAGAACGCGTCAAGAAATTTCTAACTTTTCTCACGCAACCAAATTGAGCAGTTGATAAGTGTGTTTGTTCGTCTGTCTCAATTTGTATATATACAATATCTTTGTTATTAATGGGTCAATTTTTAATATTAAAAGTGATTATTAAAGGGACAACTGTCCTCTATTTTCCTATATAGGTTTCCTTTACCCATTTATCCCCGTTTTCATCTTGGTAATTTTGTTCTAATTTATAGTGCTCTGTTCACTGAACTAAAATATTAATAAAATAATTTTCTAAGGCCAGATAATTTATTCTAAGGGAAAATTTTATGATATATATTAACCAATATTAGCGCTACCCTTCAAGACATCCCTGTTATTTATAAAGAAATAAATTATCTAAGTTTCTTTTCAAATGCACAAGTTAGGCTTGATTTTCATTGTAATCCACCTTCTCTCTCCCCTATAAAGAGGTAATAAGTTGTTTCGTTGCCAAGCTTTACGGCTTTCGTCATAAATATTGGGAAGGGTCGAGCGTGTGCGTGTGTGTTTGGGGGAAAGGGGGGAGGGGGTGGTATTTTTACGCTTGGCGTTAGAAAATTCAAATTCTTTATTTAAAATGTTGGCGGTAGATGTGACCTTGCCCTTGACAAATTTTCAAAATTAGCAGTTGTTTATAGAACGTAAAAATACGTTAACTAGGGTTTTGGAAGCGGGGAAATTATTTGAGCGTGGGGTACACAGATCCATTTCATCACATATCTCCCCGGTTAAAAAGCGTGAACCACTAGTGCAGCGTTATGATCTGTGTTACAATCTCGATCAAATTATGTCAGATTTGACTCTACTCTGCTTTAGTGTGATCCTGGATTACTGCAGGTGGGTCATTTCAAAGTAGGCACTACTCAAGAAATATGCCTCAGACCTCTGCAATCCAAGTATCTATTGCAGTTTATGTAATAAACAGCTGCCGGTGCGACTGCCTAGCAAATGCTGATTATCAATCAATAGTCACCATTACTCTTCTCTGAGTCTGTCCCATGACATGTCCAGAGGTTGTTAGATGTCCCTCAAGGTTGCAATATTTATGAGGAGATAATCTATAAATTTGGTGATAGCAGAGTATGTAAGGTGTCCCAGTAATTTCCTCATCAGCCTGGATAAAACACTCGGAGTAATTCCAATTCAAAAGCAACATATAATTTCAATGTACCCCTCCGATGTGATCACATCCAACAATTTGGTTTGAGCTCAGGCTTGACGGAATCTGGTAAAACCTTATATTAATATTCATAAATACTTCTATAATTTGCCCCTCAAGTGGAGGCCATATTCACCAGCTGTATTCTCCGCCCAACGGCAATTGGTGATATAATATATAATATGGGGAAATGATTTCCGGCATCCAGAATCAATTTCCCCGTAGCATTGCAATAATATATGTGATATCAATCCAATGTCCGTACAATACTTTCAAATGGACTGTATAGGGTCGGTCACTACCACTGTCATCGGTGCCCGTATAATGCTAATTAATAGCCGTATTGTGAAGTGAGCTTGACATTAGGCAGTTTGCCAAGCGCCCGCTCCCCACTTTTCTAAGGTTAACATTTTGTTTCGGTTTCAATGTTGGCCGATCAACCTCATTACTATTTTTAGTCAGTTCCCGGAATTATGATCCAATTTGGGCCGGGGTGGACTGGTCTGTATGTTCTCATCGTACCATACGTAGTGTGGCCAGTGTTATTGGTCTATGGGAAGACTGGGTGTGAGAAGGAGCATGCCTATTCACTATGTCTACCTTATCATGTTTATTTTAATTTTCAGGCCCATATTTATGATTGCCACAAGCTTTTCTCTGTCCTGAGTATTATTTTCTTTCCAACGTGTGGAATGTACCTTGCTACACTGGTCACAGGAATTAATAAACTGATAAATGTCGTCAGCTACACCTGGCCAGAAAAATCTCACTGATGTCCTTTGACGGGTGGTGCCAATCTTCTGATGTCCACCTTTTGGATCAACATGTGCATGTGCCATAACTTTTTCCCTATACCTAATTGGCAGTACTAACTGTCCATATCCTTTGGGTCCTGCTCCAGCTTGCCTGTAGAGCAGCCCCTCCTTCAAATACAATTGTCCTTTTCTGGGGTTGTTATGGCTATTTGGCAATTTGCCAAAGCAAGGTTTTAATGTTTTATCTTTTGCCTGGGCCTTTCTCATCTCTTTCGGATGAATATTAAGTGGTGGTTCCTCCTCCTTACTAGGGGTCGACCTGACCTGGGGTGTGGCCATAATCACAGGTTTTATAGGGCTCCCTAGAAACACAAATCTTTTTCCTAACACCAGCGGGTAATTAGGATCCTTACACACTGCTGCTCTAATCACTCCTTCCACGTACCTAGTCTTGACATTGATATTGGCTACGGGAAGTGTCATGGTGGCTGTCTCCTTTAATGCCCCTTGTATTTCCACTTTGTCTGTGGTATACTGGTCAGGGTGCACCAGGGTTGCACTCACAACTGAGTCATATTCCAATGCAGAATCGTAAAGGCACTTGACTTTCGCACCATTACAAACTACTTCTTCACAGGGGGGGGGGGATGATGAAGTTCTGTCTGACTGTCTGTCAGTTTCTTCCTTCCCTTGTCCACTGTTATCATGCATGCAGCGTGATATGGGGGAACTTTCCTACCACATTCAATTGTATTATGATTTTGCATCCTACATATTTTACACCATTTTCCGTCTGGTCTGTAGGTTTTTTTTTCCATTTACTTGAGGGTTTCTATCTCTAGGGTCAAATCTAGTCCTATCATAGTTTTGTCTGAATCTAGATGGTTGATCCCTACCATTAGTGTACTCATCTTGGTCTAGTGGGGTTCTACTACTTTCTACTGGTTTCTTTCTGATACCAGCCACTTCTTTCTGGGCTGCCTGATATCTCTCAGCAACATTGAGAATCTCCCCCAATCTCTCTGCACCTTGTTCCATGGGAAATTTTCTCAAGTCTGGAGCCATGGACTCTCTTAACTGCTCCATCATAATCATTTCCTTCAAATCTTGGGTTTTCCCCAGAGCAGTCCATTTCTCCAAATAAGTTTCTAGTCGGACAGATAATTGGTGGTATGTCTCCCCAGACAATAGCTTAGCATTTCTAAATTTCTTCCTATAGAATTCACTGTTCTTCTCATATCTGACTAAGAGAGCTTGTTTTAGAATATCATAATCTTGTTGCTCTTCTCTGCTCAATTTAAAGAAGACTTCATAAGATAAACCCCTAAGTCCTTGTGATAATTTTAAACTCCACTTCTCCTTTTCTAACCCATAATTAGTAGCTAGTCATTCGTATCTATTGAGGAATGACTCAATGTCATCCTCTTTCTCTACAAAAGGATCTAAATGGAAGTTCATGGCTAAATTGGAGGCCCCCTGACTGGTAGTAGTATCAGAGGTAGATGGGCTGGTACCATTTTCTGGAGCATGGCCTTGAAGTTCCAGTTCTCTTAGTCGTAATTCATGTTCCCTTTGCAATCTTTTGTCTTCTTTCTCAGCCTCCAATTTCTTTTCCTGTAACTGTAACCTTTTGATTTCAGCCTCTCTATCAGCCTCTAATTTCTTAGCTTCTCTATCAGCCTCTAATTGTAATCTTTTCTCTTCCCTATCAGCCTCCAATTTCTTAGCCTCCCTATCAGCTTCTAATTGTAATCTCTTAGCCTCATTAGCAGCCTCTAGCTGTAATCTCTTATCTTCTGCTAATCTCCTATCTTCCCTTTCAATAAACTTATCACATTCTGAAGTCACATACTGAATCAGAAGGTTTCCCTCCATGCCAAGTTCTTTCGCCGTCTGTACAGTGGAAGATCTGAATTTAGCTAAGTCTGCCATCCTTTCTTTCAATACAAATTTATCAATAATATATTTTAAATTAACAAACTATCTAACTAATTAATAAAGGCACTGACAGTTCATCAAATTCCACCAATTATTACTTTTCTTATTTATTTATTTATTTATAGAGCCCCAGGGTCTGGTGTTAACTTAATCCCGGACAGGACCCCAATATGTGGAAAAAGAGGTTACTGGTGTTATTAATTAAGAGTAAGCAGAGTGAGGTCAAGCTGTGTAAGTTCCCTGAGTCTAATTGTTGATGGTGATGATTCTCAGAGTCCCTATCCGCCACCTCTCAGATCTCACTCTGTGTAAAATAGGCTCTGTGATGTTGTGTGGCTGAGTGTGTCTAGGGTAATGTATTTAATATAAGGACGAAATAAAATGTAAACAGAACTATAACTCAATAATATTAAAGTGAGTAAGACTTTTGTTAAAGTTTAGGTAATTATATTACAATTTAATTTCCCTGTACCTCAATTTTCTGGGACAGGGATTGTCAAACTCAATAAATTTGTATATATATATACACTATTTAAAATAAATAACTGGAACTCTGTCCAAGTATCTTGTTTCTATGAATAAAGATCACTGTAAGAATTCCACCCACTGATCTGTCTATCTGCTTGTACTGATCACTGTTAATATGTTGAAAAGACTGTTGGGTTCATCACTTCAAGGTGATTATATTATTATTATGGTTATGGTTATTATGGTGGAACTTTGTGATATCAATAACTTGTCAGTGCCTTTTCTAAAGGACTTAACTGGCATGGATTGAAGAAAACAGTTGGCCCACAGGTCCTCAGACTCAACAAATGTGGTGCTCCTGGTCGAAGGTGTGGGGCTAGCTACAACTTGAATGCTGAGCGATCACTCCCAAGATTTTCGTCCCTCACCAGGTTTCAAGCCACCAATAAGTATTCTGACATATAACCTGAAATGAGAGGAACATTCCCTCCCATATAACTCTCATCTATAATACTTCCACACATAACCACTGTAACAACTCACCTTGATCAGCTATGTGTGCTGATCATTACACCAGTCTTTATTTTTCATTGTTTAACATCACTGCTGTGTAAACATTCTTCTTCAGTGATAGTACATAGCTCTTGTTTCCTCCTCCAAGAAGTCTCTTCCATACAATAGATAGGGGTGTACAATACATAGCTTGTCATCCCTTAATATTTCCTTTACAACATCTTATACAGGGCTTGTCGTTCCTACAATAGATAGGGTGTGCTTAACCTAGCACTGAAACCTGTGGATAAATTCTTTCTAACATTCTCTGCATGATTTTACATAATATTTAAACATTTATGGCACTACAAAAGCCAATATCCATTTTGGTCTACTGCTTTGGCATTCGCAAACGTTGTAAAGCCACTAGCAAATATTTTATGCATTTATTTCACTCCGAAAGACTGCATTCCTTCTTAGGCTATCGTAACACGAATTGTGGCTTACATGTTAATTAAATCAATACAAATATTTATTTTGCCTTACCCTCAAGTAAGAATTTCACATAACATAAGCTTGACTTGGCAGTAAACGGGTTCTACCACTGCTTTAGTGTTCCTGACGGCGAAAGCTTTGGTCACACAGGCTCCCTCGCTGATGTCAGCTTAGTTAGTTTAAATTTCAAATGGCGGTTGTTGCCAGCGAAATGTTAATTTTATTGCCCCAAGCTACACTACGCCTTAACCAATCAGAACGCGTCAAGAAATTTCTAACTTTTCTCACGCAACTAAATTGAGCAGTTGATAAGTGTGTTTGTTCGTCTGTCTCAATTTGTATATATACAATATCTTTGTTATTAATGGGTCAATTTTTAATTTTTTTTTTTTTTTTTTTTTGCGTTCGCCCGCTAATACTCGAGGCGAAATCTCAGGTTATTATTTTATGTCTAACCTGACATTGATTTTACGTGAGTATCCCTTTATTTCTTGTACAGAGACAGGTGTCCCTCGCCATTCAGGCAAATACTCGCCGATTTCGGAGGTACCCATTGCAGCTGGGTCGGCTCAGGAGCCGCCAGTCCCTGGTCGACGACACTCCTTCAAATGTCCTCGCCAAGTCTCGAGTTAATCCAGTCCAAATCCCGGTCGACGAAAAATCTTCAAATGCCGTCGCCCGGGTTTGATCCTGTATCACCCGGTCGCCAGAGCGGTGTTGTAACCACTACGCTAGCGCGGCTCCATTTAATATTAAAAGTGATTATTAAAGGGACAACTGTCCTCTATTTTCCTATATAGGTTTCCTTTACCCATTTATCCCCGTTTTCATCTTGGTAATTTTTTTCTAATTTATAGTGCTCTGTTCACTGAACTAAAATATTAATAAAATCATTTTCTAAGGCCAGAAATTTATTCTAAGGGAAAATTTTATGATATATATTAACCAATATTAGCGCTACCCTTCAAGACATCCCTGTTATTTATAAAGAAATAAATTATCTAAGTTTCTTTTCAAACGCACAAGTTAGGCTTGATTTTCATTGTAATCCACCTTCTCTCTCCCCTATAACGAGGTAATAAGTTGGTTCGTTGCCAAGTTTTACGGCTTTCGTCATAAATATTGGGAAGGGTCGAGCGTGTGCGTGTGTGTTTGGGGGAAGGGGGGGAGGGGGTGGTATTTTTACGCTTGGCGTTAGAAAATTCAAATTCTTTATTTAAAATGTTGGCGGTAGATGTGACCTTGCCCTTGACAAATTTTCAAAATTAGCAGTTGTTTATAGAACGTAAAAATACGTTACCTAGGGTTTTGGAAGCGGGGAAATTATTTGAGCGTGGGGTACACAGATCCATTTTATCACAAATGGAAAAAATCAATTTACATACCCTTGCCAAAAAAGGGCAACCTGAAACTGTGCACGAACTACAGAACTATAGCTCTTATAAGCCATGCCAGCAAAATACTTTTACAAATCATAATGAAAAGGATGCAACAAAAGCTAGAAACAGAAATTAACGAAGTACAGTCGGGTTTTCGACCAGGCAGAGGCACCCGAGACCATATATTCAATATGAGAATCATCATAGAAAAGTGTACATAATTCAACGTTGACCTATGTACTTGTTTCATTGATTACACCAAAGCTTTCGACTGTGTACATCATCAGCAGTTATGGACTATTATGGAAAATATGGGATTTCCAAACCACCTTATACAACTCATCGCACTGCTGTACCAAGAACAAAAGGCAGCCGTAAGAATAGAGGGGGAAACATCAGAATGAAGTACAGAAAGGAGTAAGACAAGGCTGTACCCTTTCCCCTTACCTGTTTAACATTTATGCCTAGAATATCATGAGAAACGTAAGAGATGACCAAGAACACGCAGAGTTTGACCCATTTAACATTGGCGGGTACCAGATCCCGGAAATCAGATACGCTGAGGACACAGTCCTCCTATCGACCAACCCAGAAGGACTGGAACAATTAATTCTGTCCACCAAAAAACACAGCGAGGCCCAGAATCTATACCTAAGCACCAAGAAGACCAAAGTATTGACAATAGACAAAGTAAAGACCAGACCAGAAATTGAAATTGATTACGGAGAACTGGAAAGTGTTAATGAATTCGAATACTTAGGATCAATCATCAACAGCTCTGGCGACTGTGCAGTAGAAATTAAAAGAAGACTTGCAATTGCTTCACATAAACTAATACAGATGAAAAACCTATGGCAAGGCACAAGCAAAGAAACAAAGTTAAAACTGATCAGAGCATGTATATTCCTAGTAGCAACATACGGCTGCGAGACTTGGACACTCAATAAAACAGTTGCTAAAAAGGTTACATCATTCGAAATGAAATGCTACAGAAGGATGGTGAGAATACCCTGGACAGAAAAAAAGACCAACAGAGAAGTACTGCACTCACTATACGTAGAGGAAAATTGGCTCCTAAATATCATCGCAATAAGGAAGCTGAAATTTGTCGGTCATATAAAAAGACATTATAGTCTGGAAAAAATAGTGATGGAAGGTATGGTCCTTGGAAAAAGGGGAAGGGGTCGACCTAGACGACGGTGGACCCAGGACATCACAGAGAGTCTGAACTTGTCTTTGGCTGATGCAGGTCGACTTGCCCAGAATCGTGATGCGTTCAGAGCAGCTGTAATGGAGACAACGTTCTTTAAAGAATACGTCACATTATGATATACACAGTATATATATATATATATATACACTCATGGAACAAAGTAAGTGTGCAACACTTTATAGGGCACTGTGCGTCATTTCATGGACGAAATGAAATAAAAGTTGGCACACAATGTGGTTGAATATTGAATAAAAGACCAAGTGATCACATTGATTTTAGTGAAAGTGTCATGAAAGAAAGATAAAAACTAAAGTCAGTGTGGCATCCCCACGAAAAAAAGAAATCTTGATTTCAGTACCGTGTATGTCCACCTTGAGCTGTTATCACTGCTTGACAGCGCCTTACCTTGAATGTTCCTGGCAGTCCATGTTGCCTGAATAAACCTGTTACGCAAGTGCATAAGGTGTATGTAACGGTCTTGTGCAGGGGTGGTAACTCGTGGTCGGCCACTTCTATGGCGATCAGCAGTGGATCCAATTTGGTGGAAACGAGCTTGAATGCGTGATATAGTGTTCCTGTGAACATTGAAATGTTGTGATACAGCTAATATAGTCGCTCCAGCAGCTAACATCCCAATAGCTATTGCTCGCTGTTGTTGGTTCAATTGGCATTGTCAAAAAAGATGTTTCTGTTGGACTCTTGGTACTCTCTATTTCAACGATTACGTTTTCACATGCTTGTGATTAGAGCTACATACTTACCTTCCTTTTATCTGTGATAAATTCTCCCCTACGGCACTTTTCACGTGATTTATCTTGCACCGTGATTATCTCTCCATGAATAGTGCGATCCAATTGTAATTG
>JAMPIV010017022.1:0-25000 GCA_024509875.1 Oreohelix idahoensis
AGTGTGATTTTATTTGTTTTTGATTTTATTAATTTAATTATATTATTTTTATGTAATTTGTTATTTGTTTTTTAAATAATAATGTTATAATTGTTTAGTTTTTTTTTAATTTATATTTGAGTATTTTTGAAGTGTAGAAGGTAAAGTGTTTTTGTATTATTTTGTTTATTTAATGTTTTTGTAAGGATGTGAAAATAAAAATATAGGGGGGTTTTTGGTTATATTTGTAAAAATCTATATTAAAAAAAATTAGAATTAATTAAAAAAAAAAAATAAAAAAAGGAATTTATAAAAAAAATGAAATAATAAATTTTAAAAAATTAAAAAAAGAGAAAAAAAAATTTAAAAAAAAAATAAAAAATAAATGTAAAGAAAAGGTAATATAAAAATATCGATATAATAAAAAATAGAAATAAAAAATAATTAAAAATGAAAAATTTATGAAAAAAATGATAAAAAATAAATAGAATAAAATTAAAAAAAATGAATTTTCAATTAATATTATTTTAATTTATTTAGAAGAGTATATTGTTTATATTTTATTTATATTTCTAACATATGGTAGCTTTTTTTCGTTTTACAGGTATTTATTTTATTAGTCTTTTTTTTCTTTTTATAATATCTTTCTTTAGATTTAGATTACTTTTTATGATATTATGAATTTTATAGTAGACACATATTTTTTTTTTTGGGTATTTTTTTTTTCTAGCACAGGAAGGAGGGATACCGCTTTTTTGTTTGTCAGTGTTTAGAAGTATTCGTGTTTTTCCTTAGAACTTTCTTAAAGATTTGTATTTTAGTGACTTTTTTATTTTATTTTTTTTTAATAATAGGAATTTTTTTTATTTTTAGATATTTAATTATTCTTTTTTTACCTGTTAGATGTAGGGGGTTGTTTTTTTACTAATAATTCTTACACTAGTTAAAAATAAAGGAGAGGAATTTTTTTTTAGACCAGGTTTTTTTTTTTCTATTACAAATATAAAGGAGGAGATATTTCTCTTTAACAGTACGCTTTTTAGTTTTTTAGTATTATGGTTTTTTTTTTTTTATTCACATCGAAAATTTTTTCTCTTTGGATTATTCTATTTCTTTAGCTTTGTTTAACGACTCTTTGTTTTTTTTTATTTTTTTGTTTTTTTTTTTTTAGTTATTTCACCTTTTTAGATTTGTTTTTTTAGCTTTTCTAGATTTATTTTTTTTTTATTATTTTACCGATTTTTTTTTTTTTATATTTTTATTTTCTTTTTTTTGTTTTTTAGATTTTTGATTTTTATTTTTTTTTTTTATTTATCGGGTTTTATTTTTTTACACTTCTCATAGGGATTTTCTTACTAGGGTTTACAGTCCTTGTCTAGTATGCTTTGTTTTGTTTATACTTTTCAAGGTTAGGGATTTTTATTTAGGGGGTTTTAAGTTTTTTATTTTACTTTTTTATTTTTGTTGACGGGGTTATTATTTTTTCTGACTGCACAGGGTGGGAGTTAACGTTTTATTATAATTTTATTTTTTGTGTTTATTTTGTTCTTGAAGGTGGGGTTTGGTGGGTTTTTATTTAAGGATTTGTGTTTGGTTGATTAGGTATTTTTTTTATGCATAGTTTAATCTGTTTTTTTTTGTATAGTTTGGGTTTTCTTTATTTAACTTTTAGACTTTTTCTTACTTTTCGGGGGAAAGGTTTTGACAGGTTATTGTTGTTAAGTCTTTATTTTTTAAGTGTTTCTGTTTTTATAACTAGTGAATATTAAGTTTTTCTTAAATATGTAGTTTAGATGTAGCTGCTTCCCTACTTCTTTATTTTTCTTCTTTGCTGTACTTTCTCTTTTAAATTTAGTGTTTTCTATTTTAACCCCTTTGTTTAAGTTCATTGTTTATTCACCAACCTCAGGTTTATGTTTTCTATTTCTTTTATCCTACCTAGTTCTTCTGTATATAGTTCCTATCCGATTATATTTTTAATTAATTATGTTTGTAGTGAACCAAATACTTAATCTTATTTGTAATACTTATGTTGTTATAAAAAATATATTCCGTTATAAAACTTAGTATTTCTAATAGGAATTTTCTAGGGGTTTTCTGAACAGGAACCCTCTAAAATTTTCTCTTTATATTTATTTTCTTAAAGTTTTGATGTTACGTCACTGGGTGTATTATTGGTAAGGTATTAGTAATTCACCTTTATATTGCGTTTTTTTTCAATTAGCCATTTCTATTTAGTTTAATACCCTCAGTATAATTAAAAAGAACATTTTTGTTTATGGTATATATTATTTTCTATTTTTTTGTAAACTACTTCCAGTTATCCTTTTTGATTTTTAATCTAACTCTTCCTAATAAAATGCTCGATTTTCGTACCGTTACCTTAAAAATATAATTCATTAAACTGTAAAAATATAACTAACCTTACCTTTGACTTTCTTATTTTATTATTCTACTTGATATCCTGTCTATTAGAAGATGAGTTGTTGATAATTCTCTAGTTTTCTTTTTTATCCTTTATTCTTTGTTTCTTTTTTTTTAAGCACGCTTTTTTTTTTTTTTCAAAAATATCCACATCGATTATTTAACATTAGGCAATAGTTGTTCTCCCAGTAGATTTTTTTTAAATATTGCTGTAAAAACTTTTCAACAGTTTTCTCACCCTCAACCCCCACCCCCCCCCCCCCCCCCCCCTCCCCCTATTTTTTTTAATTATTCTTTTTTTTTTTTTTTTTTATCTTTTCACACTTAATCTGTTTTTTTTTATCACACAACTTGTTGTCTTTTTGTTGTTTTTTTTCCTGGTTTTACTCTGTTCGTTAGATTTTCTCTTCTGATATTTTCTATAGGTCTCTTCTCATTTACGTTTTATCTAAATATCGCACTACTTATACATTCTAATCCGAAGCCAATACCATAACAACAAACATCACAAAATTCAATTTTATAAAATCAATATCTGCTCCTTACAAAAAAAAAGAAGAAAAATAAATGCCACTACTTACGACACAAATAAAAATCATACCAAAAATAACCTTACTCCATGAAACAAAACTAAAATCTCCCATTTTAATTCACAACACATCCTCCCTTCCCCAATGTTCTGTATTTCAACGATCCTTATTCACTGGTTTTTCAAGGATCCTAACCCACTCATAGCCAAGGATTACTGTAATAATATATATATTTCTTACATATCTGCCATATCCCTACCGATTAAAAAATTAAAACAAAGAACCACATCTACTCAGGATTAATAATAAAAGTGGTTACAAAACTCTGCCTTCCAAAAAAATGTTCTGCATTCATACTCCCAACAGATACTCTGTTAAAAAAGTAAAAAAAAAAATTTTTATTTTTTCTTTAAAAAATTTAAAAATTAATAATACGTCCTGAATAAAACTAACCCACTTTATATAATTGTTTTTTCTAATTAATAAATTCTATCCCCAAATCATACTGACTTTTATTAATCTCTGGTAAAATGAAAATAATGGATAAAAAAAATTTAAATACAGGAAAATCGTGCTATTTCAACAAAAGACAAAATCCACACCATAATTCACTCCATCTTTCTAAAAATACAGTTAACTTGCTAGTATATAGTAATTCACAATTAAAAAAAACTAAAATTTTAGCACTAAAATCTTACTCATTCCATCCTAAAGATAAAAAAATATAAACAAAATCAAGAACAAATAAATGGCACAAAAGCTACATTAAAACATATATAAAAAGTTTCATTACCATATTTACTTACAATATACATTAAACAATATGAGACAGATGCTAACACCTAAACAACTAACTCACAAATTCAAACTGAGAATCATCAAATGCTACATATAGTCTTCCTTATTGTATGGTGTAGAAACATGGACAATGGGTAAAGGGGAAGAATAGTGGAACAAGGTCAGCCATTTTGCCCGAACGCTATCGATAACAGTATCTCTTCGACAAACTGTAAAATACTCACTATTAACACTAACTAAAACCTGCCCCGAATACCTCACACCCTATTTCTGCTTGACCGCGCGCGAACACTCCTCGGCTTAGAGGCAATTTTTTTTTCCCCAACAGCGCAAGCTCGGAAAAGCGTCGTATTTTGGGTCAAGGTTAGCGCATAAACTGCAGCAAAATTATGTGTCAAAATGATAGCAGACGTGTTCTAAATCAAAAATGCAGACATAGAACTAACTCTACACACACACACCCCCCTCCCCACCGTTAAAAACGAAAATGTAGACATAGACCTAACCCTAAACACCCCCCCCCCCCCCAAAAAAAAAACCGTTAAACGCGATAATGCACAAATAGACCTAGCCCTAACCCCCCTAGTGTTTCAAGCATTAGCTAAATGTTTCGTGCCGGAGCGTTTTAACTTTATTGTTTGAGCATCAAATGGTCATGATTTATATAAATAGCATCTCGTACATATGCCTAACCGTGTAAACGCCATAATTACAAACATTGTTCGTAATAATAGCCACTTGCCAAAAATAGACCACTATGGCAGCCTCCAGTTCACTTTGCTTCCCTTCGGCCGGACAATGAACAAGCAATTAGAGGAAAGAATTGAGGTGTGGATATATAGAAGAAATGGGCACGTCTCTTGCAAAGATAGGAAAACAAATAAAGAAGTCCTAGAAAACCTAGGAATGAAAAGAGAACTTATGAAGGAAGTCAAAATTAGACTAAAATATAGACATACCTAATACCTTATCAAGCAGAACAACATGGCATGCCCTGAAAACGGAGATACATGGCCAAATTGATTTTATTCTTGTATCCAAAAGATTCAAGTCCAGTATTAATAAAGCCAAGACAAGGACTTTTCCTGGCGTCGACATTGGTAGTGATCACGACATGGTATTGATGACACTCAAGCTTAAACTGAAAAAGAACTATAATCAAAACAGATGTTCTCAGTTAAGATTCAATTTAGACAAACTGAAAGATCCAGAAATCGCGGGAATCTTTGAGGCAACTGTTGGAGGACAATTCGCAGCTCTCAACTTTTTGGAGGATGATATCAACTCAATCACAGAGAGCATGAAAGACGTGCTCATGGAATCAGCAACAGAAATACTTGGTAAAAGAAATAAAATAAACAAACCATGGGTTACAGATGACATTCTGAAGTTATGTGATACACGGCACGAAATGAAAAAGTTTAAGAAAGAGGTTCCTGAAGTAGCATGGCAATACAGTATGGTGAATAAAAATATTAGAAAGAAAATGAAACAGGCCAAAGAAAAATGGATAGCTGATCAATGTGAGTCCATTAATACAGGGCTAGTAAAAGGTAACAGCAAAGCAGCTTTTGACACATTAAGAAGACTATCAAAACCCCAACAGCCATGGGTAACTGTCATAGAAGACAGCAATGGGGCTCTGCTCAATGAAAAAACAGCTGTAATGAGAAGGTGGACAGAATATTGTAAAGAACTACAGTTGACATTCAAAAATCCGGCAACCTCCGGACCTGAGGAGTGCCGGATTGTTGAAAATGCCGCATTTTTTTATGGTTATATATGCTGTATATATTTAACAGAAAATGACTACCTGTACAGTCCTTTAAAGAAAGAAAATTGAAAAATGAGAAGGAATGAGCAGGAATGCCTGTTAACACGTGCAAGCAAGACCCAACAGCTGCATCAAAACATAAACGGCTCCAGAAAACAGTGGCGCGCCAACGCGGTAAATTAAAAAATGCACTCCAAAATCCATGCCGGAAATCTGAAGGAACCGGATTATCGATGGCCAGATTTTTGAATGTCAACTGTATATAACTGTAAACTCGACACTGACTATAGCATATTAAACAACATTAAGTGCGAAAACAGGGAACTCGGAAATGCAGCAATATTACGGGAAGAAGTGGAAGAGGCTATATGTTCGATTAAAGGAGGGAAGTCACCGGGTGTGGATAATATCCCAGCAGAGCTCTTGAAATATGGAGGACCAGATGTAGTAAAAATCATGACAACAATTTGCCAGAAGATATGGAGTACAAAAAAATGGCCAAAAGAGTGGACACAGTCATTAGTAATACCGCTTCCAAAGAAAGGAAATCTAAAAATGTGCAAGAATTACAGAACTATTAGCCTTATTAGTCATCCAAGTAAAGTGATGTTAAGGATACTTTTGAACAGAATAAAACAGAAATCAGAAGAAATCTTGTCCGAGGAACAGGCTGGCTTTAGACCAAAAAGAAGTACCTCAGAACAAATCTTCAATATTAGATTACTGATCGAAAAACATCTCCTCCAGCATCAACAAGATTTATACCATAACTTCATCGATTTCACAAAAGCCTTCGATCGAGTCTGGCATATGGCAAATAATGAGAAAATTCAATTTTGATACCAACATCATAGATATCATTGAAGCACTATACAAGGACGCAAGCAGTGCTGTTTTTGCAAGCAATGACATTGGAGAATTTTTCAAAACAAAAGTAGGAGTTCGCCAGGGATGTATCCTGTCCCCAGTGCTCTTTAATATATATCTAGAACATATTATGCAGGAGGCTCTCTACGATTATAAAACAACCATATCGATTGGAGGCCGACCTCTTTGCAATCTACGTTTTGCTGATGATATCGATCTTATAGCTGGAACAGAATCAGAACTTCAAGACCTTACCTCCAGACTGGAGAAAGTAACAAGAACGTATGGGATGGAAATTAATATAGAAAAAAGCAAGATATTGGTGAATAGCCATAAGAAACATGTTCCGACTGTTAAGTCCTTTTTGCGCGTGTAATTTAAATGTTGAGCACATCTAAGAAAATATATATGATTCATTATATACGCGCTATCATACACTATGTTGAACACAAAAGCACAAACAGGTGAGCTCGGTTTGGTTGCCAAAGAACAATGACGTTATGAAGAGAGATGCCTAATGGCTGTGTTGAGACGGTCGTATTTGGCCAGTAGCTGAATGTAAGCCTTACCCTAAATTATCGGAAGCAGTCACAAGTTATTATAATACACCTGGTAAGGGGTATTCACGTTAGCCAATACAGGGCTCGTTTGTATGTCAATTATTATGATATCTTTGTCATTTTGCCGAGATCTGGCTGAACTTCAATACGCATATGACATGACGTATTGCTAGTGGGATCCAGAGTCTTACCGAAGTTTATCGGGATTACTCTTCAATGTATTTAAAGGGTCACTCAATAAAACCCGTCGTTGTAGACAAGCTCCATAACAAAAAAGCCACGTTAGAACTATCTGCCATAATGTTCATCGCCGTCCTTGAGAGGTCGGCTGTTATCTAGAATGTCGATCAAGTACATGATCAAGATATATAAGAATGCTATGCACCATGATGCCTCCAGTAATTACCTACGTTGTAGTTGATGCCTGCTACTACTATGATTGAATCTGTATTGCGTCTACGAATAAATGTATCGTCCATGTTGAGCCATGAATCCTGCGTACATCTTTTTCCAGTTAGTCAAACTTTATGACTACACCATTTGTACGATGTTCTTTGAGTAACTTTTTGGTCTATCTTTACGACCCACAATCTGTCGGCCACCTGTAAGCCCGACCTGAGCTGATAGTATTTAAATCAGCAACAATAATAACATTCGCTAACCGTGCCACTTTTACCCACGCAAGAAATAATTAAAACCTTATGAGTGTTAAATGGGCAAACGTTAGAAGAAGTTAACACCTTTAAATATCTGGGGTCCACTATATGTAGCGATGGAAGATCAAGTAAAGAAATCAAGACAAGACTTGAGATGGCCTCAGCTGCCATGACAAGGCTGAATGTGATCTGGAAAAGTAACATCAATTTTCCTGTGAAGATCAAATTATACAAATCACTTGTATTATCTATTCTCTTGTATGGGTGTGAGGGCTGGACACTCACTGCAGATACGGAGAGAAGGATTCAGGCTTTCGAGTATAAATGTTATAGAAGAATTTTGCGCATTTGCTATAAAGAGCACACAACAAATGTCTATGTTAGAGAGAAAATAAAAACAACTTTGAAGGCCACCAAGAACCACTTTTGTCAGTAGTGAAACGTCGAAAGCTTGCCTGGTTTGGGCATGTAATTCGTCATGACTCCCTTTCGAAAACGATCCTCCAGGGAACAGTCGAAGGTAAATGGAGAAGAGGAAGGCAAAGAAAATCCTGGGCTGATAACATCAAAGAATGGGCAGGACACGGTTTTTCCACACTTGTATGCATTGCTGAGGATAGAGAGCAGTGGAGGACCCTGTCTGCTGATGCTTCCACCATGGTGCCCCTACGACCCATAACGGGTTACGGGTTGAGATGATGATGAATACCTTAATGAAGACCATAATAGAAGGAAGAGTTGAAGGCAAACGTGCAAGAGGGAGACAGCGCTAAATAAGGGAAGACAGCATCAAGAGATTGACAGGAAAGAGTGCACCATCAAAACAAGAGACAGAAGACGTTGGATACCACTCCAGCCGACCATCGATTTTTCAAATTATACTGTACCGGTACCAAAATAGTGTAGGGGGGGGGGGGGGGGGGGGGGGGGGAAAGGGGGGGGGGGGGGGGGGGGGGTTTTTTTTTAAAATAGTATACCCCCCCCCCCCCCCCCCCCATTTTAATAGTCCTATCTACGGCCCTGCAAGAGAGTATAGTATCACGGAATATACCATTTCCACTGCAGAGACGGTGGCAATACTAAAAGCACTAGAAATATTCTCTAATAACGTCCCAAGAAACTTACTTACTTAGTCGTTCCTCTTCTACCGTGAGGTGTAGAGGTTTGGAATAGAGAGCGCCAGACTATCCTATCGGCTGTCTTCTTCCTAGCCTGGTTCCATTCCAGTCCTCGGTCCTTCAAAGATTGTCTTATGTTGTCCTCCCAGCGGACTCTCGGTCGTCCTGGGGGTCTGGATCCCTGGCTCTTTGTTTCCCATGCTTGTCGTGGTAGCCGATCTTCTCCCATTCTGCAGACATGGCCAAACCATCTTAGTTGGGACTGTTCTACTTGGGTCTGCAGCGGGTGGCATTTTAGGCCTTGGCGTATCGTCTGGTTGCGGACCATGTCTCTTCTTGTTACTTCAACCACCTTCCTCAGATACCTCATTTCTGCGGTTTGGATCTGGCTTTTGTGGATTCGTCCCAAGAAACTAACATTGTTAACTGACTCTCTTTCAACAATTCAAGCACTTATAGAAACTTACGAGAGTGCAGTAGACCTGAAACAGCAGAGGAGTTATTTCTAACTAATACATACTTATATTCCAGAGGATATTCAGTCTTAATCGCTTGGATACCTTCACGTGTTGGCATAGAGAGAAATGAAAAGGCAGATAAAGAAGCCAAGAAAGGTAAATCTGATAAAAATCTAATAAATGTAGGGATGAGTAAATCAGATATTAAGAGCTTAATTAAAGAATTAATAACAGATGAATGGAAAGCAGAGTCGGATAAAAATTTGAAAGGAAGACATGCATATAAGATGTTCAAGGCTCCAACAAGAAAATGCCAGATACCGTATCTAGGGAATTGAAAATTCCCAGTAATAAGAAACTTCTCAGACTACAGCTGGGAAAAGGCTATTTCAGAATAGAAGAACCTTACTGTGCAGGATGTCTTCAAGACAATAATATACAGCATTTCTTTTTAAAATGTAAGAG
This sequence comes from Oreohelix idahoensis, assembly GCA_024509875.1. Lineage (NCBI taxonomy): Eukaryota > Metazoa > Mollusca > Gastropoda > Stylommatophora > Oreohelicidae > Oreohelix > Oreohelix idahoensis. Next base: position 9,630 of record JAMPIV010017022.1, read on the forward strand.
GTATGAACAAATGAGCATCCCAATATTAGATTATTTGCGGGCATCAAATTTTACCTATAAATGTAGAAGAGCTGTTGAGAATAGACAGACCTGGGAAACTGCATAATATAGTCAAACAATATTTAACACGAACAAAGGTTAATATGTAGTAATTGGAGAGGTGAAGGTCTGATGCTGTTGTTACAATACATATGACTTTTGACTGGTGATAGTCAATTAAATATCTATTAAAGTCAATTATATAAGTGGACACACCTAGCCTTTACACCCCTCCCCCTTAATATTAGTTTTGTTTAATGTTGTTGTTTGGTTTTGTTAGGTTTTATCTCGTTTTTGTTTGCTTATATTTTTTTTAAACATATAAGCATAATTGGTAACTATGATTTAGGGACGAACTCTTCAAAATCCTCCTGAAAACAGACTGCCCCGCTAAATTGCTGGAAATGTTAAAATCATTCCATAAAGACACGAAGGGAACAATCAAATATGCTGGAAGCACACCACACCCCTTTGACCTACGCAGTGGCGTTAAACAAGGCTGCGTTCTGGCTTCAACCCTCTTCGGGATCTTCTTTGCCTTACTCTTGAAACATGCATTCAGAGATGCAACTGATGGAACATGCCTAGACACAAGGTCAGATGGCCAACTGTTTAACCTCGTAAGGCTGAAGGCAAAAACACAAATAAGAAGGGTCACTATAAGAAAATTGTTATTCGCTGATGGCGCTGCAGTCGTCACTCAAAGTCAACAGGAACTTCAGAATTTGATGAATTGTTTCACCCAAGCATGCAAGGACTTTGACCTCACAATAAGTCTAAAGAAAACAAGTGTGCTGAGTCAGGATGTGGATGTTGCACCAGTTATCATATCGACAACTATGAATTAGCAGTGGTGCACCACTACACATTCCTGGGGTCTACCATCAACGACAAACTCTCTCTGGACACATAAATTGACAGCCGCATTAACAAAACTGCAGCTACCTTTACCCGCCTCACAACGCGTGTTTGGGGAAACTCCAAACTCACAATGAAGACTAAAGCTGCGGTATATAACGCCTGCGTCACCAGCACACTTCTATATGGCTGCGAGACGTGGACAACCTATGCTAAGCAAGAAAGAAGGCTCAATACCAGCCATCTACGGTGTCTACGCCACAGCTTCGGTATTTCGTGGAAAGACAAAGTGACAAATGTCGAGGTGTTGTCACGTGCTGGCCTTCAAAGCATGTATACACTGCTTAGACAGCGCAGACTACGCTTGCTTGGCCATGTCCGCCGCATGGAAGATGGTCGCATCCTGAAAGATATTTTCTACGGACAGCTGGCAGATGGCAAAAGAACAGTTGGGCGACCGCAGCTGAGATTCAAAGATGTGTGCAAGAGAGACATGAGGGCACCGGACATAAATCCAGCAACCTGGGTGAATAAAGCTGCCGATTGCACCAAGTGGAGATGCTATCTACGGTGCCATCTCAGATTGGGGGAAAAGAAGCTCTCTTAGCAAGCAGAAGAGAGGAGAAAGCGTCAAAAGTAACACCGGGAAAATAAGCAGCCAAGGGCTGTCACCTCAGGGGCGCATTCCCATAGTCAGTTATGACTGAAGGGGCTATTATAACAGCATACATTTACAGTATCCAATCATAATCAAAATTAAGTTGTTTTTTTTTAAACAAGCAAGAAAGTAATAAAATACAAAAAAAAGGTAAAGGAACCCGTTACACGCCCATTGAGGCATATTGGGAATATGGTGTTAGGCCCATATTATCTTGACCGTCGGCACACTAGGGGTGATGTGGTCGGCATCACACCGGCCGCCTTAACCTTCCCAGAGTTGCTCTGGTACCCATTTGGGGCTGGGTCGACCCAGGAGCCGTTTGTGGCCTAAAAATTTCCCGCCTCATCTGGGGATCGAACCATAGACCACTGCGCTAGGAAGCCAGTGCACTAACCACTATGCTACCGCGGCTCCCAATAAAATACAAACAAATCCAAAACATCCATTCAGTAAATCCGACAATAATTCGAACATAATTGGGGTGGCATAGAATTAGTACTCAGGAAATATTTGAACAGTCTGCCATTGATAAGTCTCTAACACTTTACTTCACTCCCCTACGGCAGTATATATCTGCCATTGAATGAGTTAGGACTTGGTGTGTTTTTCGTTGCCCTCCCTAACTCAAGAGCAGAATCAGATAGAACAAACAAACTTGCGAGAGAGAGAGAGAGAGAGAGAGAGAGAGAGAGAGTCAACATTTTGTGACGATAGGGTGAGGGTTGAACAAATATGACGTCACACAAAAAATTCCGAGTGAGTATCGATTTTGAAACATGCAACCCTTTAGTCTACTTTTGTCTGCAATAGTTAACATCTCCCTCGTGGACGACTTATATTACTATTATACTCACACACACACGCACGCGCACACATATATACACACACATACACACCACCACCACCACCCACACACATCCTGAAATAAAACGAAATGCTGACTTAAAAAAACTGTAGTTGATTAAAACTAGATTAAAAAATAAAGCAGTACAAGGTTACCACCGAAACAACCCCTGTTAATGTCATGCGCCGGGTCCTTCTAGGCACTGGGTCCAGTCACAATATCAGTAATTCTTTGTATTGTTCTCAACGTATATACGAATAAGTATTTTGTGTGTGAACGGTGAACAGTATGACTAATGACTGATTATGAATGATGTGAATATGATTATGACTGATGTGAATATTACTGCTGCCATCAATGGTACTTATTCCTTGTAGCGGTATGGCGGCTTGCGTACCCTAACAACCCCCAGAGCTATGCCAGCGGGAGTTTTACTCCTGGCAGGTTCAACCAAGCTGGACAGGTCTGCGCGGGAAGGGGTACATTGAAGCGGGACGGACATCCGGAGTCTGTAGCTAGTATAACTGTCAGTGGTGAAAGCCGAATGAAGTAATTGGCATAAAAACGGATGCCCCGATTGCAAAACACGAAACAAGAATTGGATTCTGGAAAGCCAGAACTATAAAAGAGGCAGGAAAACTGAGACAGATCACAACGGAAATGAGGAACTACGGATTACATATCCTGGTAATAAGTGAGAGCAGATGAACCGGGACGGGGAGAATAAAAACAGCTACAGGAGAAACAGTACTTTATTCTGGTAGAGAGGATGGTCAAAAGAAGACGAAGCTATTATCCTAAGGAAAGGAATATAAAGATCATTACTGGAATGGAAACTCATCAACAACAGACTGATAAGAGCAAGACTGGGAGGGAGATTCACCAACACCCACAATAATACAATGCTATGCCCCAACAAATGACAGCGATGAAGAAGTAAATGACGAATTCTATCTACAACAGGAAATGGAAACCGCATCTAAACACGATCTTATCATAGTAATGGGAGACCTTAATGCGAAAGTTGGAGCCCACATAATAAAAGAGTAATGGGAAAATGCGGAAGCGGAACAGCAAATGAGAATGAGGATAACTTAATATGCTTCTACAGCATTATCAACTTGGTCATTGGAGGAAAGCTTTTTCCACACAAAAAAATCCACAAGTTAACATGGGAGTCACCAAACGGCTGGGACAGAAACCAAATAGATCAAATTATGATCAATGGTCTTTAGAGGCATTCATTACAAGACGTGAAAGTAAGAAGAGGTGCAGCTGTTGGAAGCAATCACCACATAATAATAGCAAGACTGAAGGTGAAATTCAGAGCTGCTGGACCAGTTGCAACTAAACATAACAGGTATAATATCATCAAACTTAAGGACACCCTCACCAGACAAGCTTTTGTGGTTGATGTAAAGACGCGATATCAAATTGCCAATAGCCAGGAAAAGACAACGGCTGATCAGAAATTCAATACCATTTCAACAATATATAAGGAAAGCAGCGAATCATGCTTGGGATTTCAGGAAAGGAAGAGACAAGACAACACCAGAAATATTAAACACCATAGTGATGCGAAAAGAAATGAAAAGAAAACAAAATAGAAGCAGTCTCACAGATTAAAGGAAATATATAGCGAACAGTACAGTCAGATGGACAAGAAAGTAAATCGTCAAACCCGAGCCAACAAAAAGGCAATTTCTGGACGATCTTGCAAGACAGGCAGAGGAGGCAACACTGATAAATTAATAAAGGACAGTATATAAAATAACTAAAACTATCAGCGGAAAACGTTGTGCAAACAATATTACGTTAGTAAGAGACAAGCAAGGAAATCTCATCGCCACAGCACAGGGGCAGGAAACAAGATGGGCAGTGCACTTCAGAGAAACATTGAATAAGGAACACCAGAGACACAGCTGAATGTTCATGAGGCTGAAACTGATCTAGACGTAAATAACAGACATTCCACGGAGAAAAAATGTGACGATACGGTTGTGCGATCTCCAGTCCACTCCGGCAGGATAGCATTACATTCCCGTACGAGTGATATTTTCTTTTTTTTCTCTCCCCTGTCATTATTATGTGGCATATTTTATGCACCACTATTTACTCTCTATGCTGGATCATTAGGGTGAAGTCTCTAACACTCCACTCCCCTACGGAAGTATTGCCATGGGACTGTCTTTATCTTTTTTAACACTCCTCAGACTTATTTACATTCCGCCAGGTGAACTGGGGTATTATCGTAACAATACCCAGCATCACCGGTCAGCAAGCGAGATTCTTATCATGAAAAGACGGTCTCGCCCGATCAACATCTATAGAAGCCAATATTGTCTGTCTGAGATAGCCGTCTGAGGTGGGAAGATTACACAGGTAGTAGATGCATTTGTCGTTTCACGGGACCTTCCCTGTGTGTGATTATCACGATAATCTGTCACAGATGGTGTTTATGAGTTGAGCACAAGATGCCGGCGGAAGTCTGACGCAGTGATATGAAGAGGTCATGCGTGGATATTAAATTTAAATATTTTGAAACACGTGAGGGTATTTTTTGAATTTGAAACACCCCTACCCACATAGTGCTGAACGAGATTCGATTTGATTGGTTTGAAGTGAGAGCCGGAATATACAATAAATGTGATTGGAACATTCGGTGGAAACACAAGCAGTGATTTGAACTGAGAAGGAGCGATATAATCTAGCAAACTCAGAGTACACACACTGCAGCGCAAACGTCAGACTAGCGACTTCTAAAAGCCAGGAAGAAAAATGAGACATTGGACTTATAAATTCCACAACTATAAGTAACAGATCGAGTATTGGGCAACTTAGGAATTTACAAGTAAACCCGCATTTTTAATACAAGACTGGAAACTTAGGAATTTGATCACAAGTCATAGAGGAATTGAACAAAAGTTCTCCCAGGCCAGTGATTTCGCAGAACAACCGCCGTCAGAGGAATTAACTCTAATTTCCCAGACCAAGTCATAGATGAATTAAACAAAAGTTTTCCTAGGCCAGTGATTTCGGAGAACACCCGCCATCAGAGGAATTAACTGTAATTTCCCAGACCAAAGTGATTTCGAAGCATCTAATACAGAGCTGTGTCCAGTCTAAATCTGTCAAAGGAGATTGTGTATTCCCAAAATTTTGGGGTAAGTGTAAACAATTTATTTACTAATGTAAATTTTACAGGTTTCTTGCTCAGCGGTTATATATGAGGCTGGCAACCTCAACATATGATAACAGTATATGCATGAACCACTACTACAAGAGCTGGTGATTGTTTCTGATTAGTCGTGCGGAAACCCGACAGCAGAGGTGATCCCAGGACTACGACTGGAGCAGTAATGAGTGATGATTACATCATGTGTACCTCAAGTGTAGCATATCATTTTTGAGATGTATGTAACTCGCTAATGTTAGTTCAGGCACAATGATAGGAAACTCTTTACAGAGCGATACAACAGAAAGCAATCTGATCATCAGAAGCAGTCCCCCCATCTGACAAGTGTTTCGGCCCGATTACTCCTTTACACTCTAAGGGGGGCGGGCCCACTTGGGTCATGACTCCCAAGCGTCTCAGCTTCCTGTTGTCTTGTATCGAAAATGAACCCATTTCACTTACGGTAGCAACTTTTAATCCAAAACGCCAGCCGTGGGGGCAATTGTGAAAGTAACAAAGAAAAGACAAATTATTCCGTTCGTTCCGTCGCCCTTCACAACTAAGGACACACACTGAGACACGAGCGCGCAGCCGACGAACCTTAGCCACTGCGCGCCGCACGCCACTGAAACTCCGTACCTGACACACTCCCTATAGTATACATCTCCTGCACAAATCATATTCTCAGCCAGATTCTTATATATATATATATATATATATATATATATATATATATATATATATATATATATATATATATATATATATATATATATATATATATATATATATATATATATATATATATATATATATATATATATATATATATATATATATATACCTACACATATATTTACCTCTTAACAGAGCTATTATTTATAAAAGGAATTTCGTTGGATTACACCAACTGGGGGCTTGAACGGGCTAAACCATTGCTTAAATCTTTAACAAAAGACGACGGACCAGATATAATGCATTAACAATTGTTCAGCCCAATGCAACATTGTTCGTGACTTCTCGAAATATCTTGTGATTTCTCCCTTAAGGTAGAAGTGTCATTAATCTTCTATCTACATCTCTGCCAAGAGTAATCTTCAGTCACATTCTTCTGCATGGCTTAATCGTGAAAGATGAAAAACAATGTGCATTTCCAAATTTAGAGAATGTTCTAGGGTATTTTCTGAACACTGATAAATACTAACTACTCTCTGTTTCGTTCGTTTTTTTCTTTCACAAATAAAAAGAATGAAAAACATTCAGAGAAAACCAATTTGCCAGAACAGGCTTAATTTACTTGCACTACTTTGTAGAGAAGCAAACATACGTCGTCAAATAACTTTTGATGATCAAATCTTGGGGTTCGGAATAAGAAATAAGCTATTTTAAATGAGACATTTAATTTAATTGTTAATCAGTTTAAAAAAAAAGAAAACAACACAGGTTTTTTTTTGTTTTTGTGAATTTCACATTTTGTAGTCAGTAGTTTTTGTGTGTGGGGTTCTGGAAAGCCTTAACCCGGCATTGTTTTTAAAATTGTATGGATCCTTACTCGTAAGAGAGCTACATAAAGTTGACCGTGAGCAAAGACTGCTTCTAGTAGGTATACACCTACATAGTGGCGTACTAAGGGGGGTGCGGACCGTCCCAGGTGACAGCTAGTAGGGGGTGCATCGGATTATAGTACTTACTGTTGAAAATGTACTTGCAGGGGCTTTTTTAAATTGAGGGTGGGGGGAGGGATGCCAAGGATATGATCCGCCCCGGGTGTCAGATACTTGATGGGCGCCTCTGCCTACAAGAACAAATTAAGTGCTTTGTTGATTATTGTGACAAAAGCTAAAATTACAAGAAACTGGCCACGTCTCAAGATGAAAAAAAAAAATAGGTTAGTATCGCTTGACTTGCGTGGAACTGAAACTCGCCCACCTTAATTACTGGCTGTGATGATTTTTTTGTACATAACAAAAATAATTCCACAGTATTTTGTTTAAACATAATGTTAAAGTTAAAAATAAAAACATTAAAAGATATTGGGTGCCTTTTTATTATAAAACTAAATGATTAAATTTCTCCGTTATGTCTTGACGGGTTGACTTGCGAAGAGATCTGTTTGCTTCTTCGCTGGTCTATGACCGCAATCAGTGACAAAGCAATCATTGACTATCACGCCTGGTGGCGTCTTGTAGGGCAGCAATAAAATGTCTCCACTTTGCTCCGTCGACAGACATCCTTCATGTAGTGCCCCAGCTCTGGTTCATGCTCAGAATATCTGCCTCCACAGTTCCCTGCCATGGCCAACCCAATTCCAGCAATTACCCACTATGATGGTGCGCATGTCTTCTTGGTGGCTCAGAGTTAGCAGTTCTTGGTTGGTGATGGTGTTCGCTTAAGTAGATTGTGTGGAAAGAGGACAATTTGGACATTTCCTGTTCTGTTACTCTTCAGCATTCTGCACCGTACAGAAGTTGGCCAACAGAAATTACGCAGCTTTCATATATTTTTAATTTAGTGCTTGTACTGTACTGGGAGGATTTTCAGATGTTATTTAATCTCAGACCTAAGGGTCTTTTATATTTAAACATGCGCCCTAATATAACCGACTAGGTTGAACGGGACGCGCCTCGCCAAAACGAGGCAAAACTTTATTAAAAAAAAAAAAAAAAAAGGTGTTGTTTAGGTTGGCGAAGAAGAGATCTATGAAATCCCCATAAAGTAGACTGATGATTATTATGGCTACTCAAGATCAACGTTTTCCTCTAATTTCCAGTGGCCTGTGGGCGTGAGCATTTCTAATTACTTACTTAGTCGTTCCTCTTATACCGTGAGGTGTAGAGGTTTGGAAGAGAGAGCAATATACTATCCTATTGGCTGTCTTCCTCCTGGCCTGGCTCCATTCTAGTCCTCGGTCCTTCAAAGATTGTCTAGTGTTGTCCTCCCAGCGGACTGTGGGTCGTCCTGGAGGTCTGGATCTCTGGCTCTTAGTTTCCCATGCTTGTCGTGGTAGCCGATCTTCTCCCATTCTGCAGATATGGCCAAACCATCTTAGTTGGGACTGTTCTACTTTGAGTCTTCATGGGTTGGGTTTTTAGGCCTTGACGTATCGTTTGGTTGCGGACCATGTTTCTTCTTGTTACTCCAATCACCTTGCTCAGATACATAATTTCTGAGGTTTGGATCTGGCTTTTGTGGGTTGTAGTCATTGCCCTTGACTCGCATCCATACGTCAAGACTGGGACATAGGTGAAGCGGTATACAGCCATCTTCGTCTTCTTGCCAACTTCTCGTTTGCTGAGGAATCCTCGATTTATGGCCTGAAAAAAGTCTTCCAGCTGCTGCTCTTCGGGTAGCCAACTCTGCTTTGATGCCTCCCTTCCGGTCTATGGCAGCTCTGAGGTATTTAAAGTGGCTGACCTGCTCCAGGACCTGTTCTCCCTACTTTATCTGAGCTTTCTTTCCTCTCGTGATATCACCATGGTTTTTGTTGTAGAGCTGCTGATGATCATCCCTCTCGTCTCCAGCTCTTCCTTCCAGACTTGCAGGTTGGATTGAAGATGTGCACCTGATTTAGCAATCAGGGCAACATCATCTGCAAATGCCAGCTCTGAAATACAGACCTGTCTCATCTTCCAGTACCCCACTGATTAATTTCTTGTCCTCTCCCCACATGCTTTGATGACATCGTCCATGAGGAGTGTTGGAAGCTGCTGGGCGGCGCAGAACAGGTTACAGTTAGAAGTCACGGCTGTGAGCGGGCATCGTAGAGCAGTCCCAGAAAATAATAATGAATGGGTGTTATGAGTGGGAAGTTTGAAGTGAGAGTTGTGATCCTTGGGTTTTTCCATTGTGGTGGTGGAAAAGAGAGGCGTGTGTAAAATAGTGAGACGTGTATAAAATAACGAGACGTGTGTAAAATGGCGGGAAAAAGAGGGAGGCGTATAAAAGGTGGAGAAATGCGAGAAAAGGGAAAGGTGTGTCCTTTTGGATTTAGCGAAAATTGGTGTTATGATGGCAATCTCCCAATCCTTTGGTATGGTCTTGTTGCATCAAGCTGCCTGTAGGACCCTCTGGAGTAATAAGTCACCTGCTGCTCCCATGTACTTAACCATTTCTGGTGTTATACCATCATGCCCTGCTGCTTTGCCCATCTTGATTTTCTCCAGTGCTGTTTTCAGTTCTTCCATTTTTATGCCATCTTCACCACCATTGGTTTCCTCTTATGCGATAGTGGTTATCATTTCTGATACTTGAACGTGCTCACAATCCAGGAGTTCTGAGAAATATTCTTTCCATCTTTCCTTACTTCCTTTGGTGCAGTAAGCAGTTTGCCTTGCTTGTCCTTTATAAATTTGAGAGGGAATTGATTTTCCTTACTCATGTTCTTTCCTGACCGCAAAACATGATACAAGAATAGGATTTTGGAATGTCAGGACAATGAATGAGACGGGTAAACTAAAGCAGGTCACGGCAGAAATGATAAACTATAGGTTACACATTCTAGGGATAAGCGAGAGCAGATGGACAGAGGCAGGAAAAGTTAAAACAGCAACAGGAGAAACAGTACTTTACTCTGGAAGAGAGGATGGACAGCACAATGAAGGTGTAGCCATTATTCTACAGAAAGGAATAGAAAGGACATTACTGGAATGGAAACCCATCAACAACAGACTGATAAGATTAAGATTGAGAGGTAGATTCACCAATACTACAATAATACAATGCTACGCACCAACGAATGACAGCGATGAAGAGGTCAAGGATGAATTCTATCAACAACTGCAGAAAGAAATGGAAGACACACCTAGATATGATCTTATTATAGTAATGGGAGACCTCAATGCGAAAGTTGGTGCACACAATACATATAATGAAAGAGTAGTGGGGAAATGCGGCAGCGGAACAGCAAACGAAAATGGGGATAAATTAATAAGTTTCTGTAGTATTAACAACCTGGTCATTGGAGGAACACTTTTCTTACATAAAGAAATCCACAAATTAACATGGGAATCACCAAATGGTCGGGACAGAAACCACATAGACCACATCATGATTAACGGTAGATGGAGACATGCATTACAAGATGTGAAGGCAAGAAGAGGTGCAGATGTGGGAAGTGATCACCATTTAGTAGTAGCAAAACTGAAAGTGAAACTAAGAAGTGCTGGACCAACTGTAACTGCACAGAAAAGGTTTGACATCAGCAAATTGAAGGACCCCCTTACCATAAAAGCTTTTGCGTCTGATATAAAGAAACGATATCAATTTGCCAAAAGTCAGGGAAAAGACATTGACTGATAATGTAGACTAGAAATTCAACACCATTTCAACAATATATAAAGAAAGCAGCAAATCATGCTTGGGATTCCAGGAAAGGAAGAAGCAAGACTGGATAACACCAGAAACATTAAACACCATAACACTGAAAGGAAATGAAAAGAAAGAAAACAGAAGCGAAGTCCCCCAGGTTAAAGCAACTATATAGCGAACTGTATAGTCAGCTGGACAAGGAAGTTAAACGCCAAACCCGAGCCAACAAAAGGAATTTCCTAGACGATCTTGCAAGACAGGCAGAAGAGGCAGCACTGAGAAATGAACAAAGCACAGTATACAAAATAACTAAATTCATCAGCGGAAAACGAGGTGCAAACAATATTGCATTAGTAAGAGATAAGCAAGGAAATCTCATCACGACAGCAGAGGGACAGGAAACAAGATGGGCAGAGCACTTCAGAGAAACTCTGAACAAGGAACCACCAGAGACACAATTGAATGTTCCTGAGGCTGAAAACGATCTAGATGTAAATACAGACATTCCATGAAAAGAAGAAATCATCACAGCAAAAAAAGGGTTAAAGAACGGAAAAGCTCCTGGCCATGATAACTTAAATGCAGAGCTATTTAAGACAGACCCTGAGCTAGCAGCAGAACTATTAGAACCACTATTTGCACAAGTCTGGAAAACGGGGACAACACCATCAGAGTGGAACAAAGGAATAATTGTCAAATTGCCCAAGAAAGGAGATCTTGCAGACTGCAATAATTGGAGAGGAATCACTCTTCTCTCAGTTCCCAGCAAAATACTAGGCAGGATAATTATACAGAGAATTTCGAAAGCAGTAGACCACAAACTGAGGAAAGAACAAGCAGGATTTAGAAAGAACAGAAGATGTGTAGATCATATATTCACTCTCAGGAACATTATAGAGCAGTGCTCAGAATGGCAAAGACAGCTGTACATCAATTTCGTTGATTTTGAAAAGGCTTTTGACAGCATACATAGGGACAGTTTATGGAAAATACTGAGGGCTTATGGAATTCCAAGCTGCATAGTGTCAATCATAAAAAGCCTCTATGCAAACTGTACGTGTAGTGTTGGGCAGAGCAACCTAACCTTTGAAGTGAAGACAGGAGTACGGCAGGGATGCCCCTTATCAACCACTCTATTTTTAACAGTCATTGACTGGGTGATGCGCCAGACAACAGAGGGCAGTCCAAGAGGAATAAGATGGACTACATTTTCTACATTGGAAGATCTGGAATATGCAGATGACATTGCACTACTAGCACATTCACATCAGCACATCCAGGAAAAAACGGATAGACTTAATAAGTTTAGCCAGCAGGTGGGCTTGAACATCAATTTAAAGAAGTCAGAGGTCATGACGCTCAATGTGAGCAACCCTGAGCCCATAATAATAATAATAATAATAATAGCCCCTTCAGTCATAACTGACTATGGGATTGCGCCCCTGAGGTGACAGCCCTCAGCTGCTTATTTTCCTGGTGACGTTTTCTCCTCACCTCTGCTTCTTGTGTGAGCCTCTCTTCGCCCAATCTGAGGTGGCGCCGTAAATAGCATCGCCACTTAGTGCGATCGGCAGCTTCATCCTCCCATGTTGCTGGATCCATGTCCAGACAGACACCTTCACATACCTAGGATGCATTGTAACACCAGACGGCGGGGAAGGCAAAGACATCAACATCAGAATGAATAAGGCAAGAACAGCCTTTTTTAGCCTAAAAAACATCTGGAAGTCCTCTCAATACAGCACAAGCACAAAGTTAAGATTATATCAGAGCTGTGTGTTGCTGTGTCTATGGTGCGGAATGCTGGAGAGTTACAGAGAAGGAAATGTCGAAATTGTCCTCTTTTCACACAACTTGCCTAAGAAAAATTCACCGAATCTTTTGGCCCAATACCATCACCAACCAAGATCTGCTTGCTCGGAGCAAGCAAGAGGACATGCACACCATCATAACTGGCAGACGCTGGAGCTGGGTTGGTCATGTCCTCAAAAGAGACCCCAATGCCATCACAAGAACAGCTATGCTTTGGACCCCTGAAGGAAAACGAAAGAGAGGCCGACCAAAAACAACCTGGCGGAGGACTGTGGAGGCTGAGATGCAAAGAATGAACCAGAGTTGGTGCACTGTACGAAGGATTGCCACCGACCGAGCAAAGTGGAATCAATTTGTTGTTGCCCTACAAGACGCCACTAGGCGTGATGGCCACTGACTGCTTTGACGGTCGATGGCTAAAGATCAAAGAAAAGAAAAAAAGATGTTCTTTAGGGTCTTATAGAACAATTTCTGGTTTTCTTGAGCATCTTTTTCTAGCTTTTCTCCAAATTCTTCCCAGGACTTCTGTTTTGCTGCTAGCATCTTGTTCTTTGCTTCTGTTCTGAGTGTCACATATTCTCTATATTTCTCCATTTGTCCTGTTGTGTTTTTAGCTCATAAGTATTGTTTCCATGCCATTTTCTTCTCTCTTATTGTCTCATTAACTTCCTCTGCTCAGCAAGGTGTCCTCTTTCTCTTCTTTCAAAGTCGGACTTCACCACATGCTTCTGCTGCAGCTGTCTTTATGATGTCCTTGAATTTAAGCCAGAGGGTTTCCATGTCATCAGGTTGTTCTTCTGTGTTTCTCACTGCTGTAGCAATAAGCCCCTGATATCTAGTCTTAACTTCTGGCTCTCTCGGCTTGTAGGTCTTAATGCTCATTTCTTCTGATCGCTTACTTAGCTTCTTGTGTGACGTTAGGCAATTCCTAGTCAGAGCAACTCTTTCAGTTGTTCTTTTAGTTGTTAGCAGGCAGTGATCACTTCCAATCTCTGGTCCCCTCCAGACTCTTGCATCCCGGACATACTTGAATGAGCTCTTCCTAACAATGGCATAGTCGATCACACTGATTTCTCATTCTTTGTTGGTTCACATCTAGTGTATGCATGTATTCGCTTATGAGGGAACTTTGTGTTTGTAATGATCAGATTTTGCTCAGTGCAGAATTTAAGGAATCGCTTTCCATTGTCATTAAGAGTATCTTCTACATACCTTGCGATAACTTCACCCTATCTAGCATGGTCATTTCCAGTTCTGGCATTGAAATCTCCGAGCAGGATAATTTCATCTAGACAGTCGTCTACTGTCCTTTGAAGTAGCTCGAAGAATTCCTCCTTGACCTCTGCTTGCTCATTTTCATTTGGCACATACACAATGACAAGGTTGATATGGTTTCTCCTTCTTTTAGTTTTAGGACCATAATGCGTTCCGAGACAAAGTTCCATCCCATGTTACAACCCACGCACACTTTAGCTCTTTCAGATGTGGGGACACCACTGTAGAGCAGCGTGTCGCCATCTAGGTTTATAACTCCTTGTCTCTTTTTCTAAGTTTCCGTTAAAGCCAGGATTTCTAGTTTTGCTTTCCTCATTTCTTTCACCAGCTCCTCTTCCTTCCCATGTATACTCCTTACATTCCATGTTCAATAAGTCGTAGTCCGTAGTTCCTTCCATTTCGTTGCCTTTAGAATCAGTCCGGTGTTCTCTCTTGCATTTCGTGTAATCATGTTTTAAGGCAAACAGGAGATTGGCCTGTTGTGCCTTTGCATGATGGGGGGGAGGGGGGAGGCTGCCTCCTTACGGCCTACATCAGGGGTCGGCAACCTGCTGCTCGCGAGCCGCATACGGTTCTTTGAGCCATCTCGTGCTGCTCTTTGCCCTCGGCTACTTAACACATAGTGTCCGTGCACTAAAACCACCTTTTGACATACACTTTTCGTGGACTAAACTTTTTGGTATGATGAAAATAGTGTTTTTTTTTTACTTTTAAAATACAGAAGTCATTAATTAAAAAAATCACACGAAAAAGAAACTATACACACAACTGATAGCGTGAACGACAACAAATTATTTCATGTGATTAATCTGATGGCATTTAGCAAAGCATTTTTTATCCGTTTTCATAAGGGCTTTACCCTTATTTCTATTTTTGAATTTAAGACCGATTACAGAATTTTCGATTACGAAATACACATGTTTTTTCACGAGATGTCCGTCGCGCACCCAAGCGACGCAGACTGTAACCGCCATTTTTGCAGTTGAAACTTTCCTGATGTACTTGCTTGCCGGTATAAAAAATTTTTGCTGATAACGAATTACCGTGAATATTTGATTTTTTGCTGAAAGGTAAGTTTTCAACACATTTCTCTCCTTTCATTATGCTATCGATGTGGTTTTTAAAGATATCGACGCATATCTTCATCCAATTTCCTATTTAAATTATATAAATTGACCAAATCTAGGTCAGGTAAAATTTATATATCAATACCCTTTAGCTCCCCGAGGAGCATAGGCCTTCAACAAACACATGGCAAGTCTTCCTGTCCGGTGCCATCCGCTCAAGTTCTTTCCATGTTTTCCTCATCATTTTCACCTCTGAATCCATTTCTCTTCTCCATGTGTTTTTTAGTCTACCTCTGCCTTTCTTTCCCTGTGGATTCCAGAACAAGGACTGCC
>JAMPIV010017022.1:30000-305000 GCA_024509875.1 Oreohelix idahoensis
CGGTGTTATGTGTTGCGGGTCGCACTAGTGACCCGTCATCGAAGCATCATTTTTGGGATGCCTAGATTCTTCTTCTTCCGTCCTTAGCCAACGACCGGCAAAGCAGTCAGTGGCCATTACGCCTAGTGGCTTCTTAAGGGCAACAGCGAATAGATTTTCTTTGCCGCTGTTCCCATCACGCCTAATGGCGTCTTTAGGGCAACGACAAATCAATCCCTTTGTTGTTTCCGTAATCAAAGTGACTGGCAAACGGGTGATCAGCCCGTTGGGATGCCTAGATTAGGGTTCCCATAATGTTTTGTTTAAAAACCGAGACATTTCCAAATTTTTACCTATAAAACCCGTGACATTTTGTAAAAAAACGGGACATGTTAAAAATTAAGGTAAAGCACAAATAAATCTATTTTAAATTATATGTTGCACTTAAAATAAGATACTGGTATAAAATAACCACACATTAACTAACACAACTTCCACTTTAAAAAAGAATCCTAAATTACAAACATACTTAATTAGAAAAATTGCACCTTTAAAAAATACACAATAGTCAAGTTTATATTTCAGATTCATCAGAATATTTATCAGATTGATGGGCCTGTTCAGGAAGTTTTTCTTCTTCTGATATTTGGTCATAGATCTCAGCACAAGAGAAATCCTTAAAATGGGTCTTTATAATGGTTAAAGCTTTCACTGTCTCAATTTTAAGTCTGTTTTTTTTGTCTGTCCAAAGCGCATTTATTAATGAAAAAACACGTTCAACAGCTGCATTGGATCCTGGCAGTGCCAAACAAAAACTAACTAGGCATTTCAGGTTCTCAGCATTTATATCCTGCTTTGTAAAATGAGCGAACATCTCACACCATTTTTCACTGACACTTTGATCCTTCAGTTCACTCCACACATCACATTTTGCTTTCACAATATTTTTTCACACATGCAAACTCATCAAATAAGTCCTCTTCATTCACAGTAAAATTTGGTGACACAGTCTTCATGAATATGTAGCTTTCTTGGATGTTCTTCCAAGTCACAGACTCCTTTCCCTTCAAATTGATCCAATCCATAGACTGAAGAGGCGTAAGAAATGGTGTACACCAATCCTGAATATATTCAATGCAGGTTTCATAGAAATCTACTGCATAGCTTTGAAACTTTTCAACTGTTATGTGTCCTTCTTTTTCTAATTCTTGCAACTGATTTCTCACAGTAGTGGTAAGAAACTTTTCTGCCTTCCTGTAGTTTAATTTTTCCACCAGTTTGTTTACTTCATCCTTCACTTCAATTACTGTTGTCTCTTGCTTTTCAACACATTTGATCGTATCAGAAAAGGTTTTTAACTGGCTGGCAATGAAATGCAGGAGTGTAATTGAAAGTGGATTGTCAAAGAAATTTTTGAGACTGGTAGGACATTTGTGAATGGAAAGGAAATATGACTTCAATGCAGGGAAAATGTCAATAACTCTCTGGACTGCAGGCAAGAGAGAGAGAGAGCCATCTTGTCTTGCTGTTACCCAAAACAGTTTTATATTCTGTATTGGTGAATTCGCAAAATGATTTGATTTCCTCAACTCGTACACAATAAATGTGGAAATGCTGGTAAATCTTGTTAATTATTAACTGAAAATCAATAGGTAAGCAATCCGCAACAGTCTGCACAGCATTATGTATCACATGTGCAGGACAACCAATACCAATTAAATTGTTCACAGTGTTTTCTTGCAAGTACAGATTATTCTGTCCCTTTCTCTTCTTTCCACCAAAGTTTGTATTTGTATTATCTGCTGATATAGCAATAACCTTTTTAAGGAGATCTGACTTCTGTAACACTTCCACTGTAACCGGAAATTGATAAAGTAACACTACTAAAACACGGAATAAAATCCGTTACCCAAAGATTTTTTTTTCAGGAAGGACCCTTAAAAAGCGGGACATTTTGAATAAATTCGGGACACCGGGACATTTTATTAAAAAAAAAAAAACGGGACTGTCCCGGGAAAAACGGGACGAATGGGAACCCTAGCCTAGATGGCAGGGAGGATAGTGTGATTCGCTTGCATAGCTAGGCGGTGTTGTCGCACGGAAGGTCCTGGGTTCGAGTCCTGGGTAAGCCACTCACGTCTGTTGTTTTTCTGTTGTCTAGTTTTCCACTTCTTTATTTCTTACGAGTGCCTGAAAACATACCTTTATGTTTGTCTAATATTTATTTATTGTTTTACTATTATTTATTAAGAATTTAATTTGTGTATGCAGTTCAACTTCCTATGTGCGCTGATTTCATAACCTGTGCGCGTGTCAAACAAGTGAGTGTATTGACTTCTACATTGATAATTATGTGGTAGCACTCTGTAAACACTTCCCCCATCGCCTACTCTCCCACCCCCTCATACATAAACTCATCATCATCTCAGCCCGTAACCCGTCATGGGTCGTAGGGGTGCCATGGTGGAAGCATCAGCAGACAGGGTCCTCCACTGCTCTCTATCCTCAGCAATAAGCGTACAAGTGTGGAAAAACCGTGTCCTGCCCATTCTTTGATGTTATCAGCCCAGGATTTTCTCTGCCTTCCTCTTCTCCGTTTACCTTCGACTGTTCCCTGAAGGATCGTTTTCGAAAGGGAGTCATGACGAGTTACATGCCCAAACCAGGCAAGCTTTCGACGTTTCACTATTGACAAAAGTGGTTCTTGGTGGCCTGCATAGGTGTTTATCTTCTCTCTAACATAGACATTTGTTTTGTGCTCTTTATAGCAAATGCGCAAAATTCTTCTATAACATTTATGCTCGAAAGCCTGAATCCTTCGCTCCGTATCTGCAGTGAGTGTCCAGCTCTCACACCCATACAAGAGAATAGATAATACAAGTGATTTGCATAATTTGATCTTCACAGGAAAACTGATGTTACTTTTCCAGATCACATTCAACCTTGTCATGGCAGCTGAGGCCATCTCAAGTCTTGTCTTGATTTCTTTACTTGATCTTCCATCACTACATATAGTGGACCCGAGATATTTAAAGGTGTTAACTTCTTCTAACGTTTGCCCATTTAACGTAATGTTGTCGGAACATGTTTCTTATGGCTATTCACCAATATCTTGCTTTTTTCTATATTAATTTCCATCCCATACGTTCTTGTTACTTTCTCCAGTCTAGAGGTAAGGTCTTGAAGTTCTGATTCTGATCCAGCTATCAGATCAATATCATCAGCAAAACGTAGGTTGCACAGAGGTCGGCCTCCAATCGATATGGTTGTTTTATAATCGTAGAGAGCCTCCTGCATAATATGTTCTAGATAAATATTAAAGAGCACTGGGGACAGGATACATCCCTGGCGAACTCCTACAGTATTTTTGAAAAATTCTCCAATGTCGTTGCTTGCAAAAACAGCACTGCTTGCGTCCTTGTATAGTGCTTCAATGATATCTATGATGTTGGTATCAAAATTGAATTTTCTCATTACTTGCCATAAGCCTTCATGCCAGACTCGATCGAAGGCTTTTGTGAAATCGATGAAGTTATGGTATAAATCGTGTTGATGTTGGATATGTTTTTCGATAAGTAATCTAATATTGAAGATTTGTTCTGAGGTACTTCTTTTTGGTCTAAAGCCAGCCTGTTCCTCTGACAAGATTTCTTCTGATTTCTGTTTTATTCTGTTCAAAAGTATCCTTAACATCACCTTACTTGGATGACTAATAAGGCTAATGGTTCTGTAGTTCTTGCACATTTTTAGATTTCCTTTCTTTGGAAGCGGTATTACTAATGACTGCGTCCATTCTTTTGGCCATTTTTTTGTACTCCATATCTTCTGGCAAATTGTTGTCATGATTTTTACTATATCTGGTCCTCCATATTTCAAGAGCTCTGCTGGGATATTATCCACACCCGGTGACTTCCCTCCTTTCATCGAACATATAGCCTCTTCCACTTCTTCCCGTAATATTGCTGCATTTCCGAGTTCCCTGTTTTCGCACTTAATGTTGTTTAATATGCCTAAGTCAGTGTCAAGTTTACAGTTATATAATTCTTTACAATATTCTGTCCACCTTCTCATTACAGCTGTTTTTTCATTGAGCAGAGCCCCATTGCTATCTTCTATGACCATTACCCTGGGCTGTTGGGGTTTTGATAGTTTTCTTAATGTGTCAAAAGCTGCCTTGCTGTTACCTTTTACATAAACTATACTTTAGCAAAACTCATTGCAAGCAAAATGCGGTTGAAGTGAAAGAGAGTGGGACATGTTCATCGATGCCATCCAAAAAACGTCAACAATTTCTTTAGGGTTAGGATTCCCAAATCTTACACCATTTTATCGCGTATCTGAATTCTTTTCTGAGGCCGTATCGAACAAGCTGCCCACTATTCTTCGTTTCATCTCAAAATACTGTTCATTGCACACAATCGGAATATTCCTTCAATCAGCCAGTGACGTAGTCTGCATTCGCTGCGGAAATAATACAGTTTCCTGCCTTCTTCCTTGTTTTACAATGATATCCTCTGCTAGGCAGACGGCTCGGTTTGGCATTTGTATTTCTAGATTACTGGAGGTTATTATATTCTGTTGTATATAGTTTATTGTGTTCGCGTGGGCGTGTATTATTACATGTAAGTATGATTACAATTAAGAAGTTCTTTCGATTGTTGCCGCACACGTCTCAGAGTTTGCATGTTGGTTAATGATGTCAGTTTGTCCTTACACAGACAGCTTAGTTAAGATTGGCATATAGCCTATATCTTTGAGGACGCTTTAAGATTTTTATAATTTGTTTGCATCATGGAGGTTACCTTGATAGTTGTTACCGAGAGGTACTTCTTTTTATTTTTTGTGTGTGCTCCTTATGCATACATGCCACACATAGGAGATGAAAAACCTGTACCCAAAACCCTGTACAAAGACCCGCAAAACCTGTACAAAGACTGAAAAAAACATATCAAAAGAGTTAATTCGTATAAAAATATTTTCAATTACAGTGGGCTGCATTATAAATGAGGCACGGGGACTTTGCCTTTTAAAGCAGGTCTTCACTTATTCTAAAACCCAAACAATAAATGTCTGAGTTTATTTTAGACTGTAAAAATAATGTGATGGGTGTCATCATTTAGGCTAGTCTATTTCTGTGCTTAATTATCACTAACAGACTGGGAAATCCTGTGTTCAATAGGACCTAATAAAAGAACTCTAAGACACAGTAATAAGGGGAATGGGTTAGAAAACCTGTACAGAAATTATGTACAGGGTGTACACATCTGAAAACGCAAACACCTTGTACAGAATATGGGTAAACCACAGCATGTGGCATCTATGCTTATGGAGCATGGAGCCATACATAAAAGTGTTGTAAAACTGGTTTAGAACTGGGGTCTTGATAAGTTACTCTTAAATTGTATACACATTCACAGTTATAATGGCAGTTCAAAGAAATTTAAGGAATTTACTGAACAGTCATTCTAGTTGTCAAGGCAGAAAAGTAACTCATTATAAATAACTTTACAAAGATTCAAGCATCTCACACAGCCTCAGTTTGCTCTACTATTATGTGATTACTGTTTTACACCTAGGAACTGTAACAGCTTATTTATGCAGAACTGTTGGGGACCAGTGCACACAGTCTGACCCTACTGAGTTCACACAGTCTGACCCTAGTGAGATTGACCAGTGTACACATCAGCATCCGCAGTTAGTCTCTGTTTCTTTGTTTAGTTTTCACCAATGTGTAGGAGCCGCGCTAGCGTAGTGGTTACAACACCGCTCTGGCGACCGGGTGATACAGGATCAAACCCGGGCGACGGCATTTGAGGATTTTTCGTCGACCGGGATTTGGACTGGATTAACTCGAGACCTGGCGAGGACATTTGAAGGAGTGTCGTCGACCAGGGACTGCCGGCTCCTGAGCCGACCCAGCTGCAATGGGTACCTCCGAAATCGGCGAGTATTTGCCTGAATGGCGAGGGACACCTGTCTCTGTACAAGAAATAAAGGGATACTCACGTAAAAATCAGTGTCAGGTTAGACATAAATAATAATAACCTGAGATTTCGCCTCGAGTATTAGCGGGCGTACGCAAAAAAAAAACAAAAAAAACCAATGTGTATTTTGAAAAACTATGTTTTGCAAAAGTTGGTATTCTGAATATACTAGCAATAACCCGTCAAAATTGACAGGTTGTTAATTGCAGCCATCTTATCATTTTGATCCATAATAATAAGTCTGCAGTACTTTAAATTAAAATTTTGTTTTGAAGTAACAATCAATAACTTACATTTTAAGGTTATTTTTAAGAAAATGATGAGTTAAATCTGTTCCCCGAATGGAACTGGACAGAAGAGTATCTTGATTATCTGTTGATTTAATCTGCATCTCCACACCTTCCTGTCTCCAGTTCATGTACTGTTTATCAATTCTGTTGTTGGCTGCTTTCCATAATCAAACTGTTCATGCACACCGTCATTTGCGCATTTTCCTATTTTCGGGAGAGTACTGTAGCGAGAGGAAAGATATAATGATGGTGATATTATTTGACAGTGTAGACAGAGAATTGCTTTGGAAATTGATGAGGCATTATGGAGTTCCCATGAAGATCATTAACTTAATAAAGAAGACCTATGAAGACATGACATGCAGAGTTCTTCATGAAGGACAACTTACAAAACCGTTTAGGATTAGAATGGGAGTGAGACAGAGATGCCTCTTGTCTCCATTTCTTTTCTTACTAGAAATAGATTGGGTTATGAAAACATCGATATCACACAACAGAAATGGAATCCAGTGGAATCTGACTAAACAGCTTGATGATCTGGATTTTGCAGATGACTTGGCTCTTCTGTCCCATAACCATAATCAGATGCAAGAGAAAATGAAAATTCTCGATGAGAGGTCACAACAAGTGGGCCTGAAAATACACAGGGAAAAGACAAAGATTATGAAAATAAATGCAAGAAATGATAACAAGGTTGAACTTGAAGAAACACCACTAAAAGATGTAGAATCGTACACATATCTTGGAAGTAATATAGACAAAGTTGGAGGGACAGACATTGATATCAAAATAAGAATACAAAAAGCAAGAGGAGCTTTCATTGCATTGGGAAACAGATGGAGAACAAGAGAAATCAAATCCAACACAAAAATAAGAATCTTCAACTGAAATGTGAAGTCAGTCCTATTGTATGTCTCTGAGACATGGAGAACAACAAAAACAACAACCAAAATGCTACAGACTTTTATAAACAGGTGCTTGCATAGAATAGAAGGACTGAAATGGTATGATAAAGTCACAAATGTGGAATTGATGACAAGAACCAGACAAGTGCCAGTGGAACAAGAGTTGATAAGAAGATGCTTGAGATGGATAGGACACACATTGAGGAAACCTGTTGATAGCATTACAAGGCAGTCCTTGTTCTGGAATCCACAGGGAAAGAGAGGCAGAGGTAGACCAAAAAACACATGGAGAAGAGAACTGGAAACAGAGGTGAAAATGATGAGGAAAACATGGAAAGAACTTGAGCGGATGGCACAGGACAGGAAGACGTGGCATGTATTTGTTGAAGGCCTATGCTCCTTGGGGAGCTAAAGGGTATTGATTAATTGATTGAAGTGCGGATGAAGTGTAGATGGCAGGTGAATCTGGTTTTTTTAAATGTAGCAAATACAAAATCAATAGTAGTTTGAGATATGTCAGGTGGTAGGAGGCTGAAGGGGAGGTGGTAATAGAAGACCGAAGCAAATTGATGAAGTGTTTCAGTGAAGGCATGGTAGGAGATCGAGTGAGAAACGAAAAATAAAAATTAGAGATATAAAAAAAAAAAAAAGATTCAATGGAGCCGAGAAGAGTCAGAAAGAAAAAAAAATATATATATATATAAAACTAAAAGCAATAATAATAGGTGAATAGATCGACAGTAAGAGTGGAAATAACAGTGAAAAGTGAGAAAACGGGTTGACAGTGCAGTGAGGTATAGGGTATGATATGAGTATATGAGGAGGACTACCGTAAGACGGGGGTAAAACTAGAATGACAAAAACACAAATAGTGATACGTCTTACTGGGAGAAAGGACAAGAAAAAACCTACGTTGCGGCCACAAGGCCTTCATCAGGGACAGACAAACGAAAAACAGAAGGGAAAGAAAGTGAGAATTAAGTAGAGAACATAAAACTATAAAAATAAGAGAAAACACTCCTTGATGTGTGTCACATGTTGGAAATAAAATGTCTGCCACTGAACCGGAAGTGGATACTAAATTCAAAGCATAAATAACAAATAATGAAAATAAGGACTGGAAAACTGAGTGAGGAAAAAGTAATATTAATTTTTTTTTTAAACCGAGAGGAATAAATAATTTCATGAATACTTTTACACACTACCCGTTACTGACTGCTTACTTCTCTTCTGTAAATTTTCCTAGCCAACTACTTGTTTACGCAAGTTGTGTTGCAATAAACTAGGCTACTTGCCAACTGCAGTGTAGGCCTTAAGACTGACAACAACCGAGTTGGCAGCCGAAGCCATATCCAATAAACATAATCACTTTCACTAAAATTCATTCTGCATGGCCGTGGGAGTATTTCAGAATCGCTATATGCAAGATCTGCTGTGTTACTATCAAATGCATGGGCAACAGTAGTTAAGACATGTAGTGACTCGGAACTGCTTCTTTCCGCGTCTTAAGAGTTGAAATGAAAATAATTACAGTTATATGGGAGGGAAAATATAGCACAGGTCGATCTACTGAGCTGAGATATGCATATATTGTGACAGCTTGCACGTTTTCTTACTGTGCTGTAAAGAAAGAAACAGCAGTATAATTGTAAAATCAAATGAAAGTCCACCATGAATAATTATCAGTCAATAAATTTGACAATCTGCCATCAATGGTACCTATACCTTGTAGCAGTATGGCAGCTTGCGTACCCTGACCACCCCCAGAGCTATGCCAGTGGGAGTTTTACTCCTGGTAGGTTTAACCAAGCTGGACAGGTCTGTGCTGGTAGGGATCAGATAAAAGCTGGTACCCTGGTCCTCCAGGTTGGGGGTTTTAGCGCAGGGCCGACACC
The DNA here is from genome assembly GCA_024509875.1 of Oreohelix idahoensis. Taxonomy (NCBI): domain Eukaryota; kingdom Metazoa; phylum Mollusca; class Gastropoda; order Stylommatophora; family Oreohelicidae; genus Oreohelix; species Oreohelix idahoensis. The sequence goes on from JAMPIV010017022.1 coordinate 39,054, forward strand.
CCTGTCTATGTAAAAAATCTGTTACGGAAACAGCAACAAATGGAAAAACTTTGATGCGAGATGGACATCCGGAGTCTCAGGCTTGTATGACTGTCAGTGGTGAAAGCCGAAAGGAAGCTATTGGCATGAAAACGGAAGCCCAAACCGCAAAACATGAAACTGAAATTAGATTCTGGAATGTCAGAACCATGAATGAGGCAGGAAACTGAGGCAGATCACAGCAGAGATGAGGAACTACAGATTACATATCCTGGGAATAAGTGAGAGCAGATGGACTTGGATGGGGAGAATAAAAACAGCTACAGGAGAAACAGTATTTTACTCTAGTAGAGAGGATGGTCAGCACAATGAAGGCGTTGCCATTATCATGAAGAAAGGAATAGAAAGGTCATTACTGGAATGGAAACCCATCAACAACAGACTGATAAGAACAAGACTGAGAGGGAAATTCACCAACAATAATACAATGCTATGAACCAACAAACGACAGCGATGAAGAGGTCAAGGACAACTTCTATCAACAGCTACAAAAGGAAATCAAAACTTCACCTTGGTACGATCTTATTATAGTAGTGGGAGACCTCAATGCGAAAGTTTGTACGCACAATACTTATAATGGAAGAGTAATGCGGAAATGCCGCTGTGGAACAGTAAACGAGAATGGGGACAAACTAATAAGCTTCTGCAGTATTAACAACCTGGTCATTGGAGGAACACTTTTTCCACACAAAGAAGTGCACAAGTTAATGTGGGAATCACCAAACGGATGGGACAGAAACCAGATAGACCACATTATGATCAGTGGTAGATGGAGGCTTGCATTACAAGACGTGAAAATAAGAAGAGGTGCAGATGTGGGAAGTGATCATCACCTTGTAATAGCAAGTCTGAAGGTGAAACTCAGAGCTGCTGGACCAATTGTAATCAAACAGAAAAGATATAACATCATGAAACTCAAGGACCTCCTCACTAGAAAAGCTTTTGTGGTTGATGTAAAGAGACGATATCAAATTGCTAAAAGCCAGGAAAGTACAGCGACTGATGATGTTGACCAGAAATTCAACATCATTTCAACAATATACAAGGAAAGCAGCGAATCATGCTTGGGATTCCAGGGAAGAAAGAGACAAGATTGGATAACACCAGAAACATTAAACACCATAGCGATGAGAAAAGAAATGAAAAGAAAGAAAACAGAAGCAAAGTCTCCCAGGTTAAAGGAAATATCTAGCGAACAGTACAGTCAGCTGGACAGAGAAGTAAAACGTCAAACCCGTGCAAATAAAAGGAAATTTCTGGATGACCTTGCAAGGCAGGCAGAAGAGGCAGCACTGAGAAATGAACAAAGCACAGTTTATAAAATAACTAAAACTATCAGCGGAAAATGAGGTGCAAACAAAATAACATTAGTAAGAGACAAGCAAGGAAATCTCATCACCACAGCACAGGGGCAGGAAACAAGATGGGCAGAGCACTTTAGAGAAACACTGAATAAGGAACCACCAGAGATGCAGCTGAATGTTCCTGAGGCTGAAAATGACTTAGACGTAAATACAGACATTCCACGAAGAGAAGAAATCATCACAGCTATCAAAGGGTTAAAGAATGGAAAAGCGCCTGGTCACGGCAATTTAATGCTGAGTTATTCAAGGCAGACCCTGAACTAGCAGCAGAACTATTAGAACCACTATTTGCACAAGTCTGGAAAACAGAGACAACAACAATGGAGTGGATAAAGAAATAATTGTCAAATTGCCCAAGAAGGGCGACCTTGCCGACTGCAACAACTGGAGAGGAATTACTCTCCTCTCAGTTCCCAGTAAAATACTAGGCAGGATTAATATCCGGACAGAGAAGTAAAACGTCAAACCCGTGCCAACAAAAGGAAATTTCAAGATGACCTTGCAAGGCAGGCAGAAGAGGCAGCACTGAGAAATGAACAAAGCACAGTTTATAAAATAACTAAAACTATCAGCGGAAAACGAGGTGCAAACAATATAACGTTAGTAAGAGACAAGTAAGGAAATCTCATCACCACAGCACAGGGGCAGGAAACAAGATGGGCAGAGAACTTCAGAGAAACACTGAATAAGGAACCACCAGAGATGCAGCTGAATGTTCCTGAGGCTGAAAGTGACCTAGATGTAAATACAGCCATTCCACGAAGAGAAGAAATCATCACAGCTATCAAAGGGTTAAAGAATGGAAAAGTGCCTAGTCACGACAGTTTAAATGTTGAGTTATTCAAGGCAGACCCTGAACTAGGAGCAGAACTATTAGAACCACTATTTGCACAAGTCTGGAAAACAGAGACAACAACAACGGAGTGGATAAAGAAATAATTGTCAAATTGACCAAGAAGGGCGACCTTGCAGACTGCAACAACTGGAGAGGAATTACTCTCCTCTCAGTTCCCAGTAAAATACTAGGCAGGATGATTATCCGGACAGAGAAGTAAAACGTCAAACCCATGCCAACAAAAGGAAATTTCAAGATGACCTTGCAAGGCAGGCAGAAAATGCAGCACTGAGAAATGAACAAAGCACAGTTTATAAAATAACTAAAACTATCAGTGGAAAACGAGGTGCAAACAATATAACGTTAGTTAAGAGACAAGTAAGGAAATCTCATCACCACAGCACAGGGGCAGGAAACAAGATGGGCAGAGAACTTCAGAGAAACACTGAATACGGAACCACCAGAGATGCAGCTGAATGTTCCTGAGGCTGAAAGTGATCTAGACGTAAATACAGACATTCCACAAAGAGAAGACATCATCACAGCTATCAAAGGGTTAAAGAATGGAAAAGTGCCTAGTCACGACAGTTTAAATGTTGAGTTATTCAAGGCAGACCCTGAACTAGCAGCAGAACTATTAGAACTACTATTTGCACAAGTCTGGAAAACAGAAACAACAACGGAGTGGAGTAAAGAAATTATTATCAAATTGCCCAAGAAAGGCGACCTTGCAGACTGCAACAACTGGAGAGGAATTACTCTCCTCTCAATTCTCAGTAAAATACTAGGCAGGATAATTATCCAGAAAATTTCAAAAACAGTAGACCATAAACTGAGGAAAGAACAAGCGGGATTCAGAAAGAACAGAAGATGTGCACATCATATATTCACCCTCAGGAACAGTATAGAGCCGTGCTCAGAATGGCAGAGACAGCTATACATTAACTTTGTTGATACTGAAAAGGCTTTTGACAGCATATACAGGGACAGCCTATGGAAAATACTGAGGGCTTGTGGAATTCCTAGCTGCATTGTTTCCATTATAAAAAGCCTCTATTCAAACTTTACATGCAGTGTTGGGTTAAGCAACCTAACTGTTGAGGTGAAGACAGGAGTACGACAGGGATGCCCCTTATCAACAACTTTATTTTTGACAGTCATAGACTTGGTGATGCGACTGACAACAGAGGGCAGTCCAAGAGGAATTAGATGGAAACATTCACTACACTGAAAGACCTAGAATATGCAGATGACATTGCACTACTCGCACATTCAATCAACACATCCAAGAAGAAACTGATAGACTGAATAAGTATAGCCAGCAGGTGGGTCTGAACATCAATTTGAAGAAGACAGAGGTCATGACACTCTGTGTGGGTAATCCTGAGCCAATAACAATAAGGAACCAGACGCTAGAACAGACAGGCACATTTATATACTTAGGATGCATAGTAACACCAGATGGCGTAACAAGCAAGGGCATCAACAACAGAATGAAAATAAAGCGAGAACAGCCTTTGCTAGTCTCAACAACATCTGGAAGTCTTTCCAGTACAGTGTGATGCAGTACTGTGGATTTATTTTTCAACAGGCCCGATTCCGTTCTTCTATTTGAGTTTGCACCAGTCTTCTTCCCTTTGTAACTATATGTGTTGGCCGTGTTTCTTCTCTTTGAAATATATCGAGTTTGGTCTTTTTCTGTAGGTCAAATAATTGCGTTTTTAATAGAGACTAAAGGGGGGAAGATTAGATTTTCACCAGTTCGTTTTTTCTCCAGTTCTTTTCGCTAGATAATAGCGATCAGGAAATCTCATTTTCTTTGTTAAAAAGAATAGCGGTCGTCACGTAACGTGACACAATTTTTTTGGACACGCGGTCTGCGCGTTGTTTACAAATTTATTGGCGTAGGCACGGTTGTTTAATTTTGTAGGGTTTTCATTGGACGGGTGAGGAATGCCAGCGATGACGTATCTGGCCTCGCTATCTGTAATAAATACTAGAGGGAATTAATTGTGGGCCCCGGTTCTTCGAAGAATATTCAGCCGTGAGAATCTACGTCATAGGCACTTGCTCTTCAGTGAGATATTTGATCTATTGGCGAGTTTTCACGGTCTGTAGGAGGGGCAACCAGCCTCTGTCCTTTACAACGGCAAGTTGTCATCTCAGGAGCATATAGCTCGAGAGATCGGAAAAGGTGCAAGAAATACCATATGTTCCCCGGTAGCGAAGACAATCTTCAGCTGGGAACAGGATTTGTTTTTAATCCAGAGCTCTTAGCTCATTATACCACTCCGACAACAGCACGTGGCTGGGAGATTGGTCTAAAGTTTTATACAGCCATAATAAAGCTGTATGTCCCTAAACCTTGAGCGGGTTAACGGGGCAAGTAAGAAGTCAGTCAGCAGCCGTGAAGCTTCTACGAGTGAGTCAAGTACCTCGAGCTTGAAAACCAAGTCATCAGTGCAGAAATCAGAAGCAGGAGACAGGGATATCATTCCTGGTTCTGAACGTTATCAAGAGAAGAGGCGTAACGGAGACACCACCTCAGCAGATGTCAAGAGTGTTAGAGAGACACTGAAGCAAAGAGAGAGAAGGAGGGAGAAAATAGACAGGACCAGTAGGGTCTTTTATTATCCATTAGATGGATAGACTCTGAGCCATAGTTGTAATCTAAGTCTACTAGGTAGCAGTCCAGTGTTTTATTTAGTGGCGCATATCGCCTAACGAGTTGGAAGCTGTGTAAACATTCGTTTAGGCAGAGTCAGCAGTGCAGAGACAGTAGACAATATTATAGTAGTAGACAGTGGAGGCTTAAGCGGATGCCCCACCAGTTAGAGTGTGGTTTCAATCACTAATCATTCTATTTTTCCCCAGCAGGGTGACTGACAGAGTGAATGTGGTTGTGGGTTTTATGTGTCTATCTACTTAATTGGTTCTTTGTTTTTCCAGGTCTGTGCAACAGTGCACAATATTTATTTCTTTGCTGTATGATGACATTTATTGTTTTATTGTGTAAATAAAATATCTATATATATTTTAGACTGGATCAGCTTCTATACTATACTGTACCTATATGTTGTCTGTATAGTGGTGTCTGTGGTCGTTATTTACACCTTATCTCCTTGTGTTTAAAGGTAGTTAGAGGGGGGGTGAGGTTATAGCAAAATTTTAGTCACAAGTGGCAAGGAAGAGTCAATCCCGGTTCTCACCCTTGAGCCAATAGTCTCATCTGTCCACAGTCACTGTCACTTTTCATCTAAATTCTATCGTCTCAGACTTTTTTAACACTAGGGTCTTGTCTCTATCTTAAGACAACCTCTAGACTTAAATCCACTTCGTGACATACAGCACAAACACCAAATTAAAATTATATGATAGCTGTGTACTTTCTGTGCTTCTCTATGGTGCGGAATGCTGGAAAGTAACAGAGAAGGAAATGTCGAAACTGTCCTCTTTCCACACAATGTGCCTAAGGAAAATTCACAGAATCTTATGGCCGAATACCATCACCAACCAAGAACTACTTATTTGGAGTAACCAAGAGGACATGTACACCATCATAGCTGGCAAACGCTGGAGTTGGGTTGGCCACGGCCTAAGAAGGGATCCTGATGCCATTACAAGAACAGCAATGCTATGGACCCCAAAAGAAAGCGAAAGAGGCTGACAAAAACAACTTGGCGTAGATGTAGAACTGTGGAGGCTGAGATGCAAGGAATGAACCAGAGTTGTATGTGTATACACACACACACACGCACGTGTGGTGAAGTGGGATGTTATAAATATTTATAGGGGACTTAGTGTACTGACTGAGATCAGCTGTGAAGGTATCTATATCTAATAAGAGTAGTGTATTATAGATAACCTTACTTGCTGCCACATATATGTATATCTCAGTCAGAATTATTCTGGAATAGTGTGATGACTACGTTGTATGTCTAGGGTATGTGTATGATGGAGTGTAAGTCATAACAACAACAGACAGATAAACAATTTAATTTATTCCACCACACTTGACAACACTGTGACACTCACATACATATAACACTCTAAAGGATATCTTAAAGGAGTCACTGATAACTTTTCAAATAACAATATGTATTCATTGCTGGCATGAATGAATATGTGTCCTGATTCAACTACAAAGGGAACCAGGAATCACAATCAATTTAAATTACAAGTTATATGTACAGAATTTATCAATATGAATATAGTAGTGACATATATTATTACAAGTATCCTATGTGTGTCAGTTGTGTAGTATTAATATGAGGTAATACTGGTTTTGTTTTGTTCAAGCTCTGTTGGTATTTGTCATCATGACTTCAATAGTTTGTCTTTAGGGGAACTATTATTGGAGATGTTCTCAGTTCCTGATATTAACACAATTTAATTCCCCTCTTAATGTTATTTTTACAAGGTCATTTTAAGCTGGGGGTACATAATTTTGAGCTCAGCTGGCCACATCAGCTTATCTTGCGTGATGGCGGCAGGAACAGACTCCTCTGCTCGATTTCTCCTCTGGGCTCTGGAGACACCTCACTGATAGCTAAATGGACCAAGGAGTATGCTGTCCGACTCTGGATTCAGCAAAGCTCTGACCAGGTGCTGCTCAATACCATCAAGACCACGGTCCCTGAAAACAAGAAGGATGTACCTTCTACTTCATAACTAATTGATACTCTAGTTTTACACAGAGCACAATACATCACAAACATTGAGTTCAGAGCGTTAGGCCAACTGTCAGCTTCATCTGAAATACTTTATACCAGCATTAACCTCCTTAATGGTTACTACGCCTCTGCACTTCCAGCATTATTTCTGTCTAATCAATAATCTAGGTGTCAGTGTACTGTTTGGCCATTCCATGCAGTTTTACTTTCCTCCGACACCTTCTGTTCAGGCTGGAGCATTATAGGCTTTATATCATGTTTGCTACTGAACTACACATATATACAGGCATAAATTAACAATTCACATTCAATTTTCATTAAAAGATACTGAATGTTTCAAGCTTACCACAATTCATGGAAACTAACACAGATACGTTGATTAGCAATGAATTCTGGCACAAATACTGGCACAAATTCCCATCTGCTTATGTTCCAGGCTTTTATTTAGCAAAAATATGAGCTGGCTTCAACGCACTGTTGCTTTATCAAGCTTATTTTCACTAGTGGTCTCGAACTAACGCTCCCAAGTGAGTATATCAGCGAGTCTAGCCAATGGAGCCACGTTTCGACAAGTATTTGAAAAAATTTTAACTTCCTACGTCTCCCCTAACAACCAGGATAGCATTTATAGCCCGACTAATCGTGTTTAGCCTTACATATCATTCCAGCCAATTTTTTTTTTTTTTTTTTTTTGTTTTTTTTTTTTTTTTTTTTCCCAATTTTTTTTCGTTTCAACGCCCGCTAATAAAGGCGAAAAATCAGGTTATTACTATGTCTAAACCTGACATTGAGTTTTACGTGATATTCCTTTTGACAGCATCACTTATACATTTTTTACAGGTTCCCTCGCCATTCAGGCAAATACTCGCCGATTTCGGAGGTACCCATTGCAGCTCTTGGTTCAGCTCAGGAGCCCCAATCCCCTGGTCGACAACACGTTCCTTCAAAATTTTCTCGCCAGTTTTTTTTTTTATTTCGAAGTTAATCCAGTCCAATTCCCGCGTCCCCGAAAAAAAATCCTCAAATGCCGTCGCCCGGGTTTGATCCTGAATCACCCGGTCGCCAGAGCGGTGTTGTAACCACTACGCTAGCGCGGCTCCGTATTCCAGCCAATCAGTTCAAATGTAACTTGTGGCCCATTTCCCGTACAATGGTGGTGTAAAAAAATCTACCACTGAGCGATTCTGATTTTGGGTGTTGTCTGACAGCACTATCATTTTATTTTGGCTATAACTTGTTAATTCCTAGACTATTTGCATAACGTTGTACATATTCTTTGTCAGCAAACCCTAAGGAACCCAAATATCCAAATTTAAAAGAGCTAAGTGGCTGCGTTCAAAATATGCAATTTCTAGGATAGTCGTGTAGTTGTTTTTTTTTTTATGTGAGAACCGCCACCTGTCCTGCTGTACTGTCAGACTAATGTCAGGATTTCGGACATAAAAATAGAATGTCAGGTTTTCCCCAATAAGCGCTTTTTTCATGATTTTAAAACCTAACTCTGGGAAGGGTAGTGAATTTATCACTGTCCGTCTGAAAAAAAGTTAGTGCATGTAGTCTTACACGCGTGATGGCAGCATTTGTGTATCGCGCGACGCGTGTTTAGTGTTCGGCTTTCTGCCTCTCCCTTCTCGCTATCCTTTAGTCCATCTGTCTTTTGTTTTTGGTAACATAGTGTAGAAAAAGACATGAATGGAATTTAAAATTTAGGTCAACTTGCATATTTCAAGGTTTTTCTTAGAAAGGCAGCACATTTTATTGTGTGTTTGGGAAACGCGTGTATGTTGCAGAGGGCCTTTAATATCAACGTGAAAGCGTTACAATTTGCAGACGAAGTAGAAAACAAGGGGATTTCGAGTACTGTCATTGTGACAGCACTGTTCTTTACCATTCTTCTTCCTTTATTTATTATATGTATTTATTAGGCTTTTTATTTACTTGATAATTTATATATGTGGATTAGAATATTCCACGACATCTCCCCTCTTAAAACAGACATTATATGTCAGTCCTTTATTCTATATACACATAGAGAAATTTATTATTAGTTCTGGGGTTTACGGTGATTCTCATCACACGGATGGCGGCTTAAAAAATCCGCTCCCAAATTTGTTTTTCCAGATATATACTCAATGCTAAAATTATATGGAGCCAAAAGTAAAGACCATCGGAGTAACCTGGAGTTCTCATGCCTAGCCTGTGCTAGAAACGATAAAGGTTTGTGGTCTGTTTGCAACTTAAAGGCCTTCCCATACAGATAAATATTGAATTTCTTTATTGCCCATATTACTGCAAGACATTCTTTTTCGCTAGTTGAGTAATTGATTTCAGCTTTATTCAATTTTCTGCTAGCATATGCCACTGGGCTTAATTCCCCATCCAATGCATCTGATTTCTGTAGTAGAGTTGCACCTAACCCAATATTACTTGCATCCGTCCTTACTATGAATTCTTGACTTAAGTCAGGTAATTTCAAAATGGGTTTACTTGTGAGCTTTTCCTTCAATTCTTGGTAAGTCATTTCACATTGTGGTGTCCATGTAATGCGATCTGGATGTCCTTTACGTGTCAAATCAGTTAACGGTGCACATATGGAATTAAAGTTTTTGATATACTTCTGGTAGAAACCACATAATGAGACAAAGGATCTCACGTCCTTCTTGGTTTGTGGTCTCGGGGCTTTCTGTAGTTTCTCTAAATTCTTTGGGTCAGGGGTCATGTTTCCCTGATAAACTGTGTGTCCCAAAAATTCCAATTCTTTACATCCAACGCAACATTTGGTTGGTCGGGCTGTTAAATTTGCCTCCCTAAGTCGATCAAACAGCATGTTCAGAGAGTCAATGTGTTCCTCAAATGTTTCTGTTGCTATCAGGATATCATCCATAAAATTTGTTATACATGGATTATTCAGAGGATCCAATAATTTTCTCATCATTCTAGAGAAGACACTAGGCGCATTCTTCAATCCAAATGGCAATCTATTAAACTCATAGTGTCCTTCTGAGGTACTAAAAGCTAGGTATGGTCTAACCTCAGGCTTTACTGGAATCTGATAGTATCCTTTACTCAGATCCACTTTTGAGAAATATTTAGCTTTATTTAGTCTGGCAAACAGCTGATTTGTATCCGGCAATGGATCCACCTGTCCTTCTGTAATAGCATTCAGTCTCCTGTAATCTATACAGAGTCTATGTTCTCCAGAGGGCTTCCTTAAGAGTACAACACCGGAACTATACGAAGATTCACTGTGCGAAATAATTCCTTCCTTCAATAGATAGTCTATCTCTTCCTTCAAAGCTTTCTCCTTAGCAAACGGAATCGAATATGGTTTCATACAGACAGGTGTGGGGTCTATCAGTTTCATATCATATTCCAATAGGTTTGTATGCCCTGGTCGGTCTGTTAACACCTCTGCATGATTATTTAGAACCTGTTGCACTCTCTCTTTCTGAGTTTTCGTTAAATGTGTACTGATTTTTACCTGTGCTGCTGTCTCACAGGGGTGTAATGGATATTCAAATGATGAAAGTGGTTCCTTTTTCATCTCCATGGCGATGGACAAGGTCAACAAGTGTGTCTCTTCCTGATGTTCTCTTTCCAAATATTTCTTCAGGAGATTCACATGATAGATTTTTTCTTTCCCCTTCTTATCTATCTTATAATTTGTTCTAGATACCTTCTCTAAAACTGTATATGGACCCTGCCATCCAATCTGTAACTTATTCTGACTCCCGGGCAAAAGAAGCAGTACTTTCTCTCCCACAGCCAAATTTCTGTCTTTCGCCTTCCTGTTATAATAGGCAGCATGTTTCTTCCTGGCTTGTTTCAAATTTTCATTGGCAAGTTTCCAGCCAGTTTTTCAAACGAGTGGTCAGCTCATTCACATATTGGTATGAAGATGTAATGTTTTCCTCTGCCTTTTCATCAGTCCACGTTCTTAACAAAGCTACATATGGACCTTTAATTGTGTGGACCTATTTGTCCATGCACCGGTATGGTCTCTTCCACTCGAAGCTTTATAGTGATGATTTTTCCTCCCAGAATTATCATTCACAAAAACGACCGCTACCAAATTTTTCTTTTGGGGCTTTTCTCCCCACTTAGAATTCTTGATGAGAGATTTCCTCTCTACATCTCTTCCTCCAGTTTGTTTAAGTCCGATTGAGGGATTTTCGGCTTATCCTGGGGTAAGACATCTCTTTGTACTCTCCGCATAGTGGCCATTGTAAAACAGTTAAGTGAAGCTTGTCCGTGAAAAGGGGCTTCCCATTCCATTTGGTCCACTTTATCAAATCTATTTTTCTTTTTATTATCAGGCCTATTTTTGCCCCGTGGCGTGTCCAGGTCCTGATCCATGTTCCCACTTGTGGGTGTTCCCTCATGTGCTATGCTACACCTTTCTACAAAATTCTCAATGTCCCATCTTGCTTTGGGCCAATAATAATTGTGGGCCACCTTTTGAATGATGGTACCTATCTTCTCATGGTCCCCATCTGGTTTCACATGTAGGCTCCTTATTAAGTCTGCCCTATATCTTTTAGGAAGTACCAGCTGTCCCTGACCTTTGGATCTAGCTCCAGTCTTCCTATACATCAACTTGTTTTTCATGTAAAAATCTCCCTTGCCTGGAGTTGTATGACAAGTTGACACTTTTCTGAAACAAGGCTTGAGTGTTTTATCCCCAGCCTGTGCCTTCCTCATCTCTTCTGGAGTGGTATCCAACATAATATCCTCCTCCTGTCTTGAGGTCGACCTGACCTGAAGGGTTGCCATATACACAGGTTTCCTTCTGCAACGGTCAGTGTCATGATTGTCCATCTGACAATTTTTACACCACCTTTTTTTCCTTGGTTGAAAGATTTTCTTTCATCATATTTCCTTTCATCGAATTGTGGGAATTTATTTTTATTTTCATACCGTGGCCTATCAAATTGGTGCTTACCTTTGTTTTGATCCCTAGGATCAAATTTATTAAAGTTGTGTGGTGCCCTAAAGTTATCCACTTGTTTCTTTTTATTACCTGTTACCTCTGCTTGAGCTGCTTGATACCTTTCAGCAACATTTAGCAACTCACCCAGCCTCTCTGCACCTTGTTCCATGAGAAATTTTCTCAGGTCTGGAGCCATGGACTCTCTTAGTTGCTCTATAAGGACCATTTCCTTAAGATCTTGGGTTTTCCCCAGAGAAGTCCATTTCTCCAAGTATGTCTCTATTCGTGCAGAGAACTGGTGATAGGTTTCACCTGACAGTAGTTTAGCATTCCTAAATTTTTTCCTATAAAATTCAGCATTCTTTTCATATCTTAACAAAAGAGATTGCTTTAGCATGTCATAATTTTCCTGATCACCTCTGCTCATTTTTGCAAAAACTTCATAAGCTGCCCCACGAAGTCCCTGAGATAACTTTAAGCTCCACCTTTCTCTCTCTAACCCATACGTGGTAGCTAATAGTTCATACCTATTTAGATAGCTCTCTATATCATCGTCTTTCTCAACAAAATGATCTAAATGAAAATTCATAGCTGAGGTTGAGGCTCCTTGGCTAGCAGTGGCATCAGAGGCAAAGGGACTGGCACCATTTTCAGGAGCATGGCCCTCAAACTCAAACTCCCTTAGTCGTAACTCATGTTCCCTTTGTAATCTCTTCTCCTCCTTTTCTGCTTCCCTTTCTTTCTGCAGCTAATTTTTCTTCTTCCCTTTCTGCAGTCTAATTTCTTCTTTCCCTGCAGCATTCGATGCTTCTGCTTTAGTCATAATCTTTTCTTGCATCAATGCTTTTCTTAGCCTCGCTCAGCCTCAATCTGCAACCTCTTAGTCTCAGCCTCAGCTTTCAACCTTCTTATTGTAATCAAGCTTCAAATTGCTCCTTTCTTTCAGCCTCTAACTTTCTTTCGGCTTCAAACCTTCTTTCTTCGCGTTCAATAAATTTGTCACATTCCGTAGTGACATAGGCAACCATAACTTGCCCATCTAATCCTAACTCCTTTGCAGTCTGAACAGCAGCAGATCGAAACTTGGCCAGGTCCGCCATTGTCTATCAGGTAAATTTATACAATGTCTAACCAACAATTTAATCTCTAAATATATATCTAATGGACAACACAGGCACCGTGAGCTCAACCTTATTTAATTCCACCCAAGGATACCTTTTAATTCTTATATTCCCTGAAGTGAATGCCCCCAATATTTGTAATAGGGAAAGATTCAAAATACCCCAAGAAGCGAGACCCCAATACATCAAGAGGGATGTTATCTAAATATTTATAACTTAGTGTACTGAACTGAGATAGCAGCTTGTGAAGGCTCTAAATCTATTTAATAGTGGATTACCCAAGGATAACCTTACTTTACAATATCTTATCTCAGTGTAATTTCCCTGAATACGAATGGTGATGGATTCAAAATACGTTCAAACAGTACATTTGTAAGCAATTACCAATCCTTTATATAATATGTGGGAAAGATTAAATGCTAATCTTAGAAGAAGATTTAGATCCACCCAGGACCCCAAAATTATTTACTTAATTACCCCCAATATCTCATATTCATACCATAATAGTGTATATAAACACGACCCCAATATATGTGAGTGGAAATTATAAACTATTATAGTGTAAACTTTTGTTACGTTGATATCTGTGAAGTATAATATATCTAATGAGTATAGTGTGTATAGATAACCTTACTTGAGTGTAATATATATCTCCAGTCAGAATTATTATTCTGGAATACATGATGAAGATAATGTATCAGGGTATGTGTATGATGAAGTGTAAGTCATAACAACAACAGACAGATAAACAATTTAATTTATTCCACCACACTTGACAACACTGTGACACTCACATACATATAACACTCTAAAGGATATCTTAAAGGAGTCACTGATAACTTTTCAAATAACAATATGTATTCATTGCTGTCATGAATGAATATGTGTCCTGATTCAAATACAAAGGGAACCAGGAATCACAATCAATTTTAATTACAAGTTATATGTACAGAATTTATCAATATGAATATTGTAGTGACATATATTATTAAAAGTATCCTATGTGTGTCAGTTGTGTAGTAGTAATATGAGGTAATACTGGTTTTGTTTTGTTCAAGCTCTGTTGGTATTTGTCATCATGACTTCAATAGTTTGTCTTTATTGGAACTAGTATTGGAGATGTTCTCAGTTCCTGATATTAACACAATTTAATTCCCCTCTTAATGTTATTTTTTTACAAGGCCATTTTCAGCTGGGGGTACATAATTTTGAGCTCAGCTGGCCACATCAGCTTATCTTGCGTGATGGCGGCAGGAACAGACTCCTCTGCTCGATTTCTCCCCTGTGCTCTGGAGACACCTCACTGATAGCTAAATGGACCAAGGAGTATGCTGTCCGACTCTGGATTTCAGCAAAGCTCTGACCAGGTGCTGCTCAATACCATCAAGACCACGGTCCCTGAAAACAAGAAGGATGTACCTTCTACTTCATAACTAATTGATACTCTAGTTCTACACTGAGCACAATACATCACAAACATTGAGTTCAGAGCGTTAGGCCAACTGTCAGCTTCATCTGAAATACTTTATACCAGCATTAACCTCCTTAATGGTTACTACGCCTCTGCACTTCCAGCATTATTTCTGTCTAATCAATAATCTAGGTGTCAGTGTACTGTTTGGCCATTCCATGCAGTTTTACTTTCCTCCGACACCTTCTGTTCAGGCTGGAGCATTATAGGCTTTATATCATGTTTGCTACTGAACTACACACATATATACAGGCATAAATTAACAATTCACATTCAATTTTCATTAAAAGATACTGAATGTTTCAAGCTTACCACAATTCATGGAAACAAACACAGATACGTTGATTAGCAATGAATTCTGGCACAATTACTGGCACAAATTCCCATCTGCTTATGTTCCAGGCTTTTATTTAACACAAATATGAGCTGGCTTCAACGCACTGTTGCTTTATCAAGCTTATTTGCACTAGTGGTCTCGAACTAACGCTCCTAAGTGAGTATATCAGCGAGTCTAGCCAATGGAGCCACGTTTCGACAAGTATTTGAAAAAATTTTAACTTCCTACGTCTCCCCTAACAACCAGGATAGCATTTATAGCCCGACTAATCGTGTTTAGCCTTACATATCATTCCAGCCAATCAGTTCAAATGTAACTTGTGGCCCATTTCCCATACAATGGTGGTGTAAAAAAATCTACCACTGAGCGATTCTGATTTTGGGTGTTGTCTGACAGCACTATCATTTTATTTTGGCTATAACTTGTTAATTCCTAGACTATTTGCATAATGTTGTACATATTCTTTGTCAGCAAACCCTAAGGAACCCAAATATCCAAATTTAAAAGAGCTAAGTGGCTGCGTTCAAAATATGCAATTTCTAGGATAGTCGTGTAGTTGTTTTATTTTTTATGTGAGAACCACCACCTGTCCTGCTGTACTGTCAGACTAATGTCAGGATTTCGGACATAAAACAGTAGAATGTCAGGTTTCCCCAATAAGCGTTTTTCAGATTTTAAAACCTAACTCTGGGAAGGGTAGTGAATTTATCACTGTCCGTCTGAAAAAAAGTTAGTGCATGTAGTCTTACACGCGTGATGGCAGCATTTGTGTATCGCGCGACGCGTGTTTAGTGTTCGGCTTTCTGCCTCTCCCTTCTCGCTATCCTTTAGTCCATCTGTCTTTTGTTTTTGGTAACATAGTGTAGAAAAGACATGAATGGAAATTAAAATTTAGGTCAACTTGCATATTTCAAGGTTTTTCTTAGAAAGGCAGCACATTTTATTGTGTGTTTGGGAAACGCGTGTATGTTGCAGAAGGCCTTTAATATCAACGTACACACACACAAAATCTACTGGACAAAAGTTAAGGGCCACCATTCAGTTTAGACAAGGTTTATATAATTGATTGGCAAACTGTAAAGACAAGTGAAAATGTCATTAAAACTGAGCTCAGAGAAATGTGTATACATTTCTGTGTGCAGTAGGTTAATTTTTTTTTTAAATGTCCAAAAACTGGGTCACTTTAACCCACACGTGAAAATTGCCATTGTTGCTGCAAAAACTCGTGGTTTTTGCAACACGCCCCACTAGTTCAAAAGGTGAAAAAGTGAGTTGAATTTGGATGCAGGTGGAAAATGACATGGATTCAGGATGGTCAATCTGTTTGTCATGTTGCAAGAGTTTAGCAGTGTCCCATTCAGAGACTTCTTGAGAGATTTCAAGCTACCGGACATTTGGAAAATCGACCCTGCTCACGAAGAATTATATAAACCTTGTCTAACCTGAATGGCGGCCCTTAACTTTTGTCCAGTAGTATATATATATATATATATCTTAGGGCTGGGACCTTTAAGATTAATGAATCAATTAATCGGTTAAACATTTTTTATCAATTATTGATCAAACAAATTTTAACCATATTCCATTTTTAGCAATGTTTATATTTTTTGCTTAAATGTGAAAGCATTTGCTGTGTTAGAGGCTTGTGATATGGAATTTAGCAAGTATGGTCAATAATAATAAATTATTTGGATGTAGCTTTTCAGTATTTTCATAATATTTTCAGGAAGATATTGCCTTATAGCAAGTGAAACAAATATAAAGTCCTTAGTGATTTAAAAAAAAAATATTTATGATTTTCTATAATTTATCAAATTGTCCTAAATTGTTCGATAAAGAAATTTGACTTATTGAATTAGGTTTTTTAAATCAGTCCCAGCCCTTATATATGAGGGGCGTTCAGAAAGTAATGCACCACATCGTTTTTCTCAGCTAATAATGAAGATAGAAGCATGAAATTTTGCACACTTCAAATATGGCATGTGCCAATTGTGTGCACCAAATTGCACCGCAACCGGCCAAATAATACGCCTGCCCTAAACCGTTGAAATGGAGCATGTTAGCAGCTTGCGTTATAAACCGCGAATTGTGATAGAATTTCTCGTTGCAGAGAAGGAAACTGTTGTGAATATTCACAAGCGTCTATGTGATGTGTATGGAAGTTTTGCAGTCGACAGGAGTACAGTCAGTCGCTGGGTTCAGAGAATCAAAGAATCAGGAAGTGGAGATACGGAGCTGCTTGATCGGCCGCGCTGTGGACGTCCTGCCACAGCCACCAACGCAGAAATGTTGAAATGCGCTGAGGGCATTATTCTTACTGATAGGCGAATCACTACTCAACAATTGGCCTTACAGCTGTCAGTCAGCATTGGTAGTGCAAATGCAGTTATAAAAACTCTCGGATTTTCTAAGGTTTGCACAAGATGGGTTCCTCGAAGTCTCACAAATGACGACCGATTGCAAAGGAAAGCAATTTCTTCTGAATTGTTGGAGCGTTTCAATGCTGATGGAGAGAACTTTTTCGCTAAGATCGTTACAGGTGACGAAACCTGGGCACATCATTTTGAACCAGAGACAAAAAGACAGTCAATGGAGTGGCATCATCAGCAATCACCAAGAAGAAAGAAATTCAAGACAATTCCTTCAGCTGGAAAGGTCATGATCACTGTCTTTTGGGACATTGAAGGTGTGATTCTTGTGGACGTTATGCCAAGAGGAGAGACAATCAATTTGCAAGCTTACATTAAGACATTGAAAAAACTCAATCAACGTATTCGCAGAGTTCGGCCGCACAAGAATCCAGCAGACCTGCTTCTCCTTCACAACAATGCGCGCCCTCACACAAGTCTGGCAACACGGGAAGCAATCACCAAATTGGGTTGGACTGTACCTATAGTCCCGATTTGGCACCCTCTGATTTTCATCTATTAGGTCCACTTAAAGATGCACTCCGTGGGTCAAGGTTTGAAGATGATGAAGGAGTGATTCATGCAGCGAAGAAATGGCTACATGATCAAGACAAAATCTGGTACGGGCTAGGAATACATGCACTTGTTTCGCGCTGGCATAAAGCCGTACAAGTTGATGGGGATTATGTTGAATAATACCGATGTTTACATGACATATCCATGTATAGGTAAAGGTAAAGGAACCCGTTACACGCCCATTGAGGCATATTGGGAATATGGTGTTAGGCCCATATTATCTTGACCGTCGGCACACGAGGGGTGATGTGGTCGGCATCACGCCGGCCGCCTTAACCTTCCCAGAGTAGCTCTGGTACCCATTCGGGGCTGGGTCGACCCAGGAGCCGTTTGTGGCCTAAAAATTTTTCCGCCTCATCTGGGGATCGAACCATAGACCACTGCGCTAGGAAGCCAGTGCTTTAACCACTATGCTACCGCGGCTCCATATCCATGTATATTGTGTATAAATTTCATGCTTTTTGAATAAACAGCTCCTGAGAAAAACGATGTGGTGCATTACTTTCTGAACGCCCCTCGTATATATATATATATATATATATATATATATATATATATATGTATATATGTATATATATATATATATATATATATATATATATATATATATATATATATATATATATATATATATATATATATATATATATATATATGATGTGAAACTGTACAGAGCGGTACAACAGGAGGCAATTCGATCATCAGAAGTGTCCCCCGTTGATCAAGTGTTTTGGCCCCTTAATCTCCTTCACACTCTAAAGAAGGGAGGGGGGAGGGCGCTAATTTGGTCATGACTCCCAAGTGTCAGCCTCCTGTTGTCTTGTGCAAAGAATTTAACCCACTCCACCTTGGTTGCAGCTTTGAACTTCACTCCTGTTTTTCTGCCCCCCTTTTGTTGAAAATAAATTACTGTCCTGAATTCCATAGCCCGTTGTGGTTATTCCACAGTTTCACTGAGTCTTTTAAGTGCCCTTGTTCTTGACTGTCCTTTCAAACTCAACAGTTTCAGTAGACATCTTGCACCTACCTCAACAGCCATGACCCTTACAGTGAACCTGTCATGTCTCACATCCTTGCCCATATCATTATACTTGGCCACTTTGAACGAGTGTTGCTAGTCCAGTCTGGATTCAAACAGCATGGTCAGCTTTATCATTATAATCTGGTGCGATGAGGAATGTAGCACTATTTCTGGACATCTTCGAGATCTTCTGATACTTTCTGGATATATGCCTCGCCCAGGCAGATCTACTGCCATCTCCCAGTCATTTGCACAGAATAGATGGTAAACTGCTACTTGGTTTGGGATGTGCTGACTTACCTTCTCTCAGAAAGTATGTATTTGTGGTACTCAGTCTGACTTTGCTGATAGTCTTCACCCTTGCCAGGTCTGTTGTAGCATCCAACTCATTTAGTACTCTGTTGTGGTGCCATGTGTATCACCCTTGCCCTGATGACACCTTGCAAACTGAGAGTACATGTTCAAGTATCTGCCTGTCATGGCACAGAGCATCATCAGACTTTCCCCATCTCACAAAGTTTGCGGACGACAGCAGGAGGTCATATATTGATCTGATAATGAAGCTGAGTCTAAGGGGTGCCTATGCCCCAAATATCATTCCATGTCAAGGACCTTTGCAGGGCTCCTTGTCATGTAGTCCAAGGGCCTTGTTGTGCTTGCACCCTTTTATCATTCTCAGCTTCTCGAATTTCCTGAATTACCATGTGTCTGCATTCCTTGTTTGATGCCTTGGACCACTAGCTGATGTCACCATGGCCAAAGTCCCATCTATTAGTCTATGTGTATCTGATTACCTCCTTCAGCTTGAGCAACTTTTGGGCAGCACCAACAGCTTCATCCACTTTCCACTGCCTTCCAGTTTTCAATGTGGGCTGAATGGATTTTACTATGTCATCCGCTGACTTGCGCAGCATCATTGCGAGCCTTACTTTTCTGACCATGAGTGCCTTCTCTTTCCTGACTGATAGGCTTCTAGACTTCTTAGGTGTGAAGCTTATTCTGTACCAGCTGATTAGTTCATCAAGGTACGCTAACATTCTCTGGGCCTGATGTCAGAATTCTTGTGTCATCCATGAATGGTTTAAGTGGTGGCATGTGACACCTTCTGTTGAGCTTTGGACCTCTCGCAAACTCTTCAGCTGCTTTGAGAATTACCTTTATAGCCAACACGAATACTATCAGAGATATGGTATATCCCATCGCAAGTCCAACTTGTTGGTCAATCCACTTCATCGTGTATTCTTTGGTTGAAAATCATTTCCCCTGCCTGCCACAGCATCTGGTGTGGAACGAATCCATACGCATTAGCTAGATCCAACTAGATTACATGGAGATTTGTTCTGTCAGACTTAGTCAATATATTTATATATTGTTCTTACCCATACATATAGAACCTCAGTCTAAAGTTTATAATGGTTTATTGTATTTTACCTAGTGAGATATAAAAAAAATTGATCAGTATGAACTAGCATCACTTTCTTCCTTGTTTGGTTTTTGTATGGTAATAATCCATTGAGACAGTCATTGCCTTAAGAGTTTGTCCTGTGTTTCAAATCCTGTTAAATAAGGGTGATTTAATTCCTTTGTTACTTTTTGGTATCTCTCAGTAATTCTTATCCTGTTTGATTTATTTCTTATTGAATTTTCCACTTCCTTCACTGTTATCTCAGCATTTAAATATGATAAGCCTAATAGAAACCAAAATAAATGTGGGATGAGTAGAATAGGGATCAAAAGCTTAATTAAAAGATTGTAACTGATAACTGGACAGTAGCATTGGTTGGAGGTGTGAAGGGCAGACATGCATGTAAGTTGTTCAGGGCTCCAACAAGAATGTGTCATATATCTAGAGAACAAAAAATTTCAAGCAGTAAGAAACTACTTTAGACTACAAATGGTAATGGGCTGTTTTAGAAAATGTCTACAAGAAAGTAATACAGAGCATTTCCTACTAAAATGTAGGAAGTATGAACAACAGAGAATACCAAAATTAGATTATTTCATCATCATCACCCTTTAGCCCCTCAAGGAGCATAGGCCTTCAACAGAAATATGCCATGTTCTGTCTCGTGCCATCAGCTCAAAGCCTTTCTTCTTTGTCTCTTTCATATCTATCTCCAGCTCTCTTCTCCATGTGTTCCTTGATTTCCCTCTACCATTCTTATCCTAGCAATTCCAGAACAAGGTCTGCCTTGTACTGCTATCAACAGGTTTTCTTAATGTCTGTCCTATCCTTCCCCAGCGTCTTGTTCTCGTCTCTTGCTCCACTGGCACTTGTCTGGTTCTTGTCATCAATTCCACATTAGTAATCTTGTCATACCACTTCAATCCTTATATTCTATGCAAGCACCCATTTATGAAAGTCGGTAGCATTTTTGGTGGCTGTTTTAGTTGTTCTCCATGTTTCAGTTGTTCTCCATGTTTCATAGCCATGCAATGAGACAGACTTTGAAGTGAAGATTCAGAATTTTTGTGTTGGACTTGATTTCTTTTTATCTTCATATATTTTCCAATAATGAAAGCTATTGTAGAATTCTGTATTCTTATTTTGATATCTTTTGCTGTCCCTCCAACAGTGCCTATATTGCTGCCAAGGTATATGCATGATTCTACATCTTGTGGTGTTTCTTCAAGTAGCAGTACTGTTATCGTTTCCGGAATTTATTCTCATTGTCTTTGTTTTCGACCACTTTAAATACCTCGGAGCTGTTATAGACCGAAAGGGAGGCATCAAAGAAGAGTTGGCCACTCGAAAAGCAGCAGCTGGGAGACTTTTTCAGGCCATAAATCGAGGATTCCTCAGCAAGAGAGAGGTTGGTAAGAAAATGAAGATGGCCGTATACCGCTCCACCTATGTCCCAGTCTTGACATATGGATGCGAGTCATGGGCAGTGACTACAACCCACAAAAGCCAGATCCAAACCTCAGAAATGAGGTATCTGAGGAAGGTGGTTGAAGTAACAAGAAGAGACATAGTCCGCAACCAGATGATACGTCAAGGCCTAAAATCCCACCCCCTGCAGACCCAAGTAGGAACAGTCCCAACTAAGATGGTTTGGCCATGTCTGCAGAATGGGAGAAGATCGGCTACCACGACAGGCATGGGAAACAAAGAGCCAGGGATCCAGACCCCCAGGAAGACCCAGAGTCCGCTGGGAGGACAACATTAGAAAATCTTTGAAGGACCGAGGACAAGAATGGAACCAGGCCAGGAGGAAGACAGCCGATAGTATAGTCTGGCGCTCTCTCTTCCAAACCTCTACACCTCACGGTAGAAGGGGAACGACTAAGTAAGTAAGTAAGTCTTTGTTTTCTCCATGTTTATTTACAGATCCACTTGCTGTGACCTCTCATCAAGCACTTCCATTTTATCTTGCATCTGATGACGGTTGTAGGACAGGACAGTAAGGTCATTGGCAAAATCTAGATCATCAAGCTGTTTAGTCATAGTCCACTGGATTCCGTTTCTGTTGGCTGAAGTCAGTGTTTTTGTAACCCAGTCTATAGCCAATAGGAAGAGAAATGGTGACAAGAGGCATCCGTGTCCCACTCCAGTTCTTATCCCAAATGGTTCTGTTAGTTATCCTCCGTGAAGAACTCAGCATGTCATGTCTCAATTTGATTACTGACATGTAATTCACCCATAATAATAGAACAGGTGGTTAAAACAGACAGACCTAGAGAACTACACAATATAGTAAAACGGTATATATCAAGAACACAAATGAGTACGTAAGGGTTGGTGAGGGTGTGACAGGAAAGTGATGGTCTGGTGATGTTCTCATAATGCATATTGATAATGACAGATGAATAGTGAGTAGGGCATTCTCACTCACCTCCCTGTTGTTAACAGCATGACAGGTGTGAGATGCTGCCATTTTTGAGTCAAGGACGCACGCACGCACACACAATTTGACACTTGATTTACTCTATTTGGACTGATTGGAGGGGCTAAATGATGCTACATTCAGATATCAGAAAACAACATTATTATCTTGAATTCACTACACGATATATCCTAATTATAACTCACCAGAGGTTAAACACCAGAGGTCATGTCCTCAGAAGAGACCCCGATGCCATCACAAGAACAGCTATGCTTTGGACCCCGGAAGGAAAACGTAAGAGAGGCCGACCAAAAACAACCTAGCGGAGGACTGTGGAGGCTGAGATGCAAAGAATGAACCAGAGTTGGGGCACTGTACGAAGGATGGCCACCGACCGAGCAAAGTGGAATCAATTTGTTGTTGCCCTACAAGACGCCACTTGGCGTGATGGCCACTGACTGCTTTGACGGTCGGCGGCTAAGGATCAAAGAAGAAGAAGAAAGAAGAGGTTAAACAGGATATTTTTTCATCTTAAAAAAAAAATGTTCTGTATTTTCAAAGTGGAAAATCACTGAAAGCTGCATACAATGATTTTGCAGAGGAGTGTTAATTATTTCATGGGCAGAAACTGAAATTAAAGAATGTCACGAAAGAAAGAAATATTCATAAGAGCATTTGTAAGGCAAAATCAGAAAAAGGCAGTGCGCGTTAAACGAGGAAAATTAGGAAGAAAATGCATTGTGACAAAATAGAACTGATGAGAGAAATTATGTATTATACTATTATACTGGTGTTGGAAAGTTTAACAAGGTAACATGGAAGAAAAAAATTGACCCGCCTACATCAGTGGATGCCACAGTAAGGTTTTGTTTTAATTTAATGATAAAAAATGTCCCATTCAACCTCTGATGGGTTATAATTAGGATATATATATATATATATTGTTTTCATTTCCAAAGAAGATGAATAACTGCCGATACGGGAAGTGGCATCACATCTGTCAAATCATTGTAAATATGGCAAATCAAAATTACCAATTTTGCTTGTATGTTACAAAAACCAAACCAAACAAACAAAAACGAGATAAAACAAAACAAAAATAATATTCACGGGGAGGGGTATAAAGACCTGGTGTTTCCAGTTAGATATTTAATTGACTTTCACTTGCTATAAGTCATATGTATTGTAAGAACATCATCAGACCTTCACTTTCACCTTCCCAATTACATTTCAAGAGGAAGAACCTTCACGAGAACAGAGAATTGTGGGAAAATGAAAATTAGGCTGTAGTAAGTGGGTTCAATATCATTATTTTATTTTTGTATAATTTTCCCCCTCAGTTCCCTTTGTTTTCCCTACTTTTTCGTATGCAGAAACATTCCTCACCCCTAGATTTCTCTTTTATTTCAATCTTAACTTATTTATATTGGTTTATATACCGCTAAGTTCAGAAACTTCATTTTCCTGCATGGCCAGATCTTAAGTTCCCATCTCCCAGGAATCACCAAATGAACTTCTGCGTTATCTTTAACGCTCGTCAGCTAAACCTGAGAAAATGGTAGAAACAAAAAATGTTTTAACAGTTGTGAACATTGCGTGGGTTGTTGTTTTTCTATAATTGAAACAGTTTCTAAACAGATCTTCTTTTCCCAGGTAGAGTTGCCGTAATTTCGGTATTTTATTTTGTTATTTGTGTATTTGTTTCTTTCCCCACCATCGGCCTTTATTAATACACCACTGCAGTTGTATTTTTTAAGGACATATGTGTGGGTGAAGTTATGCTTTTTAGCTTCTATCTCTATTTATGTAACTCTCGTTTAATCTCCACGTTTCTATCTTTTTCTCCGTTTTATATTTTCAAGATTTTCAGATCTGATTAACACATACTAAAAGTGATGATGAAAACAAACAAACGACTAGACAGCCAGATTGATGAAGAAATTCATATAGCTTTGGAATATAAAGACGTACCTAAACACAGAATAGACCACCCTCTCCATTTTCCTATACACATACACATGCACACACCCGCATACATAAGCAACACTAGCTAAAAAAATGCGGGAAGAGACGTATACTCAAAACTTAACAAGTGTATAAGAAATCAGTGTCCACTAAAGCATATTGAAAAAAAAAGTTAAGCCGAGGCAGAAGCACTAAAAACAGCTGCAGTTACTGTCGGAAAACAGGAATAATTATAAAGCCTTACATATTCCCTATAAGTCAAAACTGTCCTAGGGAACCTTAAAAACATGCAGTCAGACAGCCTCTCAGAAGTACTATTGGAAACCAGTTATACATTCAACAAAGTAAAAGTACAGTTGGTTCTTACCCACTGCAATATATATGGAAATGAGAAAGTACATAGACTTACCGGTGAAGGAGGAAGTAAATTTCAAACTGAGGACAATGCAACATGTGACGAGATAAAAGCAGGAATCATAAATAGTCTCTAAGAAAAATGTCACGAAGAACACCCAGAGTCAGTTATAACAGAAGCATATTACTCCTTGTCAAGTAGAGATAAGTTATAATTTTCAGACTGAAAACCAGCCTTTGCAAACTCAAATACTATCTGTTAAACACAAATTAAAAATCGGGCAGACAAACGTGTTAATATTAGAAAGACAAGCAACCCGTAGTACATGTCCTCCATATGTGTCAACACCACGGGAGGATCAGATAAACAGAGTGGCCTACAGCAACCCCGTTAGGGGTTGTCCGTATGGCGATAAGAGAAGCATGAGACAGACCGTCAGCCTAATAAGATACATAGATATGGTTATATGAGAACGAAGGAAGAAGTATTTAAGATTTTCTGGCGTCATTGCAAGTGCTTTTAATGCCAACATTTGGGGTAAACACAGAGCCTAGTATCTACCATTTCCGCTACGTGCTGATCTTTCACCACCCTGTCTGTAATTTGGCTGCTTACTCTTCATACCTTGTCAGTAAACTGATACTGACAAGATATTAATCTAAACTTTATATCAAAGCTTTCATGCCTTGTCAAAACTGTTTGTGGCTTGCACAGCTTATCTCATCTCATAGGTTTAACGAAGTAAATAAGGTATCTTCCACGAGTAAGTTTTTGTAGTGCATATCCGGCGACTTAGAGTACCCGCTGTTATTGCCTGGAAAATTTAACATTTTACACATGTATCAGAAATGACACCGCCTCATAATGTTTGTACCACAATTCCTGCGTAAGTTGTATATGTTTCTTAATGTCGCGCTGTACGTTAAAGGTTCGTTTCCTAACTAATGTGCATTTGGCAATGTCCTTTACACAGTCATATAGGTATTACGATTGAATTATCAAGGCAGCTTCTAGCTGTGTAAGTTGTGTAGTATGTAAATGGATTTAAGATTTTTAATTAGTATACTCTGTCCTCGCTATTTGAAGCGTTCAACTGAAGCATCGGATTTAGATTACCATAATGCTTTTGATGTTTTGATTTTCCAACTTTCGCTTCCAAAGAAAATTCTTGACATAATAAAAATAAACAACCAATCACTTGGTGCGTTAGTTAGTCAGTAAAGACCTTTTCTGTCTCAGGTTGTATACTAGTGTCCAGACACTTCCAGTCATCTACCATCTTAGTAACTTTCCATATCTCTCTTTAGGTGTATTTTCAATCTTTTGTTTCTGCCCTCCCCCCTCCTCTCCTCCACACACACCTACTGCATACATTTGCATTCCTACTTCGTGTACCGTGCGAGATTTCAGTGTCAGTGCCTGGCAAGAATTGTCAGCAGATACTGCGTAAACTACGTATCACGGGAACAGTGAACAGTTTTTTTTTTTTTTTTTTTTAAGTATGAAGATGTAGCAGAGACACGACTAATTGCACAAGAGTGACAAGAATTATTGTAGTCACAGTTTTTATAAACCGTGTATAACAGGGTTAGTGAAAACAAGTTTCTTGAATTTTTTTTTTTTTTTTTTTTTTTTTTGCGTTCGCCCGCTAATACTCGAGGCGAAATCTCAGGTTATTATTTATGTCTAACCTGACATTGATTTTACGTGAGTATCCCTTTATTTCTTGTACAGAGACAGGTGTCCCTCGCCATTCAGGCAAATACTCGCCGATTTCGGAGGTACCCATTGCAGCTGGGTCGGGGTTCCCTGGTCGACGACACTCCTTCAAATGTCCTCGCCAGGTCTCGAGTTAATCCAGTCCAAATCCCGGTCGACGAAAAATCCTCAAATGCCGTCGCCCGGGTTTGATCCTGTATCACCCGGTCGCCAGAGCGGTGTTGTAACCACTACGCTAGCGCGGCTCCCTCTTGAATTTGAAAGATATGAGTATATGAGGAGGACTGCCATAAGACGGGGATAAAACTATAGAATGAAAAAAAAACACACACACACACAGATACGTCTTACTGGGAGAAAGGACAAGAAAAAACCTACGTTGCGGCCACAAGGCCTTCATCAGGGACAGACAAACGAAAAACAGAAGGGAAAGAAAGTGAGAATTAAGTAGAGAACATAACTCTATAAAAATAAGAGAAAACACTCCCTGATATGTGTCACATGTTACAGAATTTGAAAGATATAGTAGTAAACAAACAAATGCAGATGCACTTTTAACAACACAAAGGCAATGATGAGAAACAAACAAATAATTGAAGGGGAAGTGTTTCATCAATGACTTAGACAAAAAAAAAAGGGGGGGGGGGGGGGGAATAAGGCAAGAAAATAAATACATGTCTCAAGTAACACTGAAAATACAGTTTACTGTATAGTCTCTTCTAATTGTGTTATGAAGTGGCATAAGGAGATGCAGTTTCCATTCTTATGTAAGGTATACCATTAGCTACGTCATTCCATGTTTACTCATTGTGTATAAATACCTTCTACATGTCTTCCCCTTGGATATCATCCTGTCAGGAAGTTAGATTTTCTTATATTGAATGCTGGTAGCGGCATTAAAGTGGCATATACTGTAACAAAGTAACCAGAGTATTCCTTTTCCATCTTGCATGTTGTGAACAAATGTTGATACCACCAACTTTCAGATTTACTTTTAATTCATTTTATAAGGTAACTAACATTCTTGTTAGAAAGCAGTTTACCTGGCACACTTTGATGTTCCTCTCAAATTTTAAAGATACATGCCTTATTTTGTTTTGCATGGGACGTAACGTGTTTTTTTCCAGTTGTTTTTGTTCACTGATAGGATGTCTTCTTCACCTCTACCCTCGAGGTTCTAGTTGCTCTGGCTTCCTCTTCTGCTGTCCTTCTCCGGGTTTAGCTTTGCCTTCTCACTATTCTCTTCCCCTGTGATGACTTCTATTCAAGGGATGGGTTTGAAAAAAAATCGAAAAAAGGTGATTCGTCTTACGAGGACAAAAGACAAAGAAAGTAGTCTACGTTACGGCCACAAGGCCTTCGTCAGGAAAAGAAAGAAAGTGAAGGCTAGATAGTAGACATAAGAACTTAAAGAAATATAAAAATAAAACCTAGGTACTTCCCTGAAGCATGGCTGAAAAGGAAGTGACTTCTGCCCCCGGATGTACACAATACATACTAAGAAACTAAAAACTAAAAAACGAAACTGAACAAAAAACTACCCAAACGTAATAAAAGTGGGGACTGGAAATAGAAGAGGACAGAATAAGTAGGAGATAAATGAATATGAAATAAAAAATCAAGACAAATTAGAAAACGTGTACATTGTTACGGTATATGATATTAACGCCGTCTGCTAAAGGTTAGCGGACGTGCAAATGTAAAGGTTAAGACATTTAATATATTGCGATAGATGTTTCAATTATTGAACGCTCCATACACGATCGATTATGACGTGTCTAGCGTTGTTTGGGTCACAGTCGGTAACTAGGAGACGCGACCCTTTGTTACTTGACCGCCAAGCTGAATAGCTGCGTTTTGTTAACCTTCCAATTCAATGGCATGATATAGCCATTTATATGTGCATTTATGATGGACCAGGGTCAGTCCTAGAACTCTACATGAGAGGAAACTTATGGAGGTTAGTGATTAACTAAATCCTTGGAAGGAGAAAGATAATCGTCTACTTTATACGAAGTAATTAGACTCACAGTCTCACTGTCGGCAGGTAGCCATGTCTAGCTGCGCGTGCATATAGCTGTGATGTTCTGACGACAATTACTGCATTGTATCCTTAAACGGACATTGACACGTAAAACAGCAGTCTACGCTATTGATTGATTGATGCATGTACCTCATGTGTGAATTGAACTGTTTATGTATGTGTGTAATCCATATTAAATTGTGAAGGACTCGAACCGGAGGCATTATTGATTGAATCACTTTACACCATTCAATCTTATGAATTATGTATTTTATATCAAGTTACTGAGTTAATAAGATGAACAGTTGTTTACATCTTGATGCCAAGTTCAGGCATTACGACAAACCAAAGGTGAGGTTCACCCCATTCGCGTACGAATATTAGCACGATCAGAATTCAAGCAACACAACCAGTAACCACACACGAAAGTCCTTCAACAAAAGTGGCGGCCGAATGCGGGGAACGACAGAAAAAAGAAACAAACTTCTGTTCCTTACGCACATGTTAACCACAAATATTTACGATCAATTTTCGATCACATGATCCAGTCGAAGATGACGCAGTACTCATTATAATGCCTAACAACGTGACGTCACCGAAAGTCGTGTAGGTGAACTGTCGGAGAGACCAAAGCCGTTTCTAAGTCTAACCAGGGGAAACATGAGCCATTGAAGCAAACACACGATATGGACTACAGGAGCAGACAGTCAGGGGCATTAGCCTAGCTGTTGACGACCTCTAGCACTGATCTAAGCAACGGAAAAGATAAGTCTAGTTGTTTTAATACTGTCGTCATTGCAAACAGTAATACTGAGTCCATGCCTTTTGCCTGCATAGGCATGTCTTTTCTGAATGTGTTTCATGTATTTTTTGGGTTGTTTTAATGTGTTGTTAATTAGCGGGCCGGTTGGAGGGAACTGAAATCTCTGGGGAATGTCGCGAACAGCTGACCACCTAGATTTCAGTCGGTCTTAGGGCAGTTAAACGATTGCACTTTTGGAAGCCCCACTGAGGTTTGCCATTGGACTACCTGTCCAAATCTGCTGTCGTCTGACGATTTGTGTTAGCTGTGCCGTTCCGTAGATAACTGGTGTATTTTATTTGTACTAAGTTTACATTTTTATTCAGTTTTGTATCATGTTCGTTAACTATTTCGTCCAGTCTACTCTTACTATCAATTTATTTTATGATTGTTAAATTTTCGTCCGTTATGAGTCCTGTGATGTCATCATTTTTTGCAGTCATTTTTTTTGGTGTGTACTTTGCATATTCAGTTGACCTCGGGTCAATCTTTGACCCTTCGTTTTCCGTGTGACACTTCCGCTTGTTTTATTTAGTTCATAAATTCATTTTTAATTGTGAAAATGTCTTGTTTGCGTCTTGACATTGTTTGTACCCTTTAGTTGCATCATTATTTTGTTTGTCCTCATGATATATATTAAATACTACATTAATACTATAACATTATATTCAATAATACACTTGTAATTTAATTTAATTAATTTTTTCTGACATTTAAGGTTAATATGGGACATTGCATAATTATGCAGTGATAGTCCAAGAAATTAGCACTGCAATTTATAAGAGATGCCTAGGGCATAATAATATAATATATATATTGACCAAATTAAATAATCTTATAGTCTACCTTTGAGGTAATAGACCCATTGTATATTATTTAATATACTTTTCTAGTATTAAGAGAGTGACTTAGTACATTGAACAATATAATTACTAGGAATCATACCCAACATTATTGGATATTGAGATTAATTGTGTGATGTAATTACATTATAGTTAACAGATATCATAACTATTTATGATATAGTTATTATTTAGATACAATATTGTTACAAAATATTGTCTATTGGTTGAACTTAGACATAAGAGTTCAGTACTATTGTGATTATTTATATTGAATATTCCTAAGTTGAGTAAGTATAATAATTACTCTGAAGCTACTATTGACTATTTTAATCAGTAATTACCAATAATTACTTACCAGATAAAAGTCAAAATGCTTACTATAGACCATTTCGTTAAAATTGGTAAAGAATATGGTTATAAATCTCAAGAACTTCGTCAGTTTGCTGAGGCAGAACTGGAAAAACATAAAGCAGAAATAGAGGAACAAAAGGTTGCATTAAAGAAAGAGGAGGAGGAACGTGAGATGAAGCAAATTGCCAAGGAAAATAGATTAAGAGAAATTGCTCAACAGGAAGAAGAGAATAAATTGAAACGAGAGGAAATTATTTTACAACAAGAAATGGAATTGGCGCGTATTAAATTGGAGACAGCAAGATTACAAGCACAAAGTGCTGATGCAAACCAGAATAATAACGCACAAAATGGATCGTCATCCAGCCAAACTAAACATTTCTACAACTTTAAATTACCCACTCTCAACTTAAACGTGGACGACTTTTCATCGTTCCTGTCACGTTTTGAACAGACTTGCAAAACAAATCATTTGCCTGAAGAGTCATGGGTACTCAAGTTAAATGAATTCTTGGTTGGAGAACCATTGACGGCTTCTCAAAATGCTGACCCATCAATAGCAAATAACTACGGTGCTATTAAGTCCTTGCTTTTACGAAGGTTTCACCTGGACGAGGAACACTGTAGGTTGAAATTTAAGGGAATTTTACCTGAATCTCCAAAAGATTTTGCAGGATTCATTGCGAACATACGCAATACATTTAATAGATGGGTTGAACTGGCAGAAGTCAACAAATCATACGACAAATTAGTTGATTTACTACTACGGGATAAGGTATTATCTTCGGTTAGCCAGCCATTTTTTGCATATTTGCAGGAGCGTAAACCAGGTACTATCGACGAGTTAGAAAAAATTTCTTTAAACTACTGTTCGGCACATCCGAATGCATCCATTTCTAACTCCTCATTAAGAGAACCTCTACCTGTGGCGTCTAATATGGCCTACAATCATAATAACAAACAAAGACATCACAGTGTAGACAGAAGTAGGTTCCAAAGAAATCACAATGTTAACTTTCAGAAGGGACATAATAATGATTTCAACAATAAAAATGAGTTCAACAGAGGTAGATCACCAGATAGAAATTATTCACCTCAAACAAACTACCACAATGGTCAACATAACACTAATTATAATCGATCACATACTCCCAATAATAACAATAACTGGAATGGTAATAATCATGGCTCGAGACATCGAGATAATAGTGATGCGTGATGCTATATGATGATGGATGGCATCCGCATGTCTGGTTTTGTGTAGTGTGCAGATGTGTTCAGTCAAACAATGTTCATACAAAAATAACAGGGCAATCCACATAGGACGTCAGTAAACTCACGACGTATAAAGTCAATGATTCTTGTAACAGCCGTTGACGTTTTTCTTCATTATTTATTGTGGACGCCACAGTGACAAAATGGTTACGCGAATATGTAGGCACATCAAACAGTCATTATCACAGCAACATTCAATACAGCAATAGACGGTAGACAGCATTACAATGATGAGTCAGATGCATGTTATATTTCATAGGGCTGTAAATGTAGTCAGGTGAAAAACTCCATCCTTTTCTATAACAGCCAGGAGATAACCAGATGTATGAGATCAGTTCACTCTCCTTAGTCTGACTTCAGCAAGACAGACACGTCTGCCGAAGTATAAATAATGTCCTCAAAAATATCCTCTAGATAATAAAGGTTTCCCAAACCTAGTTCATTTAACAAAGTAGCAAGTAATGGTCCTTGGAACATGCATCAACCGATGCAGTACAATACAGCGACATGTGAGCTGGGAAAACATCTCGTGACGATGACTTTCGAAGACAGGCTATGAATCGAAATCGCTCACGACCCAAAATCGATAGAGTTAATGAAAAGTCAATTTACCTTGCTTTCAGGAAATACACAGAAATATCACGCCTCCCGACATGTGGGAAACACTAGAGGTATTATCTCGAATAAACGAAATATCCATTAAGAGGACTACACATCCCTGACAGAACAAAAAATAGCGGAGATCCCCTCTTCAACGAGGCATCTCTTTCGCCATTCAAATCGCTCACTCCACTAGTGGTGGGCGGAAACCGATCGACCAAAAAACAAGACCAGTCATGCGCAGTCCAGCGCAAAAAGACCACAGCTCAAAACTTAACTGCATTCAATACCAACGCGGGAAGACAAATGCTTACCGAGAAAAGTGACTATAAATTTCAAGCAGTTGTTGCCCTTGCGTTATAAAATAGATATTGTAATAAAACGATGTTGCGAGAATTTATCACGCAACATATCACCACCTCCTCCCGATAAAAAAAAAATGTGGAACATATTTTTTTTTTTTAAATATCAAAGAGCATGCGATAAGCGGCTCAAAACGCACGAATTATGCGCTGATAATTAATTAAATTGCCTAACATGAGGCTAAATATAGAGTGTCTGGTGAGGATATACCTCAACAGAAAAAATAAATATGTCTCAAAAAATATTCACATCGGGGAGGTGTCACCAACACACATCACGTTAGCATGTAAACACAATATACGTATGCAAGTTACCATAATCATCATTAAACAGCATACTCTAATATTGTCTTTAAAAATGGATGTACAAATCTGATAGGAAAATTTAAATAGTACATTCTTTGACATGTAATGACATAAGTACATAGTAAAGTTAAACTACATGACGATCCAGGACATATGCTCTGGTATTCCGAGGGTAAGTACACAATCTAGAACTCGTCATGCTTGATACTAGTAAGGTAAGTCCTCAGCTCAACAATGACATTCTGAGAAAGTACAAGCAATATAATGCTAATTAATAACTAATATGCTTCACAAGGTACAATACATTATTAATAATTGTGGCTGTTTAGTAAACTAACGGCCCTTATATTAACTACTCAGTCCTCCTCTATCATCTTAAAAAACGAACAGAAGAAGATGACAACAAAGCACGATAGTGTGTACATATAAAGTAAGTACAGATGTGCTAATCTATTGTAGAAATATAGGTGTGTTATGACTCTGTAATATATGGAAATATAGGACAGAAGTATTAGTTGGAGTCATGTGGGCATCTAGACAAAATGTCAGCCATCACATTATCCGCACCACGGATAGCTCGTACCGTGAAGTGAAAAGGTTGAAGAGCTATAGCATATCGAGTGGATCTCGAACTCTTCAAATTCTTAGTCTGAATAGCTGTAAGAGCTTTCTGATCAGTCTCTAGAATGAAATGTGCGCCCAGGAGGAATCTTTGTAGCTTTAGAATTGACCAAACCATCGCTAACAACTCACGGTCTAAAACCGAGTAGTTCCTCTCTGCCGCATTTAGTTTTCTAGAAATGTACATAACAGGATGCAGAGTATTTGCATATTCTTGCATCAGTGCTGCTCCAATCCCAGTGGATGAAGCATCACTCCGAAGAACAAAAGTCCTATCAAGAGTAGGTAATCTTAAGATGGGAGGAGAAGAAAATATATTCTTGATTTGGTCTAGTGAAGATTGGCATTCTTCAGACCAACGGACCAGATTAGGCGAACCTTTCTTCAACAATGTTGAGAGAGGTGCCATGATCGAAGATAAATTTGGAATAAATCTCCCATAAAATTGAATTAAACCTAAGAGACTCCTAACTTGTTTCTTCGTTTTAGGAACAGAGATGTTCAGTATTTTGGAAGTATTGTGGTCTTCTGTCTTCAAGAGACCATGACCAACACGATGACCCAGGAAAGAGATTTCACCAAAACCAACAAAAGCTTTAGAAGGTTTCGCTGTCAAATTATTCTCACGTAGAGTGGACAGTAAGTCATATAACCCTAAATAGTGATCTTCCCAGGTATCACTGAAGAGACAGATGTCATCTAAGTATGCGATGACATCCGAACGATGTGACAGAATTCGACGCATCATGCGAACGAAAGTGGCAGGGGCGTTCATGAGACCAAAAGGCATAACATTCCATTGAAATAGACCCCTAGGTGTAGAAAAAGCAGTAAGAGGTTTGGCATGCTCTGCTAAAGGCACTTGCCAATAACCTTTAGACAAGTCAAGTTTAGTGAAGAATCTAGAATTAGAAAGTCTAATCAGTAGATCTTCTAACAAAGGCATCGGTTCAGCATCGAACTTTGTGACCTGATTCAATTTGCGATAATCAACACAAATTCGTATGTTCTTATCCTTCTTCCAGACAATAACCATGGAAGAAGAATATGGTGAAGTCGATGGTTCAATTATATTTAATTGAATCATTTCATCCAATTCCTTTTCCACTTGCGACTGAAAGTGTATAGGAATAGGATAAGGCCTAACCCTAATTGGATTATTGTCGGTAAGAATTATGTCATGTTCTATGACATCTGTGTGTCCAGGAATGTCAGGGAGAACATCCTGAAATGTTTGTAACATCGACGAGACTTGTCGATGTTCGTCACCAGAAAGATTAGGAGAAACAGAAACGTTTTTCCAAGATTCTGTAGAATGTAATGGAACCACTGGAAGGGGAAGATTAACATCAGAGAAGGTAGATTCCTCATCCTGTATGACAGACAGGGATGAATAATGACCGTGAGGTGCAGGAGCATCATCCGTTGCCTGGAAAATAGGCAGCAAATAGTCCGGACGTTCGTGAAATTCCGAAAGCATGTTTATGTGGAAAGTTTTATGCTTTCCATCAATATCGACCACATAGTCAACATCGGAAATCCGAGAGACTATTGCATACGGACCTTTCCATGCAATAAGAAGTCTATTTTCCCTACTGGGGAGTAGGACGAATGCTTTGTCACCTGGACAAAGTTGTCGTAGACATCTATTCTTGTTAGCAAACTGTCTTGCCTTCTCTTTAGCAATTTCTGATGAAGCAGTTGCTAGCTTACATGCCTCAATGATCTTTTGTCTAAGAGCAATGACATACTCATATGAGGATTGAGTTTCATCGCTAATATCATCGGCAGTGATGAGATCGTGTAATAAAGACATAGGGCCGCGTGGACGCGCGCCAAAGACAAGTTCGAAGGGAGAAAATCCTGTGTGTTCATTAGGGACTTCTCTATAGGCAAAGAGAGCCGCGGGTAAAACCCTGTCCCAATCTTGAGGATGATCTTCAGTTATCTTACCAAGCAAAGTCTTGAGCGTTCTATTCAGACGCTCAACTAACCCATTAGACATAGGATGGTAGATACTACTGAGAGATCGTTCAATATGTAAGGTAGACATTACCTGTGACATAGTGTCAGATATGAGTTGAGTGCCATGGTCTGACAATATTTCTCTGGGGAACCCCAAGCGAGAAAATATCAACCAAAGAGCATCTGCGATATCTGTAGTAGATATGCTCTTAAGAGGAATAGCCTCTGGCCAACGTGTGCACATATCGACACATGTAAGGATAAACTGATGTCCTCTGGCCGACTTGACCTTAAAAGGGCCAATAATATCTATGGCCATTTTCTGGAACGGCCGAATAGGAATGTCAGCAGCCTGGATAGGCGCAGCATGTCGTGGTCCTCTAGATTTGACCTCCTGACATACCTTGCATGATCGGCAGTAAATACGAATGTCCTTATTGACAAAAGGCCAAAAGAAAGCCGCAAGGACTCTCGACTTCGTACGGGCAAAACCCATATGTCCAGCACATTGCGAGTCATGAGCATGTTGTAATATTTGCACTCTCATGCTCTTGGGAACAAGAATTTGCGAATGTGCCGACATAGTCGAATCTTGTACCATACGTACAAGTACGCCGTTTCTCATTGCAATCCAAGATTTTCTATTTGTATCCTGATTCGGATCACCTTTCTTCGCAAGAACGAAGAATTTTTTTAAAGAAGGATCTTCTTCTTGCAATTTTATGAAAGAGTCACGAGTGATTACTAAGTGACTATCTTGGCTATCAACTTCATTATCACTATTCAGTGAAGTTTCTGGTGTTTGTAGAGCTTGTGCTCTTGTAACTACTGCATTTGTAGCTTGCATGTTATTATCTTCCCAAGCAGCAATCTGCTGTGGGGTACACTCCCTAACTCCGTGAATACGACCAATAATAAGGTCCGCAATAGGATTAGGTAAGAGACAAGCATGCACATCTCCAGTAAAGAAAGGAGTGGCAATGCGAATTACAGCAGTAGGATATTTTTCTAGAGTGCCGCCAAATGTGACACATTTAATAACCCTTCCTGTAGCACAAGATGGATCTACAAGCGATTGTCTAACACCAATAGTGGTGCATCCGGAATCGAAAAGTAGTGAGACCGGAGTATCATTAACAAGACCCTTATGTAGAATTAAAGAACCCCTCCCGTCATGCGCAACAGCAGCAGGAAGAGCGGGAAGTGGGTGACCACAACTCAAAGTAGTTATGGTACCCGGTTCGAATAAAGTACTGCATTGGGGGCATTTGTTTGCTCTCTCAAAGTCAAAAGCAGAACCAGTGACAGCGTCAAAGTTTTTACTATCAACAACATGATTACAGGCTCCCTCAGTTTCCTGTTGTACAGCATTAGCCTGCTGATATCTCTTTTTTTTGTGTTGAGATCTACCCCGACTATTATTACCTCTGAAGTTATCAGAGTTATTATTATCTCTGCAGTTATTATTGTCTCTATTGTAATTGTTATCCTGGTTCGAATTCCAGTTTCCACGATTACTATCATGTTCACATTGATGCGAACATCTATTTGTTTGGTTCTGAGGTCTTCGGCAGGAATAACCTCTATTACCATATCCTCTTTTGAAATGCTTATAATTATTAGGGTGATAGTAACGAGTACTATCAGGTTGTCTCCAATTCTTCGAAGAAGAATCACCATGAAATTGATTTCCATGATTTTGACAGAAATTACCGCTACTCTTTCTATCAAAATTTTGTTGGAATCTACGAGCAAAGTTTTGGCCATACGGAGCTGCCGAAGCAACTGGTAAACCTTCTTTCACCTTAGAGTTACCCATGGTTATGTGTGGGTGCGCAGTTACGTATTGGCAACAGAAATCTTCCATTTCTTTTATTGTTTTAGGTTTACGT
The DNA here is from genome assembly GCA_024509875.1 of Oreohelix idahoensis. Classification (NCBI taxonomy): domain Eukaryota; kingdom Metazoa; phylum Mollusca; class Gastropoda; order Stylommatophora; family Oreohelicidae; genus Oreohelix; species Oreohelix idahoensis. The sequence goes on from JAMPIV010017022.1 coordinate 76,737, forward strand.
TCATGAAGGAAAGCAAGGAAAGACTCATTGACAGACGACATGACTTTGTCTCTAAGTATTAAGTCCATAAGTCCTTCATAAGTTTTTTCCGTCTTAGATAGTTCAACCCATCGTGAGAAAGTAATGCGTATTCTTGCAATAAACTCGGAGAATTCAACTCCATTTTCAGGTAACATGTTTTTAAATTGTAGACGATAGCCGTCTTCGTTAAGCTGATATTTCTTTAACAAAGCGGCCCTGACAACCTCATAATTGTTCTTGTCAGGTTCATCCACCATATTTAATATACTTAGAGCTTTACCTGTCAGTATCCCTGATAACTGATAAACATATTTTGCTTTGTCTATGTTATGAGCTGTACATGCTTGTTCAAATCTGTCCAGATAGAACATTATGTCATCACTGGAAGGACTAAATGTTGGTAACTTAATCTTAAAAGTATCATTATTAGCCTTACCAGAAGATGAACCCTTGTTTGAATCATTACCATTACTCATGCTCGTCAATTTCAATTTTTCCAACTCTAAAGCTAAGACCTTTTCTTCATGTTCCATTTTTGCTTTCCTCTCATCAGACTCTCTCTGTAATCTTCTTTCCTCAGCCTGAGCCTCTTTTTGAAGTCTTTCATTTTCAGCTTCTTTTTCAAGTCTTTTATTTTCAGCCTCTTTTTCAAGTCTTTTATTTTCAGCCTCTAGCTGTAGCTGGAGTTTTCTCTCCTCAGCTTCTGATTCCCTTTTTTGTTTTTCCATTTCCATTTGGAATCTTTTTTCATCCACCTGCATCTGCAGTTTCTTTTGTTCAGCTTCCATTGCTTTATCATATCGAGCAGTTGCAAATTCTTCTAACTTATCACCAGTCTTCCCAAGCAATTTACCCTGCTCAATAAAGTGCTCAAATGTAGACATGTTGTCTAACATATGAGTCCAAAACCTGAAATAATTAACTAATTTATTTCAAACCTAAGTGTAACAAGTCTTAATTAAGCACTTGTATATTCACATCACATTATATTATCCCAGTCTCTGTGGGAAACAAGTCTCCAATCAAAGAACTTGTATATGAAATATCAGCACTCAATTCTTGATCATAAGTGCACTTCTCATTCAATAGTGCACGACACTATTCATCATTCATTTATCATCAGTGTAGTAGTAACAGTGCATTAGCATAGCCCATTAACTAATTACTATAACTGTAAACAATGACTATGTAAACACATGCAGAATGTAAACATTGAAAATGTAAACAATGCAAACAATGTAAACAATAACAATGTAAACAATAACAAAGATCAGCAACAATACAAAAACGTTCGCAGAAATCAACTAAAAATAAAGCTGACGATATCTGCGCTATAATTAAACAAAATACATGACACCACAGTGTATAAACAAAAATGTTGTATGAAACTAAATTATAGACAAGAGTAGGCTAAAAAATACAAACAAATCAAAACAAAACTAAAGAATGCGAAATAATAACGAAAACAATATTAAAACATGTCATCACAGCTAACATAAATAGCAACAGAAGTCGCTTAGCAAATTCCAGTATCGGAAATTTGCAAACCCTACAGAAAACGCTCACAATAGATGACCTCTATGACGTGGCATAATCTAACGGAGACACCACCCAACCGAGAACCCGCTGAAATATAAACATATAAATATACAAATAACATATAGACATATAACATATAGAATGAGATGATACACAGAAGACTCAGCAGAAGTATAAGGGCACAGTTTACATACAAACAGGCCACTTAACTTATAGGCTTCCAATCGTAGAACAGCAGAAAAAACGGATGTCAATCAACGTCCTAAAGAGCGAAGCTCCAACGATGATGGCACATCTGAACTGCTTCCACTGCTAACACGATGGTACAAGGGCTTCTGAAATACTGTGTGTTGAGTTGTTTCGGCACTTGACCTTCTAATCCAAAAATAAGTTGATGGAAATCGGTACTTGGCCTTCTTCAGAAAACAACCCGTTTCAACCGGCACTTGACCTTCACAAAAACGACAGCACTGGAACCTTGACAGCAGCAACTTGCTTGACTTGCGTAAAAGATAACAGCAGTCCGAGTTATCCGGCAACATGTAACAACGCCGGGTACTGTCAAATTCTTGTTTCCGTCAAAAAGTTGAAATTTTGACTTTTACCGGGCAACGCCGAGTACTTTGAAAATTTTGAAGATGTTGACTGTATTGAAGAATGTTAATTTCTTGAAGGATGCTGATGAATTCTTGTTGAAAATGAAGTGGGTAAGGGACCCCGTGTTTGCTGGTACCAGAATCAAACCAGCTTATGGCCACCAAATGATGCGTGATGCCATATGATGATGGATGGCATCCGCATGTCTGGTTTTGTGTAGTGTGCAGATGTGTTCAGTCAAACAATGTTCATACAAAAATAACAGGGCAATCCACATAGGACGTCAGTAAACTCACGACGTATAAAGTCAATGATTCTTGTAACAGCCGTTGACGTTTTTCTTCATTATTTATTGTGGACGCCACAGTGACAAAATGGTTACGCGAATATGTAGGCACATCAAACAGTCATTATCACAGCAACATTCAATACAGCAATAGACGGTAGACAGCATTACAATGATGAGTCAGATGCATGTTATATTTTGCCTGCGTTAAGTAGAATTTCATTAAATTAGGTGAAAAACTTCAGACTCTTTTTTTATGTTTTTATTATGCCAAACCATTTCTCTCCACAATACTTAAGTTTATATTGTCCAGTGATGCATAGTTTTTTTACTTTTTAAGGGATAAGTGACCAGCGGGTGATATTAATTTTCCTTGATAACGCATTGTTTAACCCTGGTTACTAACCACTTTCTAAAAACATTATGATTCCCACACTAAAAAGGTGAACTGATAATCATTCCATAACTCTTCTGTACAAAAACAAAAAAAAACAAAAAACCCACCAGAGAACCATTTATGGGAAGACACTTTACTCTCCATAAAGTCTGTGTTCCCTTCCTTTTTGAATCAACTTTTCAAGACTAGATGATCTGGCATTGGGACGTCTAAAGCGTAGCAGCTTTGTGCATCGGGGGAAAAGACTTATAAGACAGCATCAAGAAGACCTATCCATGAAGACAACACCACTGAAGCCCACCCTATACCCTGTACCATGGGAGCAGGCCAGCAGTGCCCTCCAAATTAATACATCAGTCAGTGGTCTCACAAGTGGATGTGAGTATAATTATCTGCAAAAACGAACTGCTACATTGAGTATGATCCAAGAAAGCTATCCCGATCAATCATGGATACATGCCTATACAGATGGATCAGCAACTAATGCTGTTAGGAATGGAGGTGCCGGTATCTTTATCTCATATCCTGACAACCACTATGAGACTAGGCACATTCCCACTGGTAAATTCTGTTCCAACTATACTGCTGAGGTTCAAGCTCTAGAGCAAGCTGCAAATATGATTTATAACACCAACTCTGACTGCCACCAGGTAGTCATCCTCACAGATGCACTGTCTGTCCTGCAAGCTCTCAAGGGTGGTAAACTCCCGCATCTGAGAAATGAACTAAACAAGGTAGCTGCCAAAAAGAGAACCATACTTCAGTGGGTACCATCTCATTGTGGTGTACCCGGAAATGAAAAGGCAGATAAACTTGCAAAAAAGGGAGGAGAATGTGAACAAGAAGATAATGAAGTCACATACTTTGAGAAAAAGAGAGCTATCCAGACTATAAGAAGAGAACAGAACCAACCCAAAGACGACTATCACACTCTCGACCGGCAGGGACAGATAACTATTTTTCGACTCAGGACAGGGCATAACAAACTGAATAAACACATGCACAAGTTACGATTGTCTGCTTCACCACTGTGCACATGTGGATTAAACGAACAAACTGCTGAGCATGTTCTACAGGACTGTCCTCTGTATGACCAGTTAAGAAAGATATACTGGCCCAATGACTCAACACTAAATTCAAAGCTATATGGAGTTAAAGAGGAACTTCAAACAACAGTCGAATTCATCATGAGAACTCGTCTGACGGTGTAATCATCAAAGATGCGATCGCAAGAAGAAGAAGAAGATCTCGAATAAACGAAATATCCATTAAGAGGACTACACATCCCTGACAGAACAAAAAATAGCGGAGATCCCCTCTTCAACGAGGCATCTCTTTCGCCATTCAAATCGCTCACTCCACTAGTGGTGGGCGGAAACCGATCGACCAAAAAACAAGACCAGTCATGCGCAGTCCAGCGCAAAAAGACCACAGCTCAAAACTTAACTGCATTCAATACCAACGCGGGAAGACAAATGCTTACCGAGAAAAGTGACTATAAATTTCAAGCAGTTGTTGCCCTTGCGTTATAAAATAGATATTGTAATAAAACGATGTTGCGAGAATTTATCACGCAACAAATAGTTACTATAGAGGACGACGAGATAATTCTAACAATTATACTCGGAATCGATCTCATTCTCGGGGATCATCTCATTACAACCATAATACAGGGGCGGCAGTTACAAATAATACTACCCCTATAGCTCAGGTGGAGCCGCGGTAGCATAGTGGTTAGTGCACTGGCTTCCTAGCGCAGTGGTCTATGGTTCGATCCCCAGATGAGGCGGAAAATTTTTAGGCCACAAACGGCTCCTGGGTCGACCCAGCCCCCAAATGGGTACCAGAGCTACTCTGGGAAGGTTAAGGCGGCCGGCGTGATGCCGACCACATCACCCCTCGTGTGCCGACGGTCAAGATAATATGGGCCTAACACCATATTCCCAATATGCCTCAATGGGCGTGTAACGGGTTCCTTTACCTTTTATAGCTCAGGTCCCACTTGACAATAATACAACACAGTCTTCTGCTGCATGTTTTGCTATTAATTATAATGTGGCAAATAGTTGCCAACAATGCAATCTTATTTTTCAGAAGGCGAAAGAAACAGTGCTTAACTGCGGACATATTATACCACAGGTAGGTCTTGCAGTCAACGATGGAACAGGCTTACTAATTTTTAACAGGGGATTAGTTAATGGATCCGTCTTCTCAGTGCTGAGGGATTCAGGATCCACGACGATTGGTATACGTCAGTCGCTGGTACATCCTAGCTGTGCGACAGGAGAATATGTACGCTGCATGACATTTGGTGGAACTATTGAGTTTTACCCCACAGCTCTTGTCCATGTTAATACACCTTTCTTTTCAGGACAAGTTAAGGTATGCATGCTTCAGAATCCAATTGCAGATCTGATGTTGGGACGCATCCATGGTAGTAAGGATTGTTCCCCACAGGAAATTGATGAATGGGAATTAAAGAATGTGCAATCTTATTGCAATGCTAACGCTGTCATTGCAACAGCTACATTACGGGCCAACAAAATAAATACATGTGGCACAGTTTTCTCCAATTTCAGTATCAGTACCATTCTGGAAATCGATAAGGAGAAGGATAAGACTCTCCTACAGGATAAAAAGTATACTAAGCTACCAGTCCATCCTAGGAAGATTAGAAAATCATTTCGAGGCAGATATACCTTTTCTCAAGAGAATACTGCCAAGTCAGAAAATAAATGTTGGCGACAAGATCGTATTAACAGTGATCTGAATGAAATTGTTGAAAATGGGCAAAGAGAAAATATCCCAGACAAAGGTAATGATGGTGAAGTTCTTATGAACTTAACTAATAAAATTAGGACAAATAAATATGTCAATCATTATGAGACATCATCTCATAAGACTACCATATCCAAAAGATTAAATAGAAGAACTATTTATCACGTTAGTGACACTGATCCCACTTACATTGGAAAGGGTGCATATTCTCGCACCGTGTTAGTGCGCAATCTGCCACAAGGTACCAGATGGCAGGCACTTAGCAATTTCTTTAATGACACGGCAGACGTTATGTTTGTACGGTTGTTGTCACCTACCAATGACAGGTATGGTGAAGCTATAGTTACATTTCGTAACAATAGAGATGCTCGAATGGTCATCGAGCATGATAATGGTGCTTACTTTAACCATCATTGTCTACGGTTACAATTAGTACCTAATGCTGCGTCATGCAGATAACATGCTATGGTAATACAATTGTCTCATATCACTAATGACTCATAATAGTCATTCATCATTTCTTTTCTTTACTGGTCCTTACAAAGTCATTGATAAAATTTCTGACGTTGATTACGTCTTAGATATCAAGGGACACAAAAAGATATTTCATATTAACATGCTCAAGCAATTTCATACACGTCCTGAACACTTACAGTCAATTTTTCATGAACTAGATGACAACACAGTATCTACTTGTTATTATTCTAACTTATCCGTCATCCAGGAAGAAGAATCTTCTTTTCCTGAGGTACAGTTACCGTTACCGGTACCAGTAGTTCAACCTACTGAATCTTGGCGGGATGTAACCATCTCTTCAACGGTTACACCGCAACAGCATCTACAGATTGCTAATCTATTACAATCTTATCCAGATGTGTTGACCGACGTCCCGGGTCGCACATCGGCTATTAGTCATGACATTACTCTCAACGATGATACACCTATTCGTGTACATCCCTATTCGGTTCCTTTACATTTCCTTGCTAAAACTACTAAGGAACTTGAACAGATGTTGTCTCTGGGAATCATTGAGACTAGTAATTCGCCATTCTCTTCTCCATTAGTGATTGTCCGGAAGAAGGACAATAACATCAGACTATGTGTTGATTATAGGAAATTAAATGCTAAGACTATAGTTGACAGCGAACCACATCCACTTATCGACGACTTACTGCCACGTCTATCCAACGCAACTATATTTAGTAAGATAGACTTAACTAAAGGTTATTGGCAGATACCACTGACCGAAAAGGCTAAGTACTACACCGCATTTTCCACTCCACAAGGTCTATACCAGTGGAATGTGATGCCTTTTGGGCTTGTTAATGCGCCAGCTACCTTCATTCGCCTGATGCGACAAATTTTATCAGGTAGACCAGACGTTATTACATATATTGACGACATATGCTTGTTTAGTTCGTCGTTTGAGGAACATGTTTCGGGACTTAGATATGTTTTCGACACTCTAAGGAATTATAATCTAACTGCTAAACCTACAAAGGTGCAGATCGCGTGTAATGAGATAACCTTTTTGGGACATATCATTGGATCGGGGATATATCCGAACGTTACCTAGTACAGTCTCCAAAATTCTAAACATAGCAGTTCCTCAGACGAAGAAACAGGTCAGGAGTTTGTTAGGACTTGTTCAATATTACAGTAGATTCATACCAAACTTGTCATCCATCACGGCTGTATTGTCTTCATTGTTAAAAAAAGACATGCCGGTGAAGGTGACATGGACTGGTATATGCAATGAAACTTTCAACAAAATTATAAATTTGTTCTCGCATGAACCAATTTTAAGACTTCCCGATGCTTCCAAAAGATTTTTCTTACGAACAGATGCTAGTAACTACGGCATTGGTGCATGCCTGCTCCAGAACCATGATGGCGTTCTACATCCTACCTTATATATTTCAAGAAAGCTAAAGCCGGCAGAAACAAAGTATTCCACAGTGGACAAGGAACTTTTATCAGTTATATGGGCAATAACTAAACTTGAAAAGTTTTTGCTTGGTGCTCCATTCACCATACAAACTGATCAACGTGCTGTAGCATCTTTGCGTCGATCTAACCACAAGAGCCCAAAACTCGCCAGATATGCAATCATCCTACAGCCATTTGAATTCTCCATTGAACATATTCCTGGCACTGAAAATATTGTGGCGGATGCGTTGTCACGTAATCCTATTGACGACGAATGATCAACATTGACATTCCTAAAACACGTCAATCATCACTACATTGCATATAACGAAGTATCAACTATAAGGGAACTAACCTTGCCTTCAATTTACTATTTATAAACACTATATGCCTCACAGAATTGAACTAAAGACAATCAAGGTATACATATTGACATTGAAACTTCGTCTAACGTCCATACACAATATATGAATACTCGTTGAACAATCATGGAACAATATCTGACGACAAGTCGAACTTATTATCCTATGTGCACTTAATTCTTGGATGCTGGGATAAATGACATTTCTTTCCAACGTAAACGTTTGAACATTTTTGCCTAAAAGAATTCATCAGGATCAAGACTACGGATGGATCATCATATCCTATACTAATTAATTAGTTAACTTAACTTCTTAATTGAATTATTATCAATAAAATGAAATGTGAGAAAAAAATGAAATGAAAGAACAAAAAAAGAGAACGAAATATAAAAAGAAGAAATTATGAAAAGAGAAAATAAATCTCACACAAGTATTAGATTAATATTTTTTTTTAATGTACCTATACGTTATTTAGTTAGTTAAATTAGATAGTTATTATTCATTAACACTTAACACACCCAATTAAGTTAAACTTATATTCGAATTTCTTTCTATTTCTTCTCACTTATTTTGTCTTTTCTTCTCTCATAACATCGCGTTACATTAGAACCTTAATAATTTAACTCTTAGTTTAATTAATTAATTTAATTTTAATTAGTCAAATTAATTCCTATATGACATACTAATACGACAGACCTTACTTTAATTTAATTCTATCATTCACTATTAACATTGGACATTTTATTTAGTTGATATAATAATATGTATAATACTGATATATAATGTGATTAATGTTAGATGACTATGACAAATAGTTAGTTGACATGACCGCGACACGGTTCTACTCAGAACATCGTCGGCCATATGTCACGATTGTATTAAATTTTTTTGGAAAAATTGTTAAGTCGGATAGATCTTGAAAAAAAATCTATCGATTTTTTTTCCCCCGGTGTACAGGGAATTGTTACGGTATATGATATTAACGCCGTCTGCTAAAGGTTAGCGGACGTGCAAATGTAAAGGTTAAGACATTTAATATATTGCGATAGATGTTTCAATTATTGAACGCTCCATACACGATCGATTATGACGTGTCTAGCGTTGTTTGGGTCACAGTCGGTAACTAGGAGACGCGACCCTTTGTTACTTGACCGCCAAGCTGAATAGCTGCGTTTTGTTAACCTTCCAATTCAGTGGCATGATATAGCCATTTATATGTGCATTTATGATGGACCAGGGTCAGTCCTAGAACTCTACATGAGAGGAAACTTATGGAGGTTAGTGATTAACTAAATCCTTGGAAGGAGAAAGATAATCGTCTACTTTATACGAAGTAATTAGACTCACAGTCTCACTGTCGGCAGGTAGCCATGTCTAGCTGCGCGTGCATATAGCTGTGATGTTCTGACGACAATTACTGCATTGTATCCTTAAACGGACATTGACACGTAAAACAGCAGTCTACGCTATTGATTGATTGATGCATGTACCTCATGTGTGAATTGAACTGTTTATGTATGTGTGTAATCCATATTAAATTGTGAAGGACTCGAACCGGAGGCATTATTGATTGAATCACGTTACACCATTCAATCTTATGAATTATGTATTTTATATCAAGTTACTGAGTTAATAAGATGAACAGTTGTTTACATCTTGATGCCAAGTTCAGGCATTACGACAAACCAAAGGTGAGGTTCACCCCATTCGCGTACGAATATTAGCACGATCAGAATTCAAGCAACACAACCAGTAACCACACACGAAAGTCCTTCAACATACATCCATACATATTATGGAGGATGGCATAAAAATAGAAGAATAGGATAAGAGTGGAAAGAGTCAAAATAGAGCAAGAGAGGAAAGGGTGACCTCAGACAAAGGTGTGGAAAGTGTTGAGACCGGCTGGTTTTAGACACCCCATGCGGTGGATAAGACGGTTCTCAAGCTGTTCTCGGCTGGCAGTGTCAGAGGAGCAGGATCGGATCGCAGTGACCTGGATGTCGATGGGACCATGGTGGTCAGGACTATTGAAGTGTGTGGCAACTGGTGTGGACTTTTGCTGAGAGATGTCATTTAAGTGCTGGCTGAATCTGTCCCCAAGTCGTTTGCCTGTTTGGCCAATATAGGTTTTGCAGCAACGTTTACATATGATCGTATAAATGACATTACGCGATTCACACGTGAAGCTACTAGTGATGGTGTACGTAGCCTTAGGAAAGGACACCTTCTGGGTTGAGATGACATACTTGCACGTGTTGCATCGTGTCCGACCACAGGGTAGTGTGCCAAAGTGAGTGGCATTGTCCTTTGGGAGACGGCTGTGAACAAGAAGATCCTTCAAGTTCTTGTCGCGTCTATATGCCACCAAAGGTGCTTCACCGAATACTTCTTGGGTCGCAGGCTCTGCTTGGAGGATAGGGAGGTGGCGGAAAAGGATCTGTTTGACAGCAGTACTATGAGGGTGATGGGTCAAGATTATTCAAGGACATATCTGGTTATTCTAGTTTCTTGTTTCCCGTACACACCCGTGGGGTGCGAGGCCTCTTAAAGTACCGTAAAGGGATGCGTGATCTCGAAAACTTTAAGAAGCATTGAATCAAATACTGTACACATATTTTGTGCCCCGTGTAGTACCCGGGAGTCTCATCGGAGAAAAAGAAAGAATAGGACTCCTGTTGTCTGAGGCATGTCGTAAGAAGCGGCTAAAATGAGGTTGTGTGTATGGAACTGGCAGCCTCATGTAAAACAAAAGGCAACAGTAACCAGCACTGCAAGAGTACATGCATGCTTTGGTGTGGGCTTCTTGCAAAGTATCCAGCTGCAATAGTGACTCCATGCTCAATAAGGAGCAAAAAGGATTTGAAAATATGTATTGTATGTTGAACTTTTATGAATTTTGCTTTCGCATTATATCATTGGTTATAATTTCTCTTGAAGGTTATTATAACTGTTGTTATTATTATTCGTAGTATTGTTGGTGTTGGCAGTAGTAGTAGCTACTTACGTAGTCGTTCCTCTTCTACCGTGAGGTGTAGAGGTAAGTAGTAGTAGCAATAGTAGTAACAGTGAAAGTTGTATTAGTAGTAATGGCTGATATGGTAGGTGTCGTTTTAGTAATCATCATCATCATATATTGATTGACATCCTGGGACTTTGCGAAACAAGGTGGAAGGGAATGGAAAGGGGAAAAAGAAACTAAACACGAGAGAAATGATGCTGCCCTCAGGACACGAGGAAGAAAGCGCACAGCATAGTAAAGGAGCGGCTGTAATGCTGTCAAATGAAGATGAGAAAGCACTCATAGAATGGGAAGCATTGGAACCCAGAATAATACCAGCAATATTAAAATCTGCCAAAAAGAAAATAAAAGTAAATAATCATCCAATGTTTTGCACTAAAGAGGAATCCAGGAAAGAGGGGTCGGAGTGGCTCAGAGGTATGGCGTCCGCCTCGTATTCAAGAGGGAGCGGGTTCAAATCCCAGTTGAGGGATTATAATTTACTGAAATATTTTTTTCAGAACCAGTGGTCCTTATTACGTCATACTCTTTCTCCCCCCCCCCCCCTTCCTGGGTCTCATGGGTAGTGAGATCGGATGCCTAACCTTCTCGGACAAGGGCGAAAAAAATAGGAGGTCCCGTGTGCAAGTTGCGCACGTTAAAAATCCCACGGCAGTTGGAAATCGTAAAGAGTAGGCTTATCAGGCCGCTGCCCTGGCAAATATTTAAAAATTAGGAAACCTACCCACCACAAAAAATATTTATAGAATGTGTGATTCTTATACATTATATACACACATTGGGATTCTCGCCGGTGCTACGGAGTTCGTGCACTGCGCTGATATCCTCCTTGTGTGATCTAAGGGAGGAGATCGGAGCACATATGGCGTTGTCCGTGTGCAATGAAGATGGTCCTTAAAAACCAAACCAAACCAAACCAGGAAAGAAAAAAAATTTACACCATAATTTTATAATGGATAAAAAAGGGAAGAAAAAATATCACAGGTTTGATGGATGACCTAGATTCGAAAACAGGAACAGACAGTAGCAGCTTTGAAGAAATTATGGGAAAACGCGGACTTAGGCAATGAACGAAAATGAAGAACTATTCATATGGCATCTTTATCATGTGACACAAATTGCCACAGAAACCACTTCTGCAAGAGCATGTGAATGTTTTATGCAGGCTTCCAGCAAGGGTGTCAACTGCAGTAATGGATCCATGCTCCATTAGGAGCGAAAAAGAAAATAATAATGATGAAATTAATAGATGGATGGAACATTTCGAGGAACCAGTTTCACAAAATCCTCCAGATATCCAGCGGCAGTAGAGATACTAAAAGTTAATCACGGAAGACCGTATAAGGAAGCAATAAAGAAAGCCATAAACTACGCAAAAAGCGCTAGCCCATATGAAATTTCAGCAGATGCCACCAAAGCTGATATTTAAAAAAATGTGTGTGTGTATTATAGAGCTTTGATACCCTGCTCATCCTCAGTTTCTGCTAGTTGGAGTATATTGTTTGGATTTCTAATCCAATTTTTATGCAAGACTGACGTTAGCCCTGAAAAGGACTTACCATGAAAAGGACCGCTAACTAACTTTCTTTCTTCGCCACGTCATTTTCTTATACCTAATATTGTGACCTGTTCAATAAATTGCTGTATCCCCTTTTGCAACTGTGCTTTTTCCCTTTCACATCCGCTCTCGCTAGCCTGTTGACAACCCTGAAAAGGGCTAGTCCTTATAAAGACTACTAGATGAATTGTTCATCCTTGTGTATATTTTGGCCGGGTCATGCGTTTACACGAGTGAAGCTGTTGCACAGATAAAATGACAGCTGAACATCTGCTGCAAAAGTGACCAGCATATGGAGAACAGAGAAAGCACATATTGCCGCCACCAGTACCACTCATGGACAAACTCTATGGATATACCAATAACCTCAGAGTGACCACCGCTTTCTTTAAACTTATTCAAGTTGATGCCTGAAAGTGTACGAAGAAGAAGAGGCAGTGTCTGTTGCTTGCGCCGTCTGCCTTGGCTCTGCCTGGTTTAGGACTTTCTCGATGACAATTGAAAGCAGACCCTCTAAGATTTCAGTGATTAATTTTCTCTGGGTTGTTTATTGCTTTTGCTTCCTTGTGCGCAAACTTCTACAGAGATATTTTACACATTACAGGACAGGGAAACTTTTAAACATGATCATCATTGAGAGATTAAATGAGTCTATAGACAGACAAATGAGAGACGAACAAACATTTTCACCAAACAGATCCAGCATAGACCAGATAGCCACACTGCGAATAATAGCTAAACGAAGTTTGGAATTGAACTCACGTCTTTAAATTGGATTTGTGGACATTGTTGTTGTTTAACTAGTGCTGCTGAGCTTCTCGCCCTTTAGCAGCCAATACCAAGTTGAAGACTTCTTGGTATTATCTACACTGTAGATCTAGGCTTTTCCTGTGGCTTTTCTGCAATTCCAAAACGTGTTGAGTTGAAGTCATGAGTTCCAGTTTCTCCAGCTTGGCTTGCATTTAAAGGATCGTTGATAATACCCGTTCTCTGTTATACCACTGATAAAAGCTAAATTGTTAGGTTCAATGATATGTTAACGCCATTGTATGATTCAGTGATAAAGGCGTAAATGGGTTCTCCTTATATAGGCCACGCCCACCCAGGGCTATTTATAAATATGTCACTACTGTCACTATGCCTAGAATGTTCAAAGTAAGTGTGTACTGGTACATTCATCCATCACAGTGACACACATAGAATTCATGTATCGTTGAACGATGAGTAACGTTTAAAGAACCGTTTATTTACGTTACAATACGGACGACGACACAGACGAAATACAGCATAAAGTACAAAACATCAAGTACAGGTATTCATGAAGCTCCACCACTCCACGGAGCTTAATCACAGCGCCTAGTGGCGCACACCTCATAGAAATACACATCCACCATGTTCCTTAAAGAACTGCGTTCACCGCAGTTGTACATATGGCCTCATACATATGGCCTAATCCAGAAAAACTGCTCACATCGCAGTACTATTAAATTCATCACAATAGCGGTGCACTTCTTATAGAAGATGCACATAACGATTTTCCTCAAAAGACTACGTCTCCCCTTCTCAACAAAGGCTGCTCCCCGGCAGTTGAATAATCATCGTCATCAGCGCTATCTCTTCTTAAGGCCTAATAATAAATAGTGGTGCACTTCCTATAGAAGATGCACATCCACAATATTCCTCAAAGGAAAGACTGCGCACACAGCAGTCTGCAGTAATATAGCCTGCACAATATATGGCCTAATCTCCTTTACAAAAATGTCTATGGCCTACAAAGTAATGTCTTTACCTCTCAGACTCTTCATAGCGCCTAATTGTAGACTAGTGGTGCACTTCTCATAGAACGTGCCCAATAACAAAATCTCTCATAAGCTGCATCCACTGCAGTCATAAATATTATAGTACGTACCATCTTCAAATAATCTAACACATGGAAGAATATTCAATACAGGAAGAATATTCAAATACAGGCCTGTGCAAAAAATCTCCACCGAGACACACATTGAAAAAACACTATAACATCTTCACCGAACACTGGTCGGGAACACACACTTAGAAAAAACACCAGAGTTGACTTCACTCTGTCAACACCTAGGACCAACTGCTAGCGGTCACCAAAATCTCCCGCCTAAACAGTCACGAGACTTCGCTGTTCACACAGCTCAGTCCCTTCACGGACTAGCCGTGAGAACTATTTACAGTTCTACAATACAGAACAGCGCTCACGACGCTATCTGTACATTCTGACTTCTATCATATATTTGTTTAACCAATTCACCGTTAATCAAGTCTACAAGTAATGTAACTCTTAATTTACTCTGTCCAACCCGTATACAAAGGATCACCTCCCTTTTGACCTTAACAATCGTCACATCTGGTCCGGGACCGAAGACGCATCAAAAGTGAGGAATGCAGTAAGCGACCCATAGCTGACCAAGACCCTACTCCACCTCCAAGTGGTGGTCCTGAAAACAGGCTGCATCACTGCAGTCTGGCTGAGAGAGTAGGGATCGAAGAGGGAAGGCTAACCCGGTCCCAAAAATGCCATGCCGAAAATGGATGTGTCGAGCCGAAAGGCGCAGATATCGCAGCTTTGCTGTAAACGGTGACACAACGTAACAAACGTCCTTTTTAGGACGAGCGCAGAAGAAGAAGAAGAAACATCTGGTCCCAAGCTAGGAGTAAGAATTGCGTGGCATACTATGCGTTCCCCTCCATCCAAGGGGCTCTCCAACTATGCATGTGAATATTACTGCTGCCATCAATGGTACCTATACCTTGTAGCGGTATGGCAGCTTGCGTACCCTGACAATCCCCAGAGCTATGCCAGTGGGAGTTTTACTCCTGGTAGGTTCAACCAAGCTGGACTGGTCTGTGTGGGTAGGGGTCAGACAAAAGCTGGTACCCTGGTCCTCCAGGTTGGGGGTTTTAGCATAGGGTTGACACCCCTGTCTATGTAAAAAAAATAATGAAGTTACGGAAACAACATCAAATGAACAAACTTTGCTGCGGGATGGACATTCGGAGTCTGTGGCTCGTATGACTGTCAGTGGTGAAAGCCGAAAGGAAGCCACTGACATGAAAACGGATGTCCTGACCGCAAAACAGGATACAAGAATAGGATTTTGGAATGTCAGGACAATGTACGAGACAGGTAAACTAAGACAGGTCACGGCAGAAATGAGAAACTATAGGTTACACATCCTGGGGATAAGTGAGAGCAGATGGACAGGGGCAGGAAAAGTTAAAACAGCAACAGAAGAAACAGTACTTTACTCTGGAAGAGAGGATGGACAGCACAGTGAAGGCGTAGCCATTATTCTACAGAAAGGGATAGAAAGGACATTACTGGAATGGAAACCCATCAACAACAGACTGATACGATTGAGATTGAGAGGGAGATTCACCAACACTACTATAATACAATGCTACGCACCAACGAATGATAGCGATGAGGAGGTCAAGGATGAATTCTATCAACAACTGCAGAAAGAAATGGAAGACACACCTAGATATGATCTTTTTATAGTAATGGGAGACCTCAATGCGAAAGTTGGTACACACAATACATATAATGAAAGAACAATGGGGAAATGCGGCAGCGGAACAGCAAACGAAAATGGGGACAAGCTAATAAGTTTCTGTAGCATTAACAACCTGGTCATTGGAGGAACACTTTTCCCACATAAGGAAATTCACAAGTTAACATGGGAATCACCAAATGGTCGGGACAGAAACCAGATAGACCACATCATGGTTAACGGCAGATGGAGACATGCATTACAAGATGTGAGGGTAAGAAGAGGTGCAGATGTGGGAAGTGATCACCATTTAGTGGTAGCAAAACTGAAAGTGAAACTAAGAAGGGCTGGACCAACTGTAACTACACAGAAAAGGTTTGACATCAGCAAATTGAAGGACCCCCTTACCAGAAAAGCTTTTGCGGCCGACATTAAGAAACGATATCAATTTGCCAAAAGCCAGGAAAAGACATTGACTGATGATATAGACCAGAATTTCAACACCATTTCAACAATATATAAGGAAAGTAGCAAATCATGCTTAGGATTCCAGGAAAGGAAGAAGCAAGACTGGATAACACCAGAAACACTAAACACCATAAAGATGAGAAAGGAAATGAAAAGAAAGAAAACAGAAGCGAAGTCCCCCAGGTTAAAGCAACTATATAGCGAACAGTACAGCCAGCTGGACAGGGAAGTTAAACGCCAAACCCGAGCCAACAAAAGGAATTTTCTAGACGATCTTGCAAAACAGGCAGAAGAGGCAGCACTGAGAAATGAACAAAGCACAGTATACAAAATAACTAAATTCATCAGCGGAAAACAAGGTGCGAACAGTATTACATTAGTAAGAGATAAGCAAGGAAATCTCATCAAGACAGCAGAGGGACAGGAAACAAGATGGGCAGAGCACTTCAGAGAAACGCTGAACAAGGAAATACCAGAGACACAATTGAATGTTCCTGAGGCTGAAAACGATCTAGATGTAAATACAGACATTCCACGAAAAGAAGAAATCATCACAGCAATCAAAGGGTTAAAGAACGGTAAAGCTCCGGGCCATGATAACTTAAATGCAGAGCTATTTAAGACAGACCCTGAGCTAGCAGCAGAACTATTAGAACCACTATTTGCACAAGTGTGGAAAACGGGGACAACACCATCAGAGTGGAAGAAAGGAATAATTGTCAAATTGCCCAAGAAGGGAGATCTTGCAGACTGCAATAATTGGAGAGGAATCACTCTTCTCTCAGTTCCCAGCAAAATACTAGGCAGGATAATTATACAGAGAATTTCAAAGGCAGTAGACTACAAACTGAGGAAAGAACAAGCAGGATTTAGAAAGAACAGAAGATGTGTAGACCATATATTCACTCTCAGGAACATTATAGAGCAGTTCTCAGAATGGCAAAGACAGCTTTACATAAATTTTGTTGATTTTGAAAAGGCTTTTGACAGCATACATAGGGACAGTTTATGGAAAATACTGAGGGCTTATGGAATTCCAAGCTGCATAGTGTCAATCATAAAAAGCCTCTATGCCAACTTTACGTGGAATGTTGGGCAGAGCAACCTAACCTTCGAGGTGAAGACAGGAGTACGACAGGGATGCCCCTTATCAACCACTCTATTTTTAACAGTCATAGACTGGGTGATGCGCCAGACAACAGAGGGCAGTCCAAGAGGAATAAGATGGACTACATTTTCTACATTGGAAGATCTGGAATATGCAGATGACATTGCACTGCTGGCACATTCACATCAACACATCCAGGAAAAAACGGATAGACTTAATAAAATTAGCCAGCAGGTGGGCTTGAACATCAATTTAAAGAAGTCTGAGGTCATGACGCTCAATGTGAGCAACCCTGAGCCCATATCAGTAAGGAATCAGCAACTGGTACAGACAGATACCTTCACATACCTAGGAAGCATAGTAACACCAGATGGTGGGGCAGGCAAAGACATCAACATCAGAATGAATAAGGCAAGAACAGCCTTCTTTAGCCTAAATAACATCTGGAAGTCCTCCCAATACAGCACAAGCACAAAATTAAGATTATACCAGAGTTGCGTGCTTTCTGTGCTTCTCTATGGTGCGGAATGCTGGAGAGTCACAGAGAAGGAAATGTCAAAAATGTCCTCTTTTCACACAACATGCCTAAGAAAAATTCACCGCATCTTTTGGCCGAATACCATCACCAACCAAGATCTGCTTACTCGTAGCAAGCAAGAGGACATGCACACCATCATAGCTGGCAGACGCTGGAGCTGGGTTGGTCATGTCCTCAGAAGAGACCCCGATGCCATCACAAGAACAGCTATGTTTTGGACCCCTGAAGGAAAGCGAAAGAGAGGCCGACCAAAAACAACTTGGCGGAGGACTGTGGAGGCTGAGATGCAAAGAATGAACCAGAGCTGGGGCACTGTACGAAGGATGGCCACCGACCGTGCAAAGTGGAATCAATTTGTTGTTGCCCTACAAGACGCCACTAGGCGTGATGGCCACTGACTGCTTTGACGGTCGGTGGTTAAGGATCGAAGAAGAAAACAGTCACGAGACTTCGCTGTTCACACAGCTCAGTCCCTTCACGGACTAGCCTTGAGAACTATTTACAGTTCTACAATACAGAACAGCGCTCACGACGCTATCTGTACATTCTGACTTCTATCATATATTTGTTTAACCAATTCACCGTTAATCAAGTCTACAAGTAATGTAACTCTTAATTTACTCTGTCCAACCCGTATACAAAGGATCACCTCCCTTTTGACCTTAACTTACTACCACCACCTCCGGAGAAAAAAATGATTTATCATTTTTTTGACAAGAACTACATCAAAGAAAAATGAGGGGTTAGCTAAAAATATGATGTTAAGGTTATAATAATTATCGACTAAGCTCTAATATACTGATACATACAAAAATTAGAACCGACATAAATAGCTACCTCATACCAAACCATATAATCAACATGACAATCCTAAGGTAGGAAGTATAAGAAGTGTAAGAAGTAAACGATATGCAAATAGAATTAAGTGACACCTAGGTGAAACATAGAAGCATCACGAAAGTATAAACTGCTTCAAAAGAAATGAAGTGAAACGAAAAATCATCCGAAAAGAAAGAAGAAACTTCAAGAAATGAATGTATAGAATAAGTAGTAATACATCCCACTAACTATCTAAACAAACAATGTTGTAAAACAAATACAATCATGACAGAAAATCGTATAACAAAAAGACAAAGCATATATCTATACTAAACACGAACGAAGGATATAACTACATAATGCATAACAAATAATTTAGCGAAATTACAAAACTTATACATAATTAAAATGGATTATCACAGACAGCACACAAAAAAAGTGCGATATGTAAAAACAAAAATATCACAATCTCAGAAAGAAAAAAAAATTATTATCTTTTTCTCTCTCTTTTTTTTTTTAAGTGTGGAAATATCAATATATTATTACACCTAGTGTACAATTAAGCACTGGACACATAAAAAATACAATACTTTCACAAAGAAAAACAAATACATTTTTCAAAATTACAATACAAAAAAGTTTCTTAACGTTAAGTTAAATAAAAATGTTATTTTAAAGTTTTACAAGTTTCAACCTGTAATTAATAAATCAAAAGTGAAATGAGCTTTAACAAAATGTGAGACATAAAAAAAAATTCTCATCTCTAAGTAGACACAAATGAGCACCTACAAAAACCACACTATTAACATCATACCAACTTGCAAATATAAACATAACAAGTCAGACTACTAAACTCTTCAACAAACAACAGTATCTGCTATCTCTGACAATTCTACATATATAGTTTAGTTCCAAAATAACATTCCACAACCCAACACTTTCTTCATATAACCTTTGTATAAGGTAATATATTAACTAAACATGGAGTCAGATACGAAAAAGAAAAACAAATTTAGTAACCAAAAAACTCTCTGAAAGCGACTAACGCATATACATAACTAATGAGTTTGTGCTTAGGGCTGGCAATCTCATTATGTAAAAAACTATTCTAACAATTAGTCCTGCAAAATCATATCAATGTTTTGATGTAACAGCTATTTTAGCTCCAGACTTGACAACAAAGCACATATGGTCAAATACAATATGAGAAAATGGAATAGTCTTCAGACTAGTGTATGTAAATACAAAAAATCCATAATTTCATCAACAACAAAAAATAACAATCAAAGACAAGTCGCTACAAAACGATATGTTACAATTCATTACAATGATAATACGTACAATGCTTATCAACAACACAATCATGTAAACAATAACATGATGTTGAAATAGTGTATAAATATGAACATACTCAATATCTAATACATCATCATACAATGCACCATCTATACAATAGACTAATACATTATCCTAAAAAAAATTAAATATAAGAAACACTGTAGCAATCTTATACCAATTCCTAAAGAAAAAAAAAAACCAAATATAGGGCACAACTCCGGTTGATAGTATTCCATAAACCGCACGGGATGACATCAAATAATACTGGGTCAACATGTTGGCTGGGTTACGCTTGATTGAGCACACGGTCGTAAGGTAACAAACATTTCTGTCACAGCTAAGGAAAAACAGGCACGCTGACCTTTATCGCATAGCTGCTACTGTTGAAAAATACAAATGAAAATCTCCATTTTAATCAACTGTAAGATTATAATGAAAAACGGATAGGTTAACTACACAATTACCTAAACCGTGGTTATGAAAACGTCTGGTTTCTATATGATGTCACCAACTCTTCCTTCATTACACAGTATACAACCCAGGAGGCTTGGGTCTACCTGACCGAAAATGACGGTCATCACACCAGTAGTAGGCTGAAATAAAGTTACATACACAACACCGAGATACTCTCTCGTAATCCAAAAAACATAACAGCAGTAGTACTTGAGAAATCAATAGTTACTGTTACTTTATTTACCACCAATGACTTTGGGATTTTGTTCTGTAAAGTTAATCTGGTTATGCGTAGTAACATTTGGGGAGTTATTATCACCATTGCTATTCCCCTTATTATTCCATTTGTTCTGCCTAGAACTGCAGTTAGCATTGTTATGCTTAACATCTCTTCTAGGATAGAAATATCTGGTAAATGAATCTTGTTGACTCCTAGAACAATTATTATCAGATTGGTAATCTTTAATGTAATTATTCCTACCATAATTTCTCAACTCTTCAGAATCAAACTTTTGAGATCTGTTAGACTGTCTGGAAAAACTACCATTTAATGGGCTTCCTTGGTACTGTCTAACATTATGGTTATTTCTTTTACCAAAACTGTTTTTATTCTTTTCTGTGGTAATATGCTTATTCGCTGTATCACACTGCCTATACTGGGTATGACAAGCAGTGGAACTGATCGAATCCATATGGTTACCAACATAATATGTGTTATCTTTATTGCCAGAACTGGATATTACACATGAAACATCTTTGCTGGTCTGACGCCAAGAGTCAGTATTATTCACATTAGTAGTACGTGGAAAATTGTATTTGCCACGTAGGCATTTACGTCCATCATGTTCAATTTTCGTATTCGCAAAGAGTGTATAGAGCAGGCTCTTTGCTTGCGTTACTTCTTGATAACCACCCTTCTGTTTACTATTGTCAACTTTGACAGTAGATAATCATTTGATGCATAAAACAACATCTACTAAACCATTCACTCTTCTCCTCAATTCAGTAATCTCTTGGTTTAGTTTCTTATTTAAGTTATCACATGTCGTAACTTTGCGTCTCTCTTCTGTAAGTAACTTCTCAATCTTAATCATTTTCCTTCTCTGCACCGTTAACTCTTCTAATCTCTCCCTATCATCCTTTTCTTTAATTGTTCTCCTCTGTGGTTCCAATTTTATTAATCTCTTCTTTTGCACCTCTTCTATCTGTGGCTGAAGTAGGGCCACCTGAGCCTGAAGCCCCTCAACTTTAACAGCTTGTTGCTTCAACTCATTAATCTTCTCGGAAGATACATTATTCTTTTCTTTCAGTTGGTGACTGAGACTATCGTTCTCATCCAACACATCATGGAGCATACCTATATACTTCTTCTCACTTACATTGCTATCAATCTTTAACTTCTCATACATTTCTCTCTTATTTTCAATCTCCTGCTTGAGATTACTAATCTCGCCATTCTTATATCCTATCTGAACTTCTAAGTTTTTAACTTTACTGCATTCAGAGTCTAATGCTGTTTTCACACTAGAAAGCTCCAAGTTTGATTTAAGTAAATCACTTGTGAGTTTAGACACTGTTTCTTGTAACTTATTCCTTTCAGCAATATCCTGCAAAAAATTTTCTCTTTCCTGAAGAGCACTGTGTTTGATTACTTTTATTCGCTCCTTCTCTTCTAATTCCTTTTTCTGATCGTCAGGAATATCGTCGTGGATTATTTTGTATATACTTTGCACTATATGTCCGTGTTCAACCTCAATATTCTGTTGCAAAAACACACGAAGGTGCCGTAGCAAATTAACCAAATCCTTAGCCATTACCATATTACAAACAAACTTAAAGTTATGTTCAGCAAATAACTTCAAGGATGCTGACACATTAATCAAAAAATCATCCATCACCCATGCTCCAAGTCGTGGGCCTCTCAATCCCTTATTATCTCTACCTTCCACCAATGCACACTCCAACATAGGCCTTTTATCGGCAGGATCCATATCCTGATCCATGGTGATTCAATCACTGAGGGCACTAGATTTATAGACCACTTATAATTCTAATAAGATTATGTTACATAGCCAATAATCAATTATGCATTAAATCTCATAACAATACGTTATCAACATGAAATGCTCAGTAGCATAAATAATAATATTGGAAGGCTTGACAACATCCTATAGAGACACAGTTTTCACACAAAAAACTACTTATCGTGCAAGTAGAAAACAGTCCCGTTCTTTCTCTGTTACCACTGATGAGCATCAGACAACACACCATAAGCACACTCCCTTGTTGAAAGATACAGGAACTGCTACTGAACTCGTCGTCAACTGTCACTTCTGGTACTTGACGAAGTATCAAACAGGAAACTTGAATGCTGCAAATATGTCATAGGAAGCATGTAAACATTATACACCTCACCGTGTCACCGATTACAGGTCACGAGCGACACCAAACTGTCTGTAAGCAATGCAGGTGTCAATAAGGCTTGAAATGTTTTACTGCCGACTCATTTAGGCTGGAAATAAGCACTCCTGTCATAGATGAATGTCATAATCATCTGTTCCTAACTTACATTAGTCCACTCTTTGCTACTGTCATATGAATAATAGCCCGTAGGCATAGAGGACGACCAACACAGTTAAAGCTGAACTGGGTTCTAAATCGAAGCCCCGCCCACACAGGCAGATGATAAATAGGTCAAGATTTCTTAGTAGTAAGGCCACTATGTATCATGACGCGAACGTTGTAGGTTTATGATCCAAAAAATGACTGGAAACCACCACTGATAATACCCGTTCTCTATTATACCACTGATAAAAGCTAAGTTGTTAGGTTCAATGATATGTTAACGCCATTGTATGATTCAGTGATAAAGGCGTAAATGGGTTCTCCTTATATAGGCCTCGCCCACCCAGGGCTATTTATAAATATGTCACTACTGTCACTATGCCTAGAATGTTCAAAGTAAGTGTGTACTGGTACATTCATCCATCACAGTGACACACATAGAATTCATGTATCGTTGAACGGTGAATAACGTTTAAAGAACCGTTTATTTACGTTACAATACGGACGACGACACAGACGAAATACAGCATAAAGTACAAAACATCAAGTACAGGTATTCATGAAGCTCCACCACTCCACGGAGCTTAATCACAGCGCCTAGTGGCGCACACCTCATAGAAATACACATCCACCATGTTCCTTAAAGAACTGCGTTTACCGCAGTTGTACATATGGCCTCATACATATGGCCTAATCCAGAAAAACTGCTCACATCGCAGTACTATTAAATTCATCACAATAGCGGTGCACTTCTTATAGAAGATGCACATAACGATTTTCCTCAAAAGACTACATCTCCCCTTCTCAGCAAAGGCTGCTCCCCGGCAGTTGAATAATCATTGTCATCAGCGCTATCTCTTCTTAAGGCCTAATAATAAATAGTGGTGCACTTCCTATAGAAGATGCACATCCACAATATTCCTCAAAGGAAAGACTGCGCACACAGCAGTCTGCAGTAATATAGCCTGCACAATATATGGCCTAATCTCCTTTACAAAAATGTCTATGGCCTACAAAGTAATGTCTTTACCTCTCAGACTCTTCATAGCGCCTAATTGTAGACTAGTGGTGCACTTCTCATAGAACGTGCCCAATAACAAAATCTCTCATAAGCTGCATCCACTGCAGTCATACATATTATAGTACGTACCATCTTCAAATAATCTAACACATGGAAGAATATTCAATACAGGAAGAATATTCAAATACAGGCCTGTGCAAAAAGTCTCCACCGAGACACACATTGAAAAAACACTATAACATCTTCACCGAACACTGGTCGGGAACACACACTTAGAAAAAACACCAGGGTTGACTTCACTCCTTCAACACCTAGGACCAACTGCTAGCGGTCACCAAAATCTCCCGCCTAAACAGTCACGAGACTTCGCTGTTCACACAGCTCAGTCCCTTCACGGACTAGCCGTGAGAACTATTTACAGTTCTACAATACAGAACAGCGCTCACGACGCTATCTGTACATTCTGACTTCTATCATATATTTGTTTAACCAATTCACCGTTAATCGAGTCTACAAGTAATGTAACTCTTAATTTACTCTGTCCAACCCGTATACAAAGGATCACCTCCCTTTTGACCTTAACAATCGTCACATCTGGTCCGGGACCGAAGACGCATCAAAAGTGAGGAATGCAGTAAGCGACCCATAGCTGACCAAGACCCTACTCCACCTCCAAGTGGTGGTCCTGAAAACAGGCTGCATCACTGCAGTCTGGCTGAGAGAGTAGGGATCGAAGAGGGAAGGCTAACCCGGTCCCAAAAATGCCATGCCGAAAATGGATGTGTCGAGCCGAAAGGCGCAGATATCGCAGCTTTGCTGTAAACGGTGACACAACGTAACAAACGTCCTTTTTAGGACGAGCGCAGAAGAAGAAGAAGAAACATCTGGTCCCAAGCTAGGAGTAAGAATTGCGTGGCATACTATGCGTTCCCCTCCATCCAAGGGGCTCTCCAACTATGCAGAGCTAAAATACTTTAAAGCGGTATGTATTCTTTGAATTCTGCACTACTGTAGGTGTAGAAGCATGGACAATGAATAAGCAGTTGGGAGAACGAATTGAGAATCTTGAGATGTGGATATATAGAAGAATAGGGCACATCTCATGGAAAGAGAAGAAAACAGATAGAGGTCCTACACAATCTAGGTATGAAAAGATAACTAATGAGGGAGATCAAAGTTAGGCAGCTAAAATACTTTGGCTACATAAAAAAAGGCAGAACACCTTGCAGAAGACCATAATAGAAGGGAGAGTTGAAGGTAAACGTGCAAGTGGAAGACAGCGCTATAAGTGGGAAGATAACATCAAGAGATGGGAGGAAAGAGTCTATCAGAGTGCACCACCAAGACAAGAGACAGAAGACGTTGGAGATCCATTACAGCCAAGCTTCGTTGTGGAGATGGCAGCTAATGATGATGATGTATTCTTTGAAGGGGTAGTTCTCCTTGGGGAGCCGAAGGGTAAATGAATACCTCATTTATTTACAGCCTGGTTTTTTAAAAATACCCGGCATGTTTCAAGACATTGTTAACCAATTCAGCTATATTGCATTGCAGAGGAAATCCCAATACCGCTGTTTGCGCGAGTATTGACATTTGTGTTTTAATTCCCAGTGGTGACATAGCTCACATTTAGTTGTCCCCCGTAACTTTATTTAGCGTGACTGCATATTGTTTGTCTGAACTATTGACTGAACCACATTCTAGCACGTGCCTTTATTCCCGTAGGAAATCGGAATACCAGGATGGTAAACAGTCTTTCGTCTTGACATTACAGAAGACTAGGTCGGTATTTCAAACGGTTATACATGAATTCCAAAAGGTTTATCTCTGCGCGGCTATTAATACTTCTTGTCAGTTTGCCATATAGTTTTTACTCTTAGCAGGAAACTGGCTGCTCATACGATAATTTGGTATGCCAGGTTTACAATATGACGCAGAGATAATGAAGAACATTGGTTGCGTCTTTGTACAAGTGTGTGAAACTAGGCCTGGACTATCACAATGGAAGCTGCGTAACTGATACACCGCATGCTTGCTTTATAAATGAGGTGTTTCCCATGTGTAGCTGATTCGAGAATGTCTTTATGTGGACAATGTTGCAGATAAGGAGGTAACATGGACAATGTTGCAGATAAGGATATAACACAGTAGTTAGATGATTGAATTTAAAGCAGTTACAGCTAGCATCCAGTAAGGCAGGGTTTCTTAACCATTTTTTGTGTCACGGACCATTTTGATTGTCCGGTGAATGCCGCTGACCCCTTAGATTATCTGGTGAAAAAGCCATGGACTTCTCAGAAAAAAAATGTACGTAAACGCATAACTAAAAATTTTTAATTTCTCACTGTTCAATTACTCTGGGAATAATGGGCGTGTAACGGGATCCTTTACCTTTAACCCCCTTACCGTACGGTCTTTTATATTTAGACAAGCGCCGTAATATAACCGACATACTTGTCTGGTTGAAGGAGGCATAGTTTTATTTTTAAAAATACTTAGAAGATTTTTATTTTCTCTGCAATAGTTAGTTAAACAGTTTACATTCGATTACATTCTTTCTTTCAATATTAAAAATTGGGGAAGTTTGTGACATCACATAAGGGGAAAAAAAAGGGGGGGGGGGGAGAGAAATGTCTGGGTTTTTAAATGACGACATTGGGGGGGGGGGGGGGCATGTTAATGATGACAACATTTTCATGACGTCAAATGTGAACGACCCCTAAATACACCTGTAAAGTTCTTCAGGGAGGAGAACCGTCGATGACAAGGGTGAAAATGATGGTTATTTAGCATCCCCGAATGGACAGTGAGTTGTTCAAAGAAATACTTCATTAGTAGGCAACATTGACGATATATGATAGAACTTTACCTCAGCACTGATGCTTCAAGCACTGGGACAGCTGGCGTAGGTGAGCATGCCCCTCCATAACCTGATGTATCCAGCGCTATTTTTTATCAGTAATGTTGCTAACTTCTTTCCATACCGCAATGTCAGATCTATCCAGTATCTTATCTCTTTGTGATCCTGTATATCTTTTTACCTTCACCCTTTCCTGTTATCACTATACAGTATATTCAAGCTTTCTTCTTCTCAGAACATGACCAAAGAAAGTAGATTGCTTCATTCTGATATGAGTAATAAGCTTCCTTTGCGCGCTGGCTTCTTTCAGAACATACTCTTTTTTTGTTTGTTAAACTGTCTGCGGTATTCTTAACATTCTTCTGTAAAGCACCTCTGTGTCCTTCAGTGATTTTCATGCTTGTCTACTAATTGTTCATGATCCACTTCCATATGTCAGGATTGGCACTATATAACACTGAAGAACTCTTTCTTGCTGTAAATAAATATTAGACAAACATAAAGGTATGTTTTCAGGCACTCGTAAGAAATAAAGAAGTAGAACACTTGTAGCGGGAGGTTATTTAAAATTATTTATTTATGTAAGAGTATGCCAGTAAAGAGTTCTGACCTTACAAGTAATACCCCAGTCTTAGAAATAAGCACTGGTGTATTGTTATCATAAAAATAGTCAGACTGTGAAAACCCTGGCCCAGTTGGTAAGAAGTAGTACCATGGGTGCTAGTCCCAGCCTGAAGTTCAAGTTCAAGCTGTCTCATTTTCAGCTCATGGTCTCTCTCTGCTTGTAACTTCCTTTCTTCTCTCTCAGCCTCTGCTTGTAGCCTCCTTTCTTCTCTCTCAGCCTCTGCTTGTAGCCTCCTTTCTTCTCTCTCAGCCTCTAATTTCTTGGCTTCTCTCTCTGCTTCTAATTTCTTGGCTTCTCTCTCTGCTTCTAATTTCTTGGCTTCTCTCTCTGCTTCTAATTTCTTTGCTTCTCTCTCTGCTTCTAATTGCTTTGCTTCTCTCTCGGTGTACTTTTCACATTCCGTCGTGACATACCGGATCAGAGCGTCACCATCCATGCCAAGCTCTTTTCCCACCTGCAGTGTAGCAGACCTAAATTTGACCAAGTCAGCCATGATGTATCTGTAGTCTAGTAGGGCAAGTGATCTTACTCAAACTAATTTACTACAATATAATTAACTTAGTTAAAATTAAAGTTAATTAAACTGACTTCACCATATATGAAACAGCTTTCTTTATCTGTACTCAATGGTACTCCTACCAAAAAAAAAAAAATTTATATTTTATTCCTACTATGTTTACTCTTTCCCAAAAAAAATTTCCTACACAGCAGAAATAGAAAGTTGGCTCTGGAATATCAAAGATATCCCGGACGAGCCCCCACTGTAGCGGGAGGTTATTTAAAATTATTTATTTATGTAAGAGTATGCCAGTAAAGAGTTCTGACCTTACAAGTAATACCCCAGTCTTAGAAATAAGCACTGGTGTATTGTTATCATAAAAATAGTCAGACTGTGAAAACCCTGGCCCAGTTGGTAAGAAGTAGTACCAGGATTTAAGGTGTCTCCTCCCTGTGACTATCTTATGATTACTTATATTCTAGGGGATAATTAAAATGAACATTCACTTTAACCACAGTGTAAGAAGTGAATAATTCCTCAGGTACAGTTAAAATATTTTAATATTTACACTAATATTCTATTACTGCTAGTTGGAACAGAGCATTGAAATATATATATATATATATAAAATTAAGTCACACAATTCCTATTATTGTCTATTTGGACTGCAAGATCTTGGATAAGAAAGTTACTGAAAACTGCATTCATTTTAAATATATCACTGTTCTTAGTCCTCTGATAAATGTCATCACTTGACTATTTGCTGTGTTTCATATATTGTGGTAGTCAGTGTCCTAAGTGACACTTATCTGACTCTTGATCCTGCTGACACGGACTGTCCGTTGCATATATCAGTATCGGTAGACCCAGCACTAGGGATGCCGAAGACCAGTTGAAGTTCACTCTTTGGGGTCCTGCACGTTTGTGGGATTGCCTCTGATGAACAACACAGATTTCTGATACTGGACAGTCTGGTTTGAGTTATTTCATGGAACCTGAAACATCATATCAGCCTTGGCTAGTATCTGGCTAGACTTGTAGCTGACTAGCACAGATGTCAGACCAGTCAGTCATCAGCTGTCACCGTTATACAATCATAGTAAGTAAGGACATCATTTCAGTGATATAGCATTAATATTAACATTTCAATTAAGTGTAACTGACTAGCACATAAGTCAGACTAGTCAGTCATCAGGTGTCAAAGTTATACAGTCATAGCAAGTAACATCATTTCAATGATACAGAATTAATATTAACATTATCAGTAATAAACATCATCTGGTTTATTCTGCTCCTATACATCCTTTTCTGATCTATACTTGATCCTTCCAAACCATATCGAGTACAAATTCAAATACTGATGCTATTCTTAGCATCTACACAAAATTAATACATAAATAAATTACAGTGACCAAGCGATCAAGTTGCTTTCTTCGGTAGTACAATTACATAGTTTTGGAATTGAAACCTGGCTGTGGAACACTCCATTTTACCAGCTGTAAATGGGTACAAAGTTGTGCGCTCGAACTAGGGAAGGAAAAGGCATCGAGGAAGGGAACTAGTCACCTAACCTCGTAAAAGCGGTATCTTCCATGATGAAGCTTCTAACAATTCCTTTGCCTATGACAATCTCTGCCATGGGACTGCCTTTATCTTCGTCGAGATACAGCAATTAATTTGATAGATTTTATCTACATTTGGCTGTGGGGCTAGTTTTGATACGTTTTTGTACAAACAACAATCATCCACAAAGCACATGTTTAAATCATGTTCAAAATAACAATACATTATATTAATGAATATTATACAGGCATATATTGAGAAGTTTATATGAACCTGAAATAAAAAAAAATATTATACACGGTAGATATCATAATTTCGCTTACCCTCAGACTCCAGACACTGACTAAAACTTCTGGCGATCCGCTCACACTTCAGATGGATTTAGCGTAGTAGCGATCTCTGCCGTCAGTCTGTCTCAAACCTCTTTCGTTGTGTGTGTCTCCAGTTTACCGATACGCTTATTTATACGCATCACGCGGCCGTATCGGAGAGCAGTGACGTGACAGCTTAAGCCTCGGCTGAAAAACTTTCCCGAAACAGCGATTTCAGCCGATCTGTGCATTAACTGAAACTTCTCCTTTCTCATCCTCGGCTTGCATATTATCCATACTGTTCCATCTTATCTTGTTTTATACAGTTGATAATTCTCTACCTTCCTATCCATGTAATTTCCCAAACTGTTATTTGTTGATTTTAATATTTAGAACAGAAGTGGGTTTACATGCTTTTCCGCGTAACTGTGGGCAGCCGAAATACGTATATATCTCCGTAAAGGATAACTTCCTACCGTTTCTTCTTTTATACAGTTATACACAATCCTTTCCTGGACCAAAATGTGAAATCCTTTTCATAATGATTCCCTTCTGCTTTTATTTATCCTTGGCAATTCCCTCTGTCTGATACACATTTCGCTGATACACCGCCATTTTGAAAGCGGTCAATCGATCGTTGACGGGTTTATAAATCTACATGAACACGTTTGCAATGACTTGAAACCAATTTTGCGACATAGCTCCCCCATATTTTAAGCTGGATGAAATCTAGCTTAACTATTGGGTACAAGACAATTGCAACTCGACCATTCCGAGGTCAGTTTTCCTTCCTTCTATCCTGCTCTAGCTCTGTGGGATGGCGACTGAGAAAATCCACACGCCCCTTCTGTTTTCCAGGAATATTCATCCCTTACTATATCTCTTTTTCCCGTTCGGCTTTTCATCCAGGCCCTTACTGCTGGTGAAACGGGGTCGGTAGCTTTCCCTTGAAGTTTACCGCCCTCTTTCCATGGATAGTTGGTTGTGGTTTTCCGTCGCAAATCCGTAGGTGTTTGATTTTCGCTACGTGATTTGTTCCTTTTTTCCAGCGCATGGGGTTCAGACTGCAATTGACCCTGTGTGGGATGTTTCCTTTCCCATCCAGTGCAAATCTCGGAAGTACCCATGATTGCTGATTTTCTTGTAGACTTTTGATGACGACTCTTCCGTCGACTTTCTGAATCTACATGGGTGCACTCTGGACAGGAATTTACATACCGATTAATGTCTTCCGTAATGCCCGGCCAGTAGTACTGGGTGGCTACTCTTTGTTTTGTGGCACCATTACCCAGGTGTTCACTCAAAGTTGTTATGTGCCCCCAGCCCATAACCTTATTTCTATAGGTGGATGGCACAACAATTTGACCATGACTTTTCGTCCCTCTGCCAGCTTTCCTGTGCAAGAGTCCATGTTCCCTAAAGAAATGTCCTTTCCTTGGAGTGTTATGAGTTTTTGACAATTGTCCAAAACAAGGCTTCAATGTGCTGTCTGCTTCTTGAGCCCGTTTCATTTCAGTCGAATGAAATGATAATTTGGTGTCCCCCTCTATGTTCCTGGAGTCAGACCTGGTCTGGATTCCTGCCATAACCATAGGTTTTACAGGGTCTCCCAAGAAAACATATCTACGCCCCAACATCAGGGGGTAAAAGGGATCATCTATCACCGCTGCATTTATCTCCCCTTCCACATAGCGACAACTGACATGAATCTTTGCTATGGGTAAAGTAAGGGGTGATGTTCCTTTTAGTGGCCCTTGAATATCTACTGTTTCTGTGGTGATTTGTTCAGGGCGCACCAGAGATGCACACACGACTGCGTCATAGGACAAACCTGTGTCATACATTCCTGTGACTTGTTTGCCATTCACAGTCACTATCTCCTGTGTAGGTGGGTGATGGAGGCTATTCTGACTCACAGTCAGTTCCTTCCTATCAGAAGCCCTCACCTGTAGACATGCAGCATGATGAAGGGGTTTTTTCCTCCCACATTCATCAGTGTTGTGGTTGCTCATCTTACAAAATTTGCACCACTTATCTCCCTGTTTATAGGGTTTATTTTCCTGAGTCTGAGGGTTCTTGTCCTTATTATCAAATCTTGGCTTATTTCTGTATGGATGATCCTTCTGGTCAAACTGGGTATTCTGCGGTGGTGGCTTATATCCTTCTACCTGCTTTCTTTTTGTTCCTACCAATTCAGCTTGAGCTGCTTGGTATCTCTCTGCACATTTCAAAATGTCTTCCAGCCTCTCTGCTCCTTGTTCCATAAGGAATTTCCTCATTTCTTGAGGCATGGAATCTTTCAC
Source organism: Oreohelix idahoensis (assembly GCA_024509875.1). Lineage (NCBI taxonomy): Eukaryota > Metazoa > Mollusca > Gastropoda > Stylommatophora > Oreohelicidae > Oreohelix > Oreohelix idahoensis. Next base: position 109,218 of record JAMPIV010017022.1, read on the forward strand.
TTGCTCTAACATAACCATTTCTTTCAGATCCTCATAGGTTTTCTGATACTTACCTAAACTACTCCATTTCAACAAATACGTTTCTAGTCTAGCTGAGAACTGGTTATATGTTTCTCCAGGCAGAGGTTTAGAAGTTCTAAATTTCTTCCTATAGGCCTCTGAGTTCTTTTCATACCGAATAAGTAAGGCTTGCTTTAGGATTTCATAATTCTCCTGATCTTCTTTGGGGAGTTTCAGGAACACATCATATGCAATACCTCATTTCAATCCCTGAGATATAACTCTCTCAGCCTCTAATTTCTTGGCTTCTCTCTCTGCTTCTAATTTCTTGGCTTCTCTCTCTGCTTCTAATTTCTTTGCTTCTCTCTCTGCTTCTAATTGCTTTGCTTCTCTCTCGGTGTACTTTTCACATTCCGTCGTGACATACCAGATCAGAGCGTCACCATCCATGCCAAGCTCTTTTCCCACCTGCAGTGTAGCAGACCTAAATTTGACCAAGTCAGCCATGATGTATCTGTAGTCTAGTAGGGCAAGTGATCTTACTCAAACTAATTTACTACAATATAATTAACTTAGTTAAAATTAAAGTTAATTAAACTGACTTCACCATATATGAAACAGCTTTCTTTATCTGTACTCAATGGTACTCCTACAAAAAAAAAATTTTATATTTTATTCCTACTATGTTTACTCTTTCCAAAAAAAAAATTTCCTACACAGCAGAAATAGAAAGTTGGCTCTGGAATATCAAAGATATCCCGGACGAGCCCCCACTGTAGCGGGAGGTTATTTAAAATTATTTATTTATGTAAGAGTATGCCAGTAAAGAGTTCTGACCTTACAAGTAATACCCCAGTCTTAGAAATAAGCACTGGTGTATTGTTATCATAAAAATAGTCAGACTGTGAAAACCCTGGCCCAGTTGGTAAGAAGTAGTACCAGGATTTAAGGTGTCTCCTCCCTGTGACTATCTTATGATTACTTATATTCTAGGGGATAATTAAAATGAACATTCACTTTAACCACAGTGTAAGAAGTGAATAATTCCTCAGGTACAGTTAAAATATTTTAATATTTACACTAATATTCTATTACTGCTAGTTGGAACAGAGCATTGAAATATATAAATATATATAAAATTAAGTCACACAATTCCTATTATTGTCTATTTGGACTGCAAGATCTTGGATAAGAAAGTTACTGAAAACTGCATTCATTTTAAATATATCACTGTTCTTAGTCCTCTGATAAATGTCATCACTTGACTATTTGCTGTGTTTCATATATTGTGGTAGTCAGTGTCCTAAGTGACACTTATCTGACTCTTGATCCTGCTGACACGGACTGTCCGTTGCATATATCAGTATCGGTAGACCCAGCACTAGGGATGCCGAAGACCAGTTGAAGTTCACTCTTTGGGGTCCTGCACGTTTGTGGGATTGCCTCTGATGAACAACACAGATTTCTGATACTGGACAGTCTGGTTTGAGTTATTTCATGGAACCTGAAACATCATATCAGCCTTGGCTAGTATCTGGCTAGACTTGTAGCTGACTAGCACAGATGTCAGACCAGTCAGTCATCAGCTGTCACCGTTATACAATCATAGTAAGTAAGGACATCATTTCAGTGATATAGCATTAATATTAACATTTCAATTAAGTGTAACTGACTAGCACATAAGTCAGACTAGTCAGTCATCAGGTGTCAAAGTTATACAGTCATAGCAAGTAACATCATTTCAATGATACAGAATTAATATTAACATTATCAGTAATAAACATCATCTGGTTTATTCTGCTCCTATACATCCTTTTCTGATCTATACTTGATCCTTCCAAACCATATCAAGTACAAATTCAAATACTGATGCTATTCTTAGCATCTACACAAAATTAATACATAAATAAATTACAGTGACCAAGCGATCAAGTTGCTTTCTTCGGTAGTACAATTACATAGTTTTGGAATTGAAACCTGGCTGTGGAACACTCCATTTTACCAGCTGTAAATGGGTACAAAGTTGTGCGCTCGAACTAGGGAAGGAAAAGGCATCGAGGAAGGGAACTAGTCACCTAACCTCGTAAAAGCGGTATCTTCCATGATGAAGCTTCTAACAATTCCTTTGCCTATGACAATCTCTGCCATGGGACTGCCTTTATCTTCGTCGAGATACAGCAATTAATTTGATAGATTTTATCTACATTTGGCTGTGGGGCTAGTTTTGATACGTTTTTGTACAAACAACAATCATCCACAAAGCACATGTTTAAATCATATTCAAAATAACAATACATTATATTAATTAATATTATACAGGCATATATTGAGAAGTTTATATGAACCTGAAATAAAAAAAAAATATTATACACGGTAGATATCATAATTTCGCTTACCCTCAGACTCCAGACACTGACTAAAACTTCTGGCGATCCGCTCACACTTCAGATGGATTTAGCGTAGCGATCTCTGCCGTCAGTCTGTCTCAAACCTCTTTCGTTGTGTGTGTCTCCATCGTTTTTGTTGTTCGTTCTTTTGTCTTCTATGTTGCTGTTATACCCTGTTCAACCTGAAAGTTGGTTATAATTTGGGTATATAGGGTGTTATTGTCTTCACTGGTATCTCGTTCGTAGTCCTGGAGGTGACTGGTCCTGAAAAGGACCACCAGCTGGCTGTCTGGGTTCCTCTTTGTCCGTTTGTGGTGCCGTGTCGCGCTCATGGTGTTTTTTATGTCCTGCCTCACTATCTGGCTTGTTTGGTTTTGTGTGCTCCTACGCTCTTAGTTTCTGTTGCTTTTGTCTTCTTGCTCTCCTGTATCCGTGACAGTGCTTTTTCAATTATCGTTGGTAGTAGCTGTTCTAGCGTTTTTTGGATGATTTCTTTTACTGCTTGGTTGTTCGATTTAGTTTCTTTCGTGCTGTTTGATGATATTTCCTCAATGGCTATTCTTTCTGCTTCTATTCTTTTGAGTATTTTTGTGTTTTCTTCTGTCAGCTCTGTCAGTTTCTTGACCTCTGTATCTACTTGCTGCTGGATTCTTTTCATTTCTTCCATCACGTGTTTTATGTTCTGAATGTTTATCGCATCTTCTCCACTGTCGGTTGGTTCTTCGGCGGCCTGCTTGCTGTTGTTTTCGATTCGCAACTTCATTTTCATTTCTCTGACTTCAGCGGTCAGCTTGTGTAACTGTCGTCTGTCTATCGTGCGTTGTTTTTCTGCAACATCCGCAGCCACTCTGTGTTTTGCCTCCTTGAAGGGGATGTTTTTGGAAACCGCTTCCTTCAGGATGCTCTTGGTTTCCTGGAACATCGGGCAGCCTCGGTATCTAGCCCCATGGTTTCCGAGGCAGTTTGCACAGGTGCGGTTTGAGTTTATTGCTTTGTAGTTGTTGTCCTCCTTCGCCTTGGGACAATCGCGGTATAGGTGGCCACCCGCACAATATCGACAGACTGCATCTCTCCTGCACGTTTTCTCTGTGTGCGAGAACTGTCTGTGGACCTCGGCTTCGGAACAACTGGTATCCACCCCTCTGATGACCAACTTCTTTGTTGTTATGTACTTCTCCACCACCACTTTTATTTGGTGGGGCAACTGGACTTCTTTTGGACTAGATTCCAGTTCGGTCATCAGTGAAGTGGTTGTTGTGGTGCTGTTGAGCGAAAGCACGACTCCCTTTTCGTGCCTCCCTACTTTAGCGATACCTCTTCTTCCAGTTATCACCTCGAGGATGTTGATCACTTTGTTGTTGGGTAGGGCGCTGAGTGAGGCCTCACTTCCTGACGTCTGGGAGATCTTTACTATCCTCTCCCGTATCGTTTCTGTGTTATTTGTCTTTTTGGTTTATTTATACGCATCACGCGGCCGTATCGGAGAGCAGTGACGTGACAGCTTAAGCCTCGGCTGAAAAACTTTCCCGAAACAGCGATTTCAGCCGATCTGTGCATTAACTGAAACTTCTCCTTTCTCATCCTCGGCTTACATATTATCCATACTGTTCCATCTTATCTTGTTTTATACAGTTGATAATTCTCTACCTTCCTATCCATGTAATTTCCCAAACTGTTATTTGTTGATTTTAATATTTAGAACAGAAGTGGGTTTACATGCTTTTCCGCGTAACTGTGGGCAGCCGAAATACGTATATATCTCCGTAAAGGATAACTTCCTACCGTTTCTTCTTTTATACAGTTATACACAATCCTTTCCTGGACCAAAATGTGAAATCCTTTTCATAATGATTCCCTTCTGCTTTTATTTATCCTTGGCAATTCCCTCTGTCTGATACACATTTCGCTGATACACCGCCATTTTGAAAGCGGTCAATCGATCGTTGACGGGTTTATAAATCTACATGAACACGTTTGCAATGACTTGAAACCAATTTTGCGACAACACTAGACAACAGAAAAACAACAGACGTGAGTGGCTTACCCAGGACTCGAACCCAGGACCTTCCGTGCGACAACCCCGCCTAGCTATGCAAGCGAATCACATTATCCTCCCTGCCATCTAGGTATCACCAAAAATGATGCTTCGATGACGGGTCATTAGTGCAAACCGCAAGACATAACACCGGAAATTTACCATGGGCAGTCCAGCCTATTAATGACGCAATCACTTCTGTTGTTCCCCTATTATACAGTATAGGTCAGTCCACACAAGACAAAGACCTTAATACTGTGTCTAGTAAATGATAATAGACTAAGAACAGTAAGGACAGGACAGAGGGTAGGTTTTTGGTATTGTATAAACATTTATAACACATAAGGAAGGGAAACGTCAAGGCCTAAAATCCCATCCCCTGCAGACCCAAGTAGAACAATCCCAACTAAGATGGTTTGGCCATGTCTGCAGAATGGGAGAAGATCGGCTACCACGACAATCATGGGAAACAAAGAGCCAGGGATCCAGACCCCCAGGACGACCCAGAGTCCGCTGGGAGGACAAAATTAGACAATCTTTGAAGGACCGAGGACTAGAATGAAAGACTGACCTATACTGTATAATAGGGAACAACAGAAGTGATTGCGTCATTAATAGGCTCGACTGCCCATGGTAAATTTCCGGTGTTATGTCTTGCGGTTGGCACTAATGACCCGTCATCGAAGCATCATTTTTGGGATGCCTAGATGGCAGGGAGGATAGTGTGATTCGCTTGCATAGCTAGGCGGGGTTGTCGCACGGAAGGTCCTGGGTTCGAGTCCTGGGTAAGCCATGCACGTCTGTTGTTTTTCTGTTGTCTAGTGTTCTACTTGTTTATTTCTTACGAGTGCATGAAAACATACCTTTATGTTTGTCATATATTTATTTACTGTTTACAGGCCTCGGGTTTCCTTTCCTTATGTGTTATAAATCTTTCTTGCTGTCAGTGTCAAAGATTGTTTTTCCATAAAATACTTTTCATTTTACAATTTTTTGGGTCCACGGCTTCTAATTCAGTATTCATAGCTAACGTCCATGTATAGAGCCGTTCAGCCAATAGCCACCGGGTTAGCTCGCCTGGTAGGAGGACAGGTTCCTCTCCTCAGGAGATTGATGCTACAGTTTGTTATGTAATCCATAGCCCGAATACTCTGTAACTAATGAATCAGTGAATGAAACGAAACAAAACATGAACGGCTTGAACGAGGAGAGTCATAGATAATAACTCAGCCGTAGCTGTCGATTTGACGTCGAGCGCACCTTGAAAAATATATGATTTAACTTGCTGGGAAATATAACACTCCAAGGCGTTATGGTCCAAAAATCCCGTATCTACATGCCTTCCTAGTGAAGCTGACTAACTAGCGGACGTGGTGGTGTAAACACGAGCACGATCGTTGTAAATGTGCTGTTTCATTGATTCCACCCGACTTTGTCGTTTCATTCATTTGTAATCGTTGTCGTAGATTGAATTTAGGGTAGTATTGATCCAGCTGTACGTGCTATTTTTGATAGCTTCAAAGCAGATCCAAGTTTGTTTTATTATAGCGGTTTTAAACTGCTTCGGAAGGAATTTATTATTACTACTTTTTAAAACACCGCATTGTGTGAAGGTGCGGCTATAACACATCTATGCTGTTTTGGTTGTATTAGCAGTGAGTTTCTTCCGTTTATAATTTAAAATATACTTCTGGCATTAGGGTTAGTCCCGTCCATTGGTTTATAAATTGTGAGTTGAAATACTTTTTAAAGTGTTTATTGTGGAAACAAATCATGTTTTTGCCGAGTGATAGTACTGTTTATTTTGTCACAGATTTGAGATTCGGGTTCGTGCAAGAGTTTCAGGAGTTCGTGAAATGGTGATATTATTTTTGTGTATATGTGTATGCGCGTGTTACGTGCTTTTTTTTCTGGGAACGAGTTTGCTGAATATGTGGGCTGTTTTATGTTCATGTGTTCTTAAAATTCATGTATTCACGACTGATTCTGTTGATGAGAGAGAACACTGCCTCTGCAGGATTTATAAATCTCTGAAAACTCTTCTAATTCTAGTTCTTCTAATTTCCATACAGTCCAGTTCTTCATAAGCATTTCATAAAGTTAGCAATAACATCTATCAGTTGATTAATAATTATCTGGGGGAAAATACTGAAATGAAGACTTTATTCGCGGCTGAAATGACCCTTACATAGATCCAAGTGGCCAACATGAAACAATTTGGTGGGAAATAAATGAAATGCTGGATTTTGCGAGCTAATGTCAATACCAACCTATCGATCTGCTCGAACTGTGTGCTAGACTTTGCATTAATGATCAACACTAGGAAAGGTGGAAAGTGGGGAATGAACTCGGTGTCTGATCAAGCACATGAAGTTGTAGAACTTTGTCTGTTGGGGGAGTTGTTTTCTGGCTTTTTTTTTTAATGATACACATGTGTCGAATAAAACATGTTTATTTAACACGGAAATATGAAAACCCATGGCACTAGTGCCATGGACAGTTAATGTATGGTCCACTTAAGGTTTGTGTGTCATGTCCACTTGCGTGCTTTTACTGTTTGAAGTGTAATACATTTTAAAGCAATGAGAAGCTTGAATTTCATAGCGTTTAAATATTGGAGCCACTGTGGTTGTCTTTGTGTTATTTTGTCGCAACCTATGTAGTTGAGTTTCGCTCTGCTTGTAGTTATGTGTACTGTTGTTATTGAGCTGTGTTATCTATTATTGTCTGCTGCTGTTGAACAGTGTTTAGTCTGAATATTTACAGAGACACGCTTAATTTTCTTGAATTTTCTTGTTTTGATTACATCTATATGAACAAGGTTTGCTTCAGTCCATTAGTTCACAGTTCAGAAATTTATAAACAGTGCTTAATGAAACAGTTTCAACTGTCTATTGAAACCATCTTATCATTACTAAAACAATATTCCACCTTTCAAATGCCCTTCACGCTATACCTGACGCATTGTGTCATCGTACTGTGAATATGGTCATGATTATGTACCATGGGATTAACAGTTCCCATTAGTTTTTAAACAATAGGTAAACTTAGTGTTGCAAGAACTTAATCCTGAGTAACGTATTACGTTTATTGAAAGCTGATGCATGCCACATGGTCTTTTGTCTCCACAGTTTTATTTTATTTGTCACCTTCATCTGTCGTTTCATCTTTATTAAATGTGACAGGATATGTTCCCTGGTAGATTTTTCGTTCCTGTACAGATTCTGTAGTGGCCGTTTGACCTGTTTAGCTAGCCCAGATTTTTCAGATAGCTTCAGTTAATATTTTCTTTTCAAGAATTAAACGTCGGAGACAAAAATTGTGTTCAAAACAAATGTTACCATACCGCGGTTTTGGGGTATAACACAAAACATGAATATCAGCGTGCAGACGAGACACATTTACATAAATAGATTCTTAAGAAGGATTCTGAAATTTATTTGATAGAAGTGAAATATGAAAAATTGTAAGACAATAAAACAGTAGCCCATCGAACAAACATTATTAAATTTTACACATACTGTACTGAATGTACTTATTTATGGCATAATTTTGTATGCACCAATATGGAACTCAGTCTTAGTGAATCAGGTAGATGAGGCACTGCGACCTAACTAAAGTTAGTTATTGCTATGAAGTCCCCTCAGTTCTTTAGTACTTTTAATTTGTATTGTCGTTCTAGTTTCTCCTCTCTTTTTTTGCCCAGAATGAATAAATAACAGTTGTTTTGGGCAGTTATTTAAAAAAAAAAAAAAAAAAAGATTTCTACTCATTTATTTGCCCGCCTCTTTTCACTTCCTCGATTGAAAAACTGGTAACTGCCTGGGATCTCAGCGGTCACTTGTAGGGTTACTTACCTTTTTATGGACTAGATCAGGGGTTCCCAACCTTTTCTATGCCCCGCACCCATAGGAAATGTTTAATTAATGTGCGCACCCCCTACAAAAGTAATATCACATTTGAAGATGAATAAGTCAAATTGAGACTCTTGACCTTAGGCTTCTTTGTCGCATCCCCTGAAATGCCATTTCGCACCCCAGCTTGGGAACCCCTGGACTAGATTTTCCCGTGCGCTGCTACCAGACCTGGGCATCTTATTTTTAGTGTTACAGGCAGGCATGTAAATATTAGAAAGTCAAACAACAACGCATGATTGATAACGACGCTTATTCCTTGTATTCCTTGCAACTGATAAAGTATGATTGTTCCATCACCATTCCATATCCTAATTGATACAAGCTGCTATTCATCCAGTCTGTTCGTTGCATACTGTATGTAGGCTAATTATCCAGGGTGTACTGCTGTGCTGTTACCGTGTATGATATGTGAAGGGTGTGTAGAAACAGTCACTCACCCCACGATAGCTCACGTACGAGTCATGGAGGGTTAAACGCCTTGTGACAGTTAATGAACAGTTTTATTACACCACAACACGGTCACAATAACGTAGACGAAGTACAGCATGTTACGCAGGTCATAATAGCATACCAAAAAAGGATCCACATTCTATAATAACAATAATCCATCAAGAAGAACTACTGGCAAACGCAGTGCCAATAGTTATAGGCCTCAAATATATATGACGTCTCAGCGCTCTTTAATTCATGTACATAAGACTGCTGACCATTGCAGTACTAGTAAATAATAGGCTTTCAATATATATGACGTCTCAGCGCTCTTTAATTCCTCCATAAGACTGCTGGGGATCGCAGTACTAGTAAATAATAGGCCTCCCATATATATGACGTCTCAGCGCAGTTTAACAGCTTCCTAACAGCTCCACAAAATCGCTGTACTGCAGTTAATCATAATACGGCCTGTCCAAACCTTGGCCTCATAATATAAGTCGACATATCAAGCACTGTCTTTAATCCATCTAGAAGACTGCTGATAAATAATAGGCCTCATAATATAAGTCGACACATCAAGCAGTGTACAGGCTTCCCTCGAAAACACTGGGCTGATTTCTCCAGTCACGCCCAGGACACAAACTCTTCAAAAATGTACATAATCTTTAACCACTGGCCTGTATACTCCAAGGCCTAAGAAACACATCCTTAATTAATATACAGTTCATCTGGGATAATCACACATAATATATCTCAGCATAAATGCATGTACACTGGTACACATTGAAAAACACTTTACATCTCTCCAGTGCACTCGCCCAGTACACACTGACACCAAAAACATTCTTCCCTAGAACACCCCAGCCAATCACAAAAGCCTGAGGCTAACTTTCCGAGAACTTTCGCTCACAGCTCAAAAATAGCTTAGAACACTTAACTCACGTGGAACTCCGCCACCGTGACAAGCATTCTGAATCTCGAAGATTCGAATGCGATACTCATATTTTTTAAAAATAAATTAACAGCTAGACAACAGCTGTTCAAGTGGAATAACCACTATAATCTATGGTACATCCGAGACTCATAACGATTACTGCCCTTGCTTAAATTTGGACTTATCAATGATGTTCTCAACAAAGACGGTTTGTCTTGTTCTTGTCCTTTTCTTCCATTTTTTTTTCATGCTTATATTGTTACAAAGTTGTCTTTCCTGATGTTTGTGGTGTCCTCATTGATGTGGAGCACAAGGAAATTAGTACAAGATGCGCAGCATTAATTAAGTATTTAAACTACGTTAGATATTTATTCTTTTTGTCAGAACACTTTAGTGTAGAACAATTGTATGCTATTTTTCTATCATTATTACAGTTGTTTGAACATGTCTGTCTTTTCTAGCCTGCAAAGACCCCAATTGCTACATTTTTTTCATTCCTCTTAGAATTCAGGAATTGATTCTGCAATGAACACATGTAAAACTTTGCGATAGCTTTCCTTAAAGAAAGTTCATGCCTTGGATGTATCCAAAAATAATGGTTTTTTTTACTTTTTACTTTTAACTCCGGCTATTATATTATTTAGTGTGCAGATATGGTGTTGACTATTCTGCAATATCCACGTTTCTGATAACAGTTACTTTAGGAATTGTAATGAATGTGTACTGAAAACCATTTGGCAAGATGCATGCTTGATTTTGGATTATTCAGGAGGTGAAGCAAAAACTTTTGTCCCGTTACCAGCTTTATAGCATTGAAATTCTGTGGTTTTATCCGCATACGTAGACGTCCCTGCCATCGCTATTTTAATGCATGTGCCTGTTCACGTAATCATTTTTTGAGCGTTATTTCCTCATTATTATTATTATTTTACTGCCTCTGCGTTGACCCCGGTGTAGTTATTGTTGTTATTATTATTAAAGTCTTTTTTAAAATTTCATCTTCTTCAATGCAAAGACCTCATTCTTAGTCTTGATCACATGGACCACATTTTTGTTTTATTTCTGTGTTAACCTGTTTTGAATGTTTCCGTAGCCGCTGTGCTTCCTGTATATTTTTAAAACCTTTATTCATTCTGCTGATCTTACTATTCTCCGATTTTTTACTATCAGCGTCATCGTTCTCATCCAGCCACTGCAGTTAGCTTCTTGCAGGAAGCCAGTGCTAAAGCACTTCCATGAGAGTAAATGAAAATAGGTACTAAGCAGAACGTACTAGCTTTCTGTAATGGTTTCTGTAGCAATTTGTTTTACATGATGAGGTTGACAGCTCCACGCACATACTCGCATTAATCGTTTCTTACGATGTCGGAAAGAGCAAAGTGGATTTAAAAAAAAAAAATCTTTGTCTCTTTGTCCCTGAGAAATAAACGGATATATTAAATTTAAAACAAGTTTTTTTTAAACGTGTACTTTTATATCTATTTAGAATCATGGGGTCACCACTGCAGTGGCCAATAGTTCATGTGCTTTTTGTGGTTTCTATAGCACTTTGTTTATATGATACGTTATCAAGCCACATGCACATCTCCCCTTAGTCACTTTTAAAGCACACATGGCGGTTCTCAGAGGTCGAATTCTTCGTTGCTCGACAACAGGCTCAGGTATCGACACATTTAACGTTAATATATTTCTGCATTTCTTTACATTTTTCAATTATTGGAAAGAAAGTTATCAGCTGCAGGTAGTTCTTTGTATTTGTACTCTCCGCTTGGCTCTGTGGTACATGCTTTTACCTTCTCTTTTCTACGATTAAGAGAAGAGATTAGGAAGACATATACATGTGCCAAACACATCTGTTTATGTACATGTATGTTCCTACTCTCTTGTTTTCAATTATTAACATATGTGTAGAATTTTTTATGTTCTTTCAGTCATGCCAGTTCTCCTCCTTCCCCTTTTCTCCCCACAGTAAATCTCTTTCCTCTCAACGCTTTCCTTTCCTACTTCGTAATCTTTTTTCTTTACAGCGCCACCTGTCGCTATTTGCGCCAACCTTTACTTTTGGAAAACAAAAATTACGAGGTAGGGGAGGGCTAGGTGAATATGCCGACAAGTTCACCACTTTATTTTTTTTTTTCATTTTATGGAATCAGGTTATCATTTGCATTGAAATTTAAAGCACGAATTAAAAAACATAGTCACAAGGTGAACGGAACATAATATGTGATCTTTCGATCTTCACGGTGTTTATTTTGAAAGAATAGCTGTATATAAAGATACAGTCTATTTATGAACATGCGTAGAGTATTTGATTTTCCTAAAGACGGTATCACATGTCATTTAGAAGTAGCAAAAGTTTAACTCGTTCATACATGAAACTAGTCTATACCGTTAATGGGAAAAGAAGGGCGACAAGAATGTACACGGATAAGGACAGATATTATACTGTGGAATCTGCAAATAACATCAAAACCCTGATTTTTTTCAGTGACACTTTTATAAACGGTGTAGGTAAAGAAAAATAGGTAATTCGAGCAAGTAACTCGCCAAAACATGACGCCCCGGGAGGGGGGGGGGGGGAAATTTGTTGTGCGTTTTCTGCTACTAATTCTGCCGTGATGATTTCGTTCCATTTCAACTTCATTGGATCTTTGTAGTCAAACTAATCAATGCACCATGAATATATATATATATATATATATATATATATATATATATATATATATATATATATATATATATATATATATATATATATATATATATATATATATATATATATATAGCGAACAAAGATTAAGTGGGATAGTGTATCTCCACCAATGTGTGACGTGTAATGAAATAGAACCTACAGTAATCTGACAGCTAATCGTAACCTTATAGCTGCTCTCTGATTTGCTAGCTAAAAACATGCATTATACTGACTTCTGCTGCTCACCTTCTGTCCCGCCCTCTTTTCTGTAAACATGGGCTAACGCAATGTTTACTAACCTTTGTAACCTGTCAGTCATAACATGAAGCAAATCAGGCTTTGTTTACTTCGTTCTACTCACGCGAGCTCATCTGTCAATCATAATACCTGACAGACGGACAACACATGAGAGAGAGCGACGGCACAGACCCTTTGTAGTTTTACTCAGGGAATGTCTAGAACTCCCCTGTGCGCTTTGATCTCGAGACGCGGGCGTTCTGAAGAGGAACCCGCTAGCAGAACTAAAGTCTTTGATGTCGGTCAACAACTTCAGACGAGAGACTCTGAATCGTAAGCTTTCATCTTGAGCTATAGCTTCTGAATTTTGGTCTCACACTGGAGCGCGAAATTAACGCCATTAGAGATCAGATAAATCTAATGATATATATACTGCTGTTTTCTTAACCCCGCCATCAGAAGTCAGTCATAATTTGAGAAGAAAGTATAGCTCGGTCATAACCATTTTCCTTTGGATTAATGTTTACAAAACGTGATTCGTGGAGATTTTCATTTTGGATTTTTCTGGTAAATAGTACTAAGTGTTAGAAGTATTTTTCAGTGATAGCCTTTAAAGTTAAACACTTAAATACTTTAAACCTACAGTTAAATACTTCACTTAGATCTTTCTTGCTAGTAAGGCGAATAAAATAAAATAACGCGTAGCGATTTCCATAACCAGATATTCAATTAAAATGTTAGACCACGAACACCGACGCTACCTAGCTGAGACGAGACGGTAATTTGTGTTTACAGTGTAGACCGGACTTAGAGGCGTTAAAAGACTGATAGTGGAAGGAAAGAATACTGTTTATATTTCATTTTATAATTTGTTATTATAGCGTCTATTATTTTTAAATGCCATACGACAAACTAACAGACACCGACAATTTAATAGCTATTTAATGACAGGCGATTATTGTTGTAGGTGGTGTGTATGAAAAATTAAATAATAATTAACACCGGACGCCGACCACCAGCGAGAGCAGGGGCGGGTGAGTTATCATAAACTCGGTCCGACCCAGACCAGCGGCCGGCGATGTCTGTGTGTAGGCGTAGGGAAACACCGTGTGTCTTTTGGACTTAGTCAGGACTGACAGAGAGGATGAGAGATCGTCTTGTCCCCGTCGGTGTGTGTGTGTGTATATATATATTTACACAGAGTGGTAGCATTTTCCCACAACTGTTTTTCTTGTATTTTTTCGCAGACCTGATCTCAAGGGCGACCAGCGGTCTTTTACTTTTCTAGTTCGTTATCCATTCATTTATAAGCGTGTAATCGCCGATGATATTGGATTGCAATAAATATAAATACTGGACTTACAAAATCCAAATTTCCATTTTTACCAGCCCACAGTGATGTGTACATGTAACATTATTATTGTTCCCCGATTCCTGACAGTCGTATTCAAGTGGATTATATATATATATATATATATATATATATATATATATATATATATATATATATATATATATATATATATATATATATATATTGTCGCTCTGACACAGAGTCGGCCGATAGAAGAACCATCATCATCAATTTTTAGCAACCAGATGTATCCAAATACTGGAAAATATTCCCCTCTCTGAAGGGTAAACCTCAAGGATTGTTCACATTTCCAACTATTGGTAGGAACACCTATATCCAGATAGAAGCACCATATTCGGCGTTCACCTCACTAGTTTTTTTTTGGGGATGAACTGGGGCCAATTTGAATTGTCGACAGCTGGGGGTGACAGTGTAATCATAGTGAAATAGGAATTATGTTCATGGAATAATTCTGTTACCAAGGGATACCACAGACCTACTATAGGGGCCAATTAGGTAAGAGCGCGGGAGAGTGTGTGATGATTTTCTTGTTTTGCTGGGAATTATCCATAAATCTGATTGTCTAAATTTTGTTTACTTTACTTTGTCTTATAGTGTACTAATATTGTTTTATTCTGTAACCTAGTGCTAACCTTTACCCTTTGAGTTACTAATTTTGGGTTTTTCTCTCCATACGGGGAAGGCGCACCTCTCTTCTTTATTTCCTATGTATGTAAATGATTTCTTGATATCTTTTAGATAGTTGGTGTTGTCCCAAGTTTAGTAATAATAAACTACAAAGAAACTTAACTTTGTGTTTTGGTCAGACCCATACCCATTTATCCTTAATTTTTCACGTTTGTATGTCATTGTTGTCACATATTGTTGTGTGTGTGTGTGTGTGTAGAGTAACCTGTTCTTTCATTAGACAGGGAGGCAAAGACTGTCCTATAATAAAGCATAGTTGTACGGATAGGCTGAATGAGAGTAACCTACTCACTCCAGAGACATATCTTTCCCTCAACCTACCACCTGTGAAATCTATTTTCTATACATTCTCGTGTATCTGTCAACCTTTACTCTTTACTTAGACTGGGCCCAATAAACCAATTAACCTACCGTACGACACAATGTTGCGAACAAAGATTAAGTGGGATAGAGTATCTCCACTAATGTCGCGGGGTTCTTTACTAAATTTTAATGTCGAGAAGGTGGTGTGAATTTTCCCGTATTGTCCTCGTGAATGTTCTGTGGGCTTTCTCGGTGTTTGTCTTGACTTGATGGTGTGTTAGGAGGTGTTCTGTGAAATTAGGCACTGCCAGAACAGACACACTGCAATCAGCCATCACTGAGTGAATTACACAGCTCCTACCTTGAGCTTACATGAATCTATTAAACTCCAATAGAATTCTCACGTTGAGATATACAAAATCAATAATTATTCCACAAACATGAATAGAATGGCATGAGCCACACACACACACACCTCAAAAGCGAAAATCACACTGACTGTCCCTTTGTTCTATCAACGTCGTCAAAAAAAAAAAAAAAAATACACGATCGTTGTGAACAGTCTTCGTGAGCCGTCATGTCGTGACTGTTTATGAACACTAAAATGAGCCCTCCTCATTTGTGTTAACACATCAACAATCATCATCAACAATGGTATGTTAACATGTATTCATAGTTGAGAGGGTGTTTCGAGGTGCAAAAACTTCGATACCAAAATAAACAAAATATCCAAGCTACTTCACACCGCGAAACAGTCCTCAACAATATATATATATATATATATATATCAGACATGCCAAGAAGCTTAATCATTTCCACATGAGCTGTCTTCGCAGGATTCTCAGGATCAAGTGGCATGATAGAGTATCTAATTCTGAGGTCCTCAGCAGAGCACATATCTCAATCATCTACCCATTGCTACAGAGGGCCCAAATTGGGCCGGACATGTTGTTCGCATGCCCGAAAAACGCCTCCCAAAGCAGTTGATGTACAGCGAACTCTCCATGGGTAAGCGAACTGTAGGGGGACAAAAGAAACGCTTCAAAGACACACTGAAAGCATCGTTGAGCAGCTTCAAAACTGATGTCTCCTCCTAGGAGACTATCGCACAGGATCGCTCTGCCTGGCGGACAAACATTACTCAAGGCGCTCGCATTGCAGAACATAATTTAGCTGATAAGGCAGAAGGCAAGCGTGCTGCAAGAAAAGTCAGAATGCAGAGCAACACTATTATCAACTCTAACCATGTGTGCCCCGAATGTGGTAAGGCCTGTAGGGCCAATAGGACTAATTAGCCACATGAGATCACGGCACAGATGTGTCACAACTCAAGTCTGAAGCTGTCGCCATTTTCGCTTGCGATGGGCAACTATTTTATATATATATATATATATATATATATATATATATATATATATATATATATATATATATATATATATATATATATATATATATATATATATATATATATATATATATATATATATATATATATATATATACACACACATACATACATACTTACACACACACATACACACACATACGAGGCGTGTTCAAATGAAACCCGACCGTGCTGCGCCAAGTGGACATTCGTAGGAGGAGCAAGATGACGTCACATCTGACGTAATAAGCACATACGAATGTACAAGTGTGTAAGTGTTCATTCTCCTAGTATTCATTGGTTGTGCTGCAGACCGTTAAAATAATGGCCGGTGTGATAAGGAATCCGTCCAATGTCGATCAGCAAGCGGTGATTCAGTTCCTAACAGCCGAATGATGTCGACCAGTCGACATTCATCGCCGAATGAAAGCAGTGTATGGTGACAAAAATGTGTCTAAGACTACAGTGAAATACTGGGCACGAATGTTTCGAGAAGGACGTCAGTTAACGAAAGATTTTCCGCGGCCAGGTCAGGTGCATATTGTGGCGTCAGAAGAAGCCATCGCCGAGATTGATGCATCAATACGGGTGGACCGTCGTCGGAGCTTACGTTCACTAGCAGAGGAATTCGCTGTGTCTCTTGGGACAGTTCAAATGGTGGTTAGGAAGAAACTGAAGTATCGAAAGGTGTGTTCACAATGGGTCCCACGGATGCTGACCGATCACCATAAGGAAGAACGCATGGGGTGGAGTTTGAACCACCTGCTGCGTTACGAAGAGGAGGGTGATGCATTTCTGTTGCGCATAGTGGCAGGCGATGAGTCGTGGTGCCACCACTTTGAGCCGTGCAGCAAATCAGCGAGCATGCAATGGAAACATCCCGGATCACCAAAACCCAAAAAAATTCAAGTCACAGATTTCCGCCTGTAAGGTTATGATGACCGCATTTTTTGACCATGAAGGGCTTCTATTGGTAGACTTTAAAGAGCCTGGCGTGAACATCAATGCCATCCGCTACAAAGACACACTAGACAACCTGCATACAGCCATCAAGAATAAACGACCCGGCATGCTTTCGCGTGGTGTGATTCTGGTGCACGACAATGCTCGTCCACATGTTGCGAACATTGTGCAGGAAGCGTTAGCAAGGAAAAGGTGGGAAGTTCTGCCACACCCAGCCTACAGCCCCGATCTATCACCATGTGACTTTCATTTGTTCGGACCCTTAAAAAAATCTCTAAAGGGACAACGATTCGACTCCGATGCAGACGTCAGGGCCTCGGTGACCAAATGGTTCAATAAGCAACCAAAGTCATTTTTCTCGGACGGCATCCGCCGTCTACCCAAGCAGTGGGATGCGTGTCTGAATGCCTATGGTGACTATTTCTAAAGAACCCCAGTGGGTACTTGCTTCATAACAATGGCTGTATTTAATTCTACTGCTCCTGCTGATGTACCTTACATATATTTGTTATAAAGACACTGGGACGGGTTTCATTTGAACACACCTCGTATATATATATATATATATATATATATATATATATATATATATATATATATATATATATATATATATATATATATATATATATATATATATATATATATATATATATATATATATATATATATATATATATATATGAGAGCCGCGCTGGTGTAATGGTTACCACATTGCGATGGCGATCAGGTGTTCAAGGTTCAATTCCGGGCGTGTGCATTTGAAGAAGTGTCATCGACCGGGATTTTGACTGAATAACCTGAACGGCTCCTGAGATAAACCCTCTGTGGATGGGAAGGAGCGAAGCTCCTGACCGGGTTGGAAGGAAAGTCCACAGGCTCCCCAGCCTCGCAATGACATGTCATTGGGCCGAAGTGCTGAAAGTCCAAGTGCCGCTGGTTAAAAAACAAACAAACAAAAAAACAATTTTATATATATGTGTGTGTGTGTGTGTGTGTGTATATATCAGCTCCCGAAGGAGCACGATCTTTAAACAAATACATGCCAAGTCCGTCTGTCTCGTGCCATCAAGGTCAAGGTCTTTCCACGTCTTCCTTATTTCTTTCATTTCGGTCTGTCGTTCACTTCTCCTTATGTCTTTCGGTCTGCCTCTAAATCTCTTACCGTGGGGGTTCCATAACAAGCCATGTCTGCCAATGCTGTCAACATGTTTCCTCAGTGTGTGTCCAGTCCATCGCCAACGTTGTTGCACTGACACTTTTCTGGTTCTTGTCATCAGTTCCACATTGGTTACCTTGTCATACCATCTGGTCCACTTGTCAAGAAAGAACTGATAGGCCGTGAGGCGATCTTCTTCTTCTTCTTCGATCCTTAGCCGCCGACTGTCAAAGCAGTCAGTGACCATCACGCCTGGTAACGTCTTGTATCTTCTTCTTTTATCCTTTGCGGCCGACCGTCAAAGCAGTCAGTGGCCATTACGCCTGGTGGCATCTTGTAGGGCAGCAACAAATTGATTCCACTTTGCTCGGTCGGTGGCCATCCTTCGTACAGTGCCCCAACTCTAGTTCATTCTTTGCATCTCAGCCTCCACAGCCCTCCGCCAAGTTGTTTTCGGTCGGCCTCTCTTTCGTTGTCCATCCGGGGTCCATTGCATAGCTGTTGTTGTGATGGCATCGGGGTCTCTTCTGAGGACATGGCCAACCCAATTCCAGCGTCTGCCAGTTATGAGGGTGTGCATGTCCTCTTGCTTGCTCCGAGTAAGCAGTTCTTGGTTGGTGATGGTGTTCGGTCAAAAGATTCGGAACATTTTTCTTAGGCAGGTTGTGTGGAAAGAGGACAATTTCGACATTTCCTTCTCTGTTACTCTCGAGCATTCCGCACCATAGAGAAGCACAGAAAGTACACAGCTCTCATATAGTCTTAATTTTGTGTTCGTGCTGTACTGGGAAGACTTCCAAATGTTGTTTAGACTAAAAAAGGCTGTTCTTGCTTTGTTCATTCTGTTCTTTACGTCTTTGCTTGTTCCGCCGTCTGGTGTTACTATGCATCCTAGGTGAGGCAATAAGGGTGTGAAAATGAAGTGTAAGGTTGGGGCGTGTCGTTGTGTTAGAGATTGACAGATGGAATAAGAATGGACTGTGTTATCTCTTTCTCGAAGAGCTGAATAGAATAAAATGTGTTCAAAGCATGAGTGATATCTTTTAAGAAGGATGGAAAATGCTCGAAGATAGGCTGGAAGATGCTGTCAAGTACATCAGACGTGTTCATTGGGGCAGGCCCAGACAATGGGTCTTTCAAGGCTGTAGAGTTTGTAAATATTAGGGAGCATGTCGAAAACAGGTTTGCCCAAGCGACTGTCCTGAATATGTATACCGCCGCAAACTGAAAGGTGGACGAAAAAAGTCATTAGATGCATCAGTTCATTGTCATGTTTCCTAACGATGAGCATCCAGTTCCACCATGGAGGAGAACAAGATGCCCAAAATTGATTGACAACATACCAGTTATTAAAAAAGGCACCTAAATGGATGCAGAAAAGAAGCATGTAGCTATGGAATGATTGAACCAGTATACACACCGTAGATCAGTAACAAGAGATAAAAACATCAACCGAGAGAAACGAGAAGGGGGGGGGGGGGGGAAGAGGGAGGGAGAGGAGCGTATTTCACTTCGATGATAACTAGTCATGTGAATGTTACCTGTAAAGGAAAGCGATTTACCACTTCACATTGAAATTCTTGCGCTTTGTTTGTATGCTGAATTTAGCTTAGCACGTTTTTGCTACGCTTGACTGATTTCGCTTAAATGTGCAGTGTTAGTTTATAATGCATAATCCGTGTGTTCTCAAAGTATTTTAAAATGTCATATGACTGCACATGAGTAGTGGCGTATAGAAGGGTGAGCTTCCAGGTGAGCGTCTTAGAATTTAATCGTGAGCCATGGCTTCTTGTCCTTGGTTATATAGCAGATACCGTCACATAATGT
The DNA here is from genome assembly GCA_024509875.1 of Oreohelix idahoensis. NCBI lineage: Eukaryota > Metazoa > Mollusca > Gastropoda > Stylommatophora > Oreohelicidae > Oreohelix > Oreohelix idahoensis. The sequence continues at coordinate 129,553 of JAMPIV010017022.1, forward strand.
TCCCGTTACACTTTTTTTAATTATGAAAAAATTACCCATTGTTTCTGTCAAATATACCACACCCGTTTCCTCTTTCTGCTTAGCCCCTCTCACTTTGCTGTCGCTCCCTTCTCCTTTTCCAATACACTTGCACACACTTTCTTTCTCACAGGTTCTGCTGCATGTCTCTTTACGCCAACAAATATTGCTGTCATTACTTTTTACATTCACACGGTTACTGCTACCAGTGACACAGAGTTGTTGCTGTGGCTTGCCGTTAAGTTACGGCTCGGTGATGGAATTGTTTGAACCAAGGTTGTGGAGTCGGTAATGTTTTAGTGGATTCGGATCGGTAAAAAATGTTCGGACTCCGACTCTGAATTTTACGAGACTTAAGGCAGATTCACGTTTGATCCATGCAAGGGAGGGAGGCGCTTAAAAAAAATTGAAATAACATTTTAAGATAGTAGAACTCCTAACACCACTTTCATGTTAAAGTGCATCCATTATTACACAATGTAGGACAATTTCAGTTGCTTCTGATCATAAAGTTTTTATCACAGTTGGAAATTTGTTGACACATTTAGCAAAAAGCACACAAGAAATGAGTCGCGGTAGCACAGTGGTTAGTGCACTGGCTTCCTAGCTCGCTGGTCCATGGTTCGATCCCCAGTTGAGGTGGGATATTTTAGACCGCAAACGGCTCTGGGATCGACCCAGCCTCATGAATTGGGTTCCAGAGCAACTTTAGGAAGGTTAAAGCGGCCGGCGTGATGCTGACCACATCACCCCTAGTGTGCCGATGGTCAAGAAAATATGGGCCTAACACCATATATCCAATACGCCTCAATAGGCGTGTAACGGGATCCTTTCTTTCTTACACAAGAAATGAAAATAACTACATACACTGTCAGTTTTCCTGTCATTGTTAAAATGAAACTTATTTTGCCTCATAGTGTTTGGCAAAACAGTCATTTGTGTGCAGGTGTGGATGATTTGTTATTTTGTATTACTGTATGAATGATTTGTTATTTTGTATTACTGTATGGATGATTTGTTATTTTGTATTACTGTATGGATGATTTGTTATTTTGTATTACTGTATGAATGAATAAATAGTTTAAAATGTAGTCTACGAAAGTCACGTATTCATTTATTCACACACATACAATACTTATACATATAACCCCATATAAGTGCATCATTTTACGCTTGTCACTAGTTTAAAAAAACTAGTCGGAGTCGGACTTCTAAAATTTCCGGAGTCGGAGTCGACAAATTTGTTGGCCGACTCCACAGCCCTGGTTTGAAGGAAGCAGTTTGAGCGTGCTGTGATGTAGGGTGGCCAATTGTGTACCAAAAACTTGTGTTTTATCATTTTGTGTTTTACGTTGGCAAACATTGTTCATATCACACACCATTTCTGTCAAATCTTTGCACAATCTCACATTGTTTCTACGTTCCTGTTTTAATCTCTCTCTGCCTCTTTCTCTATATCTCTTTCTTTTGCTCTCTTTCCCTCTCTCACTCTCTTTTTCGCCCCACCCCTTCTTTTTTTCAAAGGAGCACATAATGGTAGGGTTTGTCTTACTTACTTAGTCGTTCCCCTTCTAACGTGAGGTGTAGAGATTTGGAAGAGAGAGCGCCAGACTATCCTATCGGCTGTCTTACTCCTGGCCTGGTTCCATTCTAGTCCTTCAAAGATTGTCTAATGTTGTCCTCCCAGCGGACTCTGGGTCGTCCTGGGGGTCTGGATCCCTGGCTCTTTGTTTCCCATGCTTGTCGTGGTAGCCGATCTTCTCCCATTCTGCAGACATGGCCAAACCATCTTAGTTGGGACTGTTCTACTTGGGTCTGCAGGGGGTGGGATTTTAGGCCTTGACGTATCGTCTGGTTGCGGACCATGTCTCTTCTTGTTACTTCAACCACCTTCCTCAGATACCTCATTTCTGAGGTTTGGATCTGGCTTTTGTGGGCTGTATCATTGCCCATGACTCGCATCCATATGGTAAGACTGGGACATAGGTGGAGCGGTATACAGCCATCTTCGTTTTCTTACCAACCTCTCTCTTGCTGAGGAATCCTCGATGTATGGCCTGAAAAAGTCTCCCAGCTGCTGCTTTTCGAGTGGCCAACTCTTCTTTGATGCCTCCCTTTCGGTCTATAATAGCTCCGAGGTATTTAAAGTGGTCGACCTGCTCCAGGACCTGTTCTCCCAGCTTAATCTGGTGTCTTCTTTCTTCTCGTGATATCACCATGGATTTTGTTTTAGAGCTGCTTATGACCATCCCTCTCTTCTCCAGCTCTTCCTTCCAGACTTGCAGGTTGGATTGGAGATGTGCCTCTGATTTAGCAATCAGGGCAACATCATCAGCAAATGCCAGCTCCGAAATATAGACCTGTCTCATCTTCCAGTACCCCACTGAATACTTTCTTGTTCTCTCCTTACATGCCTTGATGACATCATCCATGAGGAATATGAAAAGGTAAGGTGATAGGATATCACCTTGTCTTACACCAGTGGTGGTCCTGAACTCTTCTGACTTATGGTTTGCTGTCCTCACATAATTTCTGCAAGACTTGTAGAAGCTGTGTATAGCATGAATCAGAGGTGCTGGAATATTCTTCCTTGCCAAACAGTCCCAAAGTTTGTTCCAGGGGACCATGTCAAACGCCTTTTCCAGATCTATGAAACAAAGATGGATCTCACTCTTATACTCAAGGGCCTTTTCACTCAGTTGTCTGAGTGTGAAAATTAGGTCTTGAGTACTTCGGTTTGCTCGGAATCCGCACTGGACCTCATCCAATTGTGGCTCAGCTAGGCGTCGGAGTCTCTGCTCTAGGATTCTAGAGTAGATTTAACCAGGGACACTGAGAAGGGATATGCCTCTATGGTTTCCACACTGTCGATTGTCACCCTGTTTGAAAATTGGTGTTATGATGGCAATCTCCCAATCCTTTGGTATGGTCTTGTTGTACCACGCTGCCTGTAAAACCCTTAAGAGTAGTAGGTCGCCTGATGCTCCCATGTACTTAACCATTTCTGGTGTTATACCATCATGCCCTGCTGCTTTGCCCATCTTGATTTTCTCCAGTGCTGCCTTCAGTTCTTCCATCTTTATGTCATCTTCACCATCATTAGTTTTCTCTTCTGTGCTAGTGGTTATCATTTTTGATGCTTCACCATGCTCACCATCCAGGAGTTCTGAAAAATATTCTTTCCATCTTTCCATTACTTCCTTCGGTGCAGTAAGCAATTTGCCTTGCTTGTCCTTTATAAATTTGAGAGGGCATTGTTTTTCCTTCCTCATGTTCTTTAGGGTCTTATAGAACAATTTCTGGTTTTCTTGTGCATCTTTTTCTAGCTTTTCTCCAAATTCTTCCCAGGACTTCTGTTTTGCTGCTAGCACTTTGTTCTTTGCTTCTGTTCTGAGTGTCACATATTCTCTATATTTTTCCATTTGTCCTGTTGTGTTTTTAGCTCCTTGTGGTAAAGTGGGATGTTATAAATATTTATAGGGGACTTAGTGTACTGACTGAGATCAGCTGTGAAGGTATCTGTATCTAATAGGTGTAGTGTTTTACAGATAACCTTACTTGCTACCACATTTATACCTCAGTCAGAATTATTCTGGAATATTGTGATGACTACGTTAATGTCTAGGGTTATGTAAATGATGAAGTGTAAGTCACAACAACAACAGACAGATAAACAATTTAATTTATTCCACCACACTTGACAACACTGTGACACTCACACACATTTAACACTCTATAAGACTATCTTAATTGAGTCAATGGTAAAAGTTCAAATATATATGTATTAATTACTTTCACTAATATATATCCTGATTCAACTACACAGTGAACCAGGAATCACAATCAAATGTAATCACAATTTATATGTACATAATTTATAAATATGAACCTTGTAGTGACATATTGTATTAGTATTATCCTATGTGTGTCAGTTGTGTAGTAGTACTATGAGGTAATACTGGTTTTGTTTTTCAAGCTATGTTGTTATTTGTCATCATGACTTCAAGTGTTTGTTTATCTTGGAAATAGTATGGGGAAAAGTTTACAGTTCCTATCAATTGAAACAAGGTATTGTCCCTCTGTTTTACTATAATGTCAATTTTAGAGGGGGACACATAATGTTGAGCTCCTCTGGCCACAGAAGCTTATCTTTCGTGATGGCGGCAGGAAAAGACTCCTCTGCTCGATAGCTTCCCTGTGTTCTGGAGACACCTCACTGGTCGCTATCTGGACCCAGGAGTATGCTGTCAGCCTCTAGATTCAGCAAAGCTCAGACCAGGTGCTGCTCAATAACTTTAGGACCACGGTCCCTGAAACAAGAAGGTTGTACCTCCTATTTCAGAACTAATTTATAATCTATTTCCAGACTGAACACAATACATAACAAACACTGAGTTCAGAGCGGTAGGCCAACTGCCAGCTTCATCTGAAACAATTTACACCAGTATACTCCTCCCTAATGGTTACTACGCCTCGGCAATTCCAGCATTAGTTCTTTCTAGTCAATAAGATAGGTGTCAGTGTACTGTTTGGCAATTCCATGCAGTTTTACTTTTCTCCGACACCTTCTGTTCAGGTTGGAGCACTATATAGGCCTTGCCTCATGTTCGCTACTGAACCACACACATATACAGACATAAATTATCAATCACATTCAATTTTCATTAAAAAGATATTGAATATATCAAGCTTACCACAATTCATGGAAATAATACACAGTTACGTTGACTGGCAATGAATATAGCACAATTTCGATCTGCCGATGTCCCAGGCTTTTATTTAGAAAAATATGCACTGGCGCTCAACGCACTGGTTCTTTAGTAAGTTTATTTGAAAAATGTGGTACTGAACTGACGCTCCTAATTGCCTATATTGGCGGGTCTAACCAATCGAGCCATGTTTACACAAGCGTTTGAAAAAAAGTACCCTTCCTTCCGTCTCCCCTAACAACAAAAAATAGTATTTGTAGCCCGACTAATCGTGTTTAGCCTTACATTTACTTCTATCCAATCAAATAGGATTTTACATGGTGGCCCATTTCCCGTAAAATAGTGGTTCCAAAACATGCCACTGTGCGATTATTATTTGGTGTTGTCTGACACCCTCACTATTTTCTTTTGGCTATAATTTGTTAATTCCTAGACTATTTGCGTAACACTTAACATATTCTTTGTCAGCAAGTCCTAAGGAACCCAAATATATAAATTTAAGGGAGCCAAGTGGCTACGTTCAAAATATGCCTTTTCTTCTACCTCCCGTTCACTTCGATCGATGTGGTGTCTGGGTACTGTCATGCTTTCAAACGTAAACCAGTATAATGTCATATTTCCTAATAAGCATTTTTCAGGTTTTTAAAACCTAACTCTCGTATGGGTAGTGTTTTTTATCACTGTCCATTTGAAAAAAAAGTATTGCTTCTGGCCTTTCGCATGGGGAGGGTGGCATTAATTGTATATCGCGAGACGCGTGTTAGGGTTGCATGCGTTCCTGCTTTCAGCCCTCCCTTCTCTCTATCCTAAGTTCATCTGTCTTTTCATCACGCCGTGTATAAAATGAAATTAATGGAAGTATTAATTTAGGTCATTAATCAGCCTGCGTATCTCAAGGTTTTTCTTAGAAATGCAGTACAGTGTTATTGTAGAAAGCGTGTATTGATGCAGTAGGCTTTTACTATCAACGTGAAACGTTACAATTTGCAGACGAAGTAGAAAACAAGGGGGATTTCGAGTACAGTCATTGTGACAGCCCTGTTCTTTACCATTCTTCTTTCCTTTTATTGAATTTATTTGTTAGGCTTTACATTTACTTTTTAATTTATATATGTGGATTTAGAATGTTTCACGACAAATTCTCCCCTCTTAAAACAGACGTTATATGTCAGTCTATAATTCTATATACACATAGAGAAATTTATTATCCTTCCTGGGGCTTAGGGTGATTCTCATCGCACGGATGGCGGCTTAAAAAATCCGCTCCCAGATTTGTTTTTCCACTTATATACTCTATGCTAAACTCATATGGCTGCATCAGTAATGACCAACGGAGTAATCTAGAATTTTCATGTCTAGCCTGCGCTAGAAACGACAAGGGTTTGTGATCCGTTTGCAACTTAAATGCCTTCCCATACAGATAAATATTGAATTTCTTTATCGCCCATATTACTGCAAGACATTCTTTTTCGCTAGTTGAGTAATTGGTTTCAGCTTTATTCAACTTTCTGCTAGCATATACCACTGGGCTTAATTCCCCATCCAATGCATCTGATTTCTGTAGCAGAGTCGCACCTAACCCAATATTACTGGCATCCGTCCTTACAATGAATTCTTGACTTAAGTCAGTGTGGTGAAGTGGGATGTTATAAATATTTATAGGGGACTTAGTGTACTGACTGAGATCAGCTGTGAAGGGATATATATCTAATAAGAGTAGTGTATTATATATAACCTTACTTGCTACCACATATCTATATATATCTCAGTCAGAATTATTCTGGAATAGTGTGATGACTACGTTATGTGTCTAGGGTATGTGTATGATGAAGTGTAAGTCACAACAACAGACAGATAAACAATTTAATTTAATCCACTACTCTTAACAACACTGTGACACTCACATACATATAACACTCTATGAGAATATCTTAAAGAAGTCACTCGTAACTTTTCAAATAACAATATGTATTCATTACTGGCATGAATGAATATGTGTCCTGATTCAACTACAAGGGAACCAGGAATCACAATCAATTTAAATTACAAGTTATGTACAGAATGTATTTAATATGAATATTGTAGTGACATATATTATTACAAATATTCTATGTGTGTCAGTTGTGTAGTAGTAAAATGAGGTAATACTGGTTTTGTTTTGTTCAAGCTCTGTTGGTATTTGTCATCATGACTTCAATAGTTTGTCTTTTGGGACTAGTATTGGAGATGTTCTCAGTTCCTGATATTAAGACAATTAAATTCCCCTCTGAATGTTATTTTTATAAAGTCATTTCAAGATGAGGGGACATAATGTTGAGCTCAGCTGGCCAAGTTAGCTTATCTGGCGTGATGGCGGCAGGAAAGGACTCCTCTGCTCGAATTCTCCTCTGGGCTCTGGAGACACCTCACTGATAGCTAAATGGACCAAGGAGTATGCTGTCCGACACTGGATTCAGCAAAGCTCTGACCAGGTGCTGCTCAGTACCATCAAGACCACTGTCCCTGAAATCAAGAAGGATGTACCTTCTACTTCATAACTAACTTATACTCTCTTTTACACTGATCACAATACAGCACAAACATTGAGTTCAGAGCGTTAGGCCAACTATCAGCTTCATTCTGAAGTACTTTATACCAGCATTAACCTCCTTAATGGTTACTACGCCTCTGCAATTCCAGCATTATTTCTTTCTAGTCAATCATCTAGGTGTCAGTGTACTATTTGGCCATTCCATGCCGTTTTACTTCCCTCCGACACCCTCTGTTCAGGCTGGAGCATTATAGGCTTTATCTCTTGTTTGCCACTGAACTACACATATATATACAGGCATAAATTAACAATTTACATTCAATTTTCATTAAAAGATACTGAATGGTTCAAGCTTACCACAATTTCATGGAAATAAACACAGATACGTTGATTAGCAATGAATTCTGGCACAATTACTGGCACAAATTTCCATCTGCTTATGTTCCAGGCTTTTATTTTAGCAAAATTGTGAGCTGGCTTCAACGCACTGATGCTTTATCAAGCTTATTTAAACAAGTGGTTTCGAACTAACGCTCCCAAGTGATTATATCCAGCGAGTCTAGCCAATGAGGCCCCATTTCGACAAGTGTTTGAAAAAATGTTACCTTTCCCCGTTTCCCCTAACAACGAAAGATAGTATTTATAGTCCGACCAATCGTGGTTAGGCTTTCATTTGTTGCGCTCCAATCAATTGGGAGTTTACATGGTAGGCTATTTATGTAACGTAAGGTTTTTTCAAACACGTTATATAAAAAAAATTTTATGAGCAGAAATGATTCCATGCTGTCAGGCATCCTCACTATTTTATTTTGGGTATAATTTATTAATTCCTGGACTATTTGCGTAACGTTTTACATATTATTTGTCAGCAAGCCCTAAGGAACCCAAATATACCAATTTGAAAGAGCTACGTGGCTGCGTTCAAAATATGTATTTTCTACCTCCTGTTTCGAAGATGTGCTGTCTGGGTACTGTTATGTTTTCAACCGTAAACCCATCTAATGTTGTCTTTCCTAATAAGAGTTTTTTATGATTTATAAACCTAACTCTGGGAAAGGGTAGTGTATTTTATCACTGTCCGTCTGAAAAACAATTAGTGCATGTAGACTTACACGCGTGATGGCAGCATTTGTGTATCGCGCGACGCGTGTTGCATGCGTTCCCGATTTTATTCGCCCCTCTCTCTCTCTCTCTATATTTGAGTCCATCTGTTCGTTCGTTTTGGTAACGTAATATAATTAATGTTAGGATTAATTTAGGTCATTACGCAGGGCCTCTCAATGTTTTTCTTAGAAATGCAGCACACGTTTCATTGAAGAAAGCGGGTAATAATACAGTAAGCTTTTACTATCAACGTGAAAGCGTTACAATTTGCAGACGAAGCATAAAACAAGGGGGATTTCGAGTACAGTCATTGTGACAGCACTGTTCTTTACCATTCTTCTTCCTTTATTTATTATATGTATTTATTAGGCTTTATATTTACTTGATAATTTATATATGTGGATTAGAATATTCCACGACACCTCCCCTCTTAAAACAGACATTATATGTCAGTCCTTTATTCTATATACACATAGAGAAATTCATTATTATTTCTGGGGTTTACGGTGATTCTCATCACACGGATGGCGGCTTAAAAAATCCGCTCCCAAATTGGTTTTTCCAGATATATACTCAATGCTAAAATTATATGGAGCCAAAAGTAAAGACCATCGGAGTAACCTGGAGTTCTCATGCTTAGCCTGTGCTAGAAACGATAAAGGTTTGTGATCTGTTTGCAACTTAAATGCCTTCCCATATAGATAAATATTGAATTTCTTTATCGCCCATATTACTGCAAGACATTCTTTTTCGCTAGTTGAGTAGTTGATTTCAGCTTTATTCAACTTTCTGCTAGCATATGCCACTGGGCTTAATTCCCCATCCAAGGCATCTGATTTCTGTAGTAGAGTTGCACCTAACCCAATATTACTTGCATCCGTCCTTACAATGAATTCTTGACTTAAGTCAGGTAATTTCAAAATGGGTTTACTTGTGAGCTTTTCCTTCAATTCTTGGTAAGTCATTTCACATTGTGGTGTCCATGTAATGCGATCTGGATGTCCTTTACGTGTCAATTCCGTTAAAGGTGCACATATGGAATTAAAGTTTTTTGATATACTTCTGGTAGAAACCACATAATGAGACAAAGGATCTCACGTCCTTCTTGGTTTGTGGTCTCGGGGCTTTCTGTAGTTTCTCTAAATTCTTTGGGTCAGGGGTCATGTTTCCCTGATAACTGTGTGTCCCAAAAATTCCAATTCTTTACATCCAACGCAACATTTGGTTGGTCGGGCTGTTAAATTTGCCTCCCTAAGTCGATCAAACAGCATGTTCAGAGAGTCAATGTGTTCCTCAAATGTTTCTGTTGCTATAAGGATATCATCCATAAAATTTGTTATACAGGGATTATTCAGAGGATCCAATAATTTTCTCATCATTCTAGAGAAGACACTAGGCGCATTCTTCAATCCAAATGGCAATCTATTAAACTCATAGTGTCCTTCTGAGGTACTAAAGCTAGGTATGGTCTAACCTCAGGCTTTACTGGAATCTGATAGTATCCTTTACTCAGATCCACTTTTGAGAAATATTTCGCTTTATTTAGTCTGGCAAACAGCTGATTTGTATCCGGCAATGGATCCACCTGTCCTTCTGTAATAGCGTTCAGTCTCCTGTAATCTATACAGAGTCTATGTTCTCCAGAGGGCTTCCTTAAAAGTACAACACCGGAACTATACGAAGACTCACTGTGCGAAATAATTCCTTCCTTCAACAGATAGTCTATCTCTTCCTTCAAAGCTTTCTCCTTAGCAAACGGAATCGAATATGGTTTCATACAGACAGGTGTGGGGTCTATCAGTTTCATATCATATTCCAATAGGTTTGTATGCCCTGGTCGGTCTGTTAACACCTCTGCATGATTATTTAGAACCTGTTGCACTCTCTCTTTCTGAGTTTTCGTTAAATGTGTACTGATTTTCACCTGTGCTGCTGTCTCACAGGGGTGTAATGGATATTCAAATGATGAAAGTGGTTCCTTTTTCATCTCCATGGCGATGGACAAGGTCAACAAGTGTGTCTCTTCCTGATGTTCTCTTTCCAAATATTTCTTCAGGAGATTCACATGATAGATTTTTTCTTTCCCCTTCTTATCTATCTTATAATTTGTCCTAGACACCTTCTCTAGAACTGTATATGGACCCTGCCATCCAATTTGTAACTTATTCTGACTCCCGGGCAAAAGAAGCAGTACCTTCTCTCCCACAGCCAAATTTCTGTCTTTCGCCTTCCTGTTATAATAGGCAGCATGTTTCTTCCTGGCTTGTTTCAAATTTTCATTGGCAAGTTTCCAACCAGTTTTTTAACCGAGTGGTCAGCTCATTCACATATTGGTATGAAGATGTAATGTTTTCCTCTGCCTTTTCATCAGTCCACGTTCTTAACAAAGCTACATATGGACCTTTAATTGTGTGGACCTATTTGTCCATGCACCGGTATGGTCTCTTCCACTCGAAGCTTTATAGTGATGATTTTTTCTCCCAGAATTATCATTCACAAAACGACCGCTACCAATTTTTCTTTTGGGGCTTTCTCCCCTCTTAAAATTCTTGATGAGAGATTTCCTCTCTACATCTTCTTCCTCCAGTTTGTTTAAGTCCGATTGAGGGATTTTCGGCTTATCCTGGGGTAAGACATCTTTTTGCACTCTCCGCATAGTGGCCATTGTAAAACAGTTAAGTGAAGCTTGTCCGTGAAAAGGGGCTTCCCATTCCATTTGGTCCACTTTATCAAATTTATATCTCTTTTTATTATCAGGCCTAATTTTGCCCCGTGGCGTGTCCAGGTCCTGATCCATGTTCCCACTTGTGGGTGTTCCCTCATGTGCTATGCTACACCTTTCTACAAAATTCTCAATGTCCCATCTTGCTTTGGGCCAATAATAATTGTGAGCCACCTTTTGAATGATGGTACCTATCTTCTCATGGTCCCCATCTGGTTTCACATGTAGGCTCCTTATTAAGTCTGCCCTATATCTTTTTGGAAGAACCAGCTGTCCGTGACCATTGGATCTAGCTCCAGTCTTCCTATACATCAACTTGTTTTTCATGTAAAAATCTCCCTTGCCTGGAGTTGTATGACAAGTTGACAATTTTCTGAAACAAGGCTTGAGTGTTTTATCCCCAGCCTGTGCCTTCCTCATCTCTTCTGGAGTGGTATCTAAAATAATATCCTCCTCCTGTCTTGAGGTCGACCTGACCTGAAGGGTTGCCATATACACAGGTTTCCTTCTGCAACGGTCAGTGTCATGATTGTCCATCTGACAATTTTTACACCACCTTTTTCCTTGGTTGAAAGATTTTCTTTCATTATATTTCCTTTCATCGAATTGTGGGAATTTATTTTTATTGTCATACCGTGGCCTATCAAATTGGTGCTTACCTTTATTTTGATCCTTAGGATCAAATTTATTAAAGTTCTGTGGTGCCCTAAAGTTATCCACTGTTTCTTTTTATTACCTGTTACCTCTGCTTGAGCTGCTTGATACCTTTCAGCAACATTTAGCAACTCATCCAGCCTCTCTGCACCTTGTTCCATGAGAAACTTTCTCAGGTCTGGAGCCATGGACTCTCTTAATTGCTCTATAAGGACCATTTCCTTAAGATCTTGGGTTTTCCCCAGAGAAGTCCATTTCTCCAAGTATGTCTCTATTCGTGCAGAGAACTGGTGATATGTTTCACCTGACAGTAGTTTAGCATTCCTAAATTTTTTCCTATAAAATTCTGCATTCTTTTCATACCTTAACAAAAGAGCCTGCTTTAGCATGTCATAATTTTCCTGATCACCTCTGCTCATTTTTGCAAAAAACTTCATAAGCTGCCCCACGAAGTCCCTGAGATAACTTTAAGCTCCACCTTTCTCTCTCTAACCCATACGTGGTAGCTAATAGTTCATACCTATTTAGGTAGCTCTCTATATCATCGTCTTTCTCAACAAAATGATCTAAATGAAAATTCATAGCTGAGGTTGAGGCTCCTTGAGTAACCGTAGCATCAGAGGCAAAGGGACTGGCACCATTTTCAGGAGCATGGCCTTGAAACTCAAACTCCCTTAGTCGTAACTCATGTTCCCTTTGTAATCTTTTATCTTCTGCTTCCCTTTCTGCAGCTAATTTCCTCTCTTCTGCAGCTAATCTTTTGTCTTCTCTTTCTGCCTCCAATTTCTTAGCCTCAGCCTCAATCTGCAACCTCTTAGTCTCAGCCTCAGCTTCAAACTGCAACCTCTTAGTCTCAGCCTCAGCTTCAAACTGTAACTTCTTAATTTCCTTGTCAGCCTCTAACTTTCTTTCGGCTTCAAACCTTCTTTCTTCACGTTCAATAAATTTGTCACATTCCGTCGTGACATAGGCAACCATAACTTGCCCATCTAATCCTAACTCTTTTGCAGTCTGAACCGCAGCAGATCGAAATTTGGCCAGGTCCGCCATTGTCTATTATGTAAATTTATACAATGTCTAACCAACAATTCAATCTCTAATGGACAACACAGGCACCGTGAGCTCAACCTTATTTAATTCCACCCAAGGATACCTTTTAATTCTTATATTCCCTGAAGTGAATTACCCCCAATATTTTTAATAGGGAAAGATTCAAAATCCCAAGAGCGAGACCCCAATATATGTGGTGAAGTGGGATGTTATAAATATTTATAGGGGACTTAGTGTACTGACTGAGATCAGCTGTGAAGGTATATATATCTAATAAGAGTAGTGTATTATATATAACCTTACTTGCTACCACATATCTATATATCTCAGTCAGAATTATTCTGGAATAGTGTGATGACTACGTTATGTGTCTAGGGTATGTGTATGATGAAGTGTAAGTCACAACAACAGACAGATAAACAATTTAATTTAATCCACTACTCTAAACAACACTGTGACACTCACATACATATAACACTCTATGAGAATATCTTAAAGAAGTCACTCGTAACTTTTCAAATAACAATATGTATTCATTACTGGCATGAATGAATATGTGTCCTGATTCAACTACAAGGGAACCAGGAATCACAATCAATTTAAATTACAAGTTATGTACAGAATGTATTTAATATGAATATTGTAGTGACATATATTATTACAAATATTCTATGTGTGTCAGTTGTGTAGTAGTAAAATGAGGTAATACTGGTTTTGTTTTGTTCAAGCTCTGTTGGTATTTGTCATCATGACTTCAATAGTTTGTCTTTTGGGACTAGTATTGGAGATGTTCTCAGTTCCTGATATTAAGACAATTAAATTCCCCTCTGAATGTTATTTTTATAAAGTCATTTCAAGATGAGGGGACATAATGTTGAGCTCAGCTGGCCAAGTTAGCTTATCTGGCGTGATGGCGGCAGGAAAGGACTCCTCTGCTCGAATTCTCCTCTGGGCTCTGGAGACACCTCACTGATAGCTAAAAGGACCAAGGAGTATGCTGTCCGACACTGGATTCAGCAAAGCTCTGACCAGGTGCTGCTCAGTACCATCAAGACCACTGTCCCTGAAATCAAGAAGGATGTACCTTCTACTTCATAACTAACTTATACTCTCTTTTACACTGATCACAATACAGCACAAACATTGAGTTCAGAGCGTTAGGCCAACTATCAGCTTCATTCTGAAGTACTTTATACCAGCATTAACCTCCTTAATGGTTACTACGCCTCTGCAATTCCAGCATTATTTCTTTCTAGTCAATCATCTAGGTGTCAGTGTACTATTTGGCCATTCCATGCCGTTTTACTTCCCTCCGACACCCTCTGTTCAGGCTGGAGCATTATAGGCTTTATCTCTTGTTTGCCACTGAACTACACATATATATATACAGGCATAAATTAACAATTTACATTCAATTTTCATTAAAAGATACTGAATGGTTCAAGCTTACCACAATTTCATGGAAATAAACACAGATACGTTGATTAGCAATGAATTCTGGCACAATTACTGGCACAAATTTCCATCTGCTTATGTTCCAGGCTTTTATTTTAGCAAAATTGTGAGCTGGCTTCAACGCACTGATGCTTTATCAAGCTTATTTAAACAAGTGGTTTCGAACTAACGCTCCCAAGTGTGTATATCAGCGAGTCTGACCAATGAGCCCCGTTTCGACAAGTGTTTGAAAAAATGTTACCTTTCCCCGTTTCCCTAACAACGAAAGATAGTATTTATAGTCCGACCAATCGTGGTTAGGCTTTCATTTGTTGCGCTCCAATCAATTGGGAGTTTACATGGTAGGCTATTTATGTAACGTAAGGTGTTTTCAAACACGTTATATAAAAAAAATTTTATGAGCAGAAATGATTCCATGCTGTCAGGCATCCTCACTATTTTATTTTGGGTATAATTTATTAATTCCTGGACTATTTGCGTAACGTTTTACATATTATTTGTCAGCAAGCCCTAAGGAACCCAAATATACCAATTTGAAAGAGCTACGTGGCTGCGTTCAAAATATGTATTTTCTACCTCCTGTTTCGAAGATGTGCTGTCTGGGTACTGTTATGTTTTCAACCGTAAACCCATCTAATGTTGTCTTTCCTAATAAGAGTTTTTTATGATTTATAAACCTAACTCTGGGAAAGGGTAGTGTATTTTATCACTGTCCGTCTGAAAAACAATTAGTGCATGTAGACTTACACGCGTGATGGCAGCATTTGTGTATCGCGCGAAGCGTGTTGCATGCGTTCCCGATTTTATTCGCCCCTCTCTCTCTCTATATATTTGAGTCCATCTGTTCGTTCGTTTTGGTAACGTAATATAATTAATGTTAGGATTAATTTAGGTCATTACGCAGGGCCTCTCAATGTTTTTCTTAGAAATGCAGCACACGTTTCATTGAAGAAAGCGGGTAATAATACAGTAAGCTTTTACTATCAACGTGAAAGCGTTACAATTTGCAGACGAAGCATAAAACAAGGGGGATTTCGAGTACAGTCATTGTGACAGCACTGTTCTTTACCATTCTTCTTCCTTTATTTATTATATGTATTTATTAGGCTTTATATTTACTTGATAATTTATATATGTGGATTAGAATATTCCACGACAGTCAGGTAATTTCAAAATAGGTTTACTTGTGAGCTTTTCCTTTAATTCCTGGTAAGCGAATTTGCATTGTGGAGTCCATGTAATTCGATCTGGATGTCCTTTACGTGTCAAATCAGTTAACGGTGCACATATGGAATTAAAGTTTTTGATATACTTTTGGTAGAAACCACATAATGAGACAAAGGATCTCACGTCTGTCTTGGTTTGTGGTCTTGGGGCTTTCTTTAGTTTCTCTAAATTCTTTGGGTCCGGGGTCATGTTTCCCTGATGAACTGTGTGTCCCAAGAACTCTAATTCTTTACATCCAACACAACATTTGGTTGGTCGGGCTGTCAAATTCGCTTCTCTAAGTCGATTAAACAGCCTGTTCAGAGAGTCAATGTGTTCCTCAAATGTTTCTGTTGCTATAAGGATATCATCCATGAAATTTGTGATGCATGGATTATTCAGAGGGTCCAATAATTTTCTCATCATTCTAGAGAAGACACTAGGTGCATTCTTCAATCCTAATGGCAATCTGTTAAACTCATAGTGTCCCTCTGAGGTACTAAACGCTAGGTATGGTCTAACCTCAGGCTTTACTGGAATCTGATAGTATCCTTTACTCAGATCCACTTTTGAGAAATATTTAGCTTTATTTAGTCTGGCAAACAACTGATTGGTATCCGGCAATGGATCCACCTGTCCTTCTGTAATAGCATTCAGTCTCCTGTAATCTATACAGAGTCTATGTTCTCCAGAGGGTTTTCTTAAGAGTACAACACTGGAACTATATGAAGATTCACTGTGCGAAATAATTCCTTCCTTCAACAAATAGTCTATCTCTTCCTTCAAAGCTTTCTCCTTAGCAAAAGGAATCGAATAGGGTTTCATACAGACAGGTGTGGGGTCTATCAGTTTCATATCATATTCCAATAAGTTTGTATGCCCCGGTCGATCCGCTAACACCTCTGTATGATTATCTAGAACCTGTTGCACTCTCTCTTTCTGATTTTTCGTTAAATGTGTACTGATTTTCACCTGTGCCGCTGTCTCACAGGGGTGTAATGGATATTCAAATGATGAAAGTGGTTCCTTTTTCATCTCCATGGCAATGGACAAGGTCAACAAGTGTGTCTCTTCCTGATTTTCTCTTTCCAAGTATTTCTTCAGGAGATTCACATGATAGATTTTTTCTTTCCCCTTCTTATCTATCTTATAATTGGTTCTAGACACCTTCTCTAGAACTGTATATGGACCTTGCCATCCAATTTGTAACTTATTCTGACTACCGGGGAGAAGAAGCAGTACCTTCTCTCCCACAGCCAAATCTCTGTCTTTAGCTTTCCTGTTATAATAGGCAGCATGTTTCTTCCTGGCTTGTCTCAATTTTTCATTGGCAAGTTTCCAGCCAGTTTTTAAACGAGTGGTCAGCTCATTCACATATTGGTATGAGGATGTAATATTTTCCTCTGCCTTTTCATCAGTCCACGTTCTTAACAGAGCTACATATGGACCTTTAATTTTGTGGACCTATTTGTCCATGCACCGGTATGGTCTCTTCCACTCGAAGCTCTATAGTGATGATTTTTCTTCCCAGAATTTTCATGCACAAAACGACCGCTACCAATTTTTTTCCTGGGGCTTTCACCCCACTTAGAATTCTGGATGAGAGATTTCCTCTCTACATCCTCTTCCTCCAGTTTGTTTAAGTCCGATTGAGGGATTTTCGGCTTATCCTGGGGTAAGACATCTTTTTGCACTCTCCGCATAGTGGCCATTGTAAAACAGTTAATTGAAGCTTGTCCGTGAAAAGGGGCTTCCCATTCCATTTGGTCCACTTTATCAAATTTATTTCTCTTCGTATTTTCAGGCCTAATTTTGCCCCTTGGCGTGTCCAGGTCCTGATCAATGTTCCCACTTGTGGGTGTTCCCTCATGTGCTATGCTACACCTCTCTACAAAATTCTCAATGTCCCATCTTGCCTTGGGCCAATAATAATTGTGAGCCACCTTTTGGATGATGGTACCAATCTTCTCATGGTCCCCATCTTGTTTCACATGTAGGCTCCTTATTAAGTCTGCCCTATATCTCTTTGGAAGAACCAACTGTCCGTGACCATGGGATCTAGTTCCAGCCTTCCTGTAAATCAACTTGTTTTTCATGTAAAAATCTCCCTTGCCTGGAGTTGTATGACAAGTTGACAATTTCCTGAAACAAGGCTTGAGGGTCTTATCCCCAGCCTGTGCCTTCCTCATCTCTTCTGGAGTGGTATCTAACAGAATATCCTCCTCCTGTTTTGAGGTCGACCTGACCTGAAGGGTGGCCATAACTATAGGGTTCCTTCTGCAACGGTCAGTGTCATGATTGTTCATCTTACAATTTTTACACCATTTCTTTCCTTGGTTGTAAGATTTTCTTTCATCATATTTCCTTTCATCGAATTGTGGGGTTTTATTTTTATTGTCATACCGTGACCTATCAAATTGGTGCTTACCTTTGTTTTGATCTCTAGGATCAAATTTATTAAAGTTCTGTGGTGCCCTAAAATTATCTACCTGTTTCTTTTTATTGCCTGATACCTCTGCCTGAGCTGCTTGATACCTTTCTGCAACACTTTATAACTCACCCAGTCTCTCTGCACCTTGTTCCATGAAAAACTTTCTCAGGTCTGGAGCCATGGACTCTCTTAGTTGTTCTATAAGGACCATTTCCTTAAGATCTTGGGTTTTCCCCAGAGAAGTCCATTTCTCCAAGTATGTCTCTAACCGTGCAGAGAACTGGTGATAGGTTTCACCTGACAGTAGTTTAGCATTCCTAAATTTTTTCCTATAAAATTCTGCTTTTTTTTCATATCTTAACAAAAGAGCCTGCTTTAGCATGTCATAATTTTCCTGATCACCTCTGCTCATTTTGGCAAAAACTTCATAAGCTGCACCACGAAGCCCTTGAGATAACTTTAAGCTCCACCTTTCTCTCTCTAACCCATATGTGGTAGCTAATAGTTCATATCTATTTAGATAGCTCTCAATATCGTCGTCTTTCTCAACAAAATGATCTAAATGAAAATTCATAGCTGAGGTTGAGGCTCCCTGACTAGTAGTGGCATCAGAGGTAAAGGGACTGGCACCATTTTCAGGAGCATGGCCTTGAAACTCAAACTCCCTTAGTCGTAACTCATGTTCCCTTTGTAATCTCTTCTCCTTTTCTGCTTCCCTCTCTGCAGTCAATCTTCTTTCCTCTCTTTCTGCAGCTAATTTCTTCTCTTCTCTTTCTGCAGCTAATTTCTTCTCTTCTCTTTCTGCCTCCAATTTCTTAGCCTCAGCCTCAATCTGCAGCCTCTTAGTCTCAGCCTCAGCCTCAAATTGTAACTTCTTAATTTCCTTTTCAGCCTCTAACTTTCTTTCGGCCTCTTTTTCTAATCTTCTTTCTTCCCGTTCAATATATTTGTCACATTCAGCAGTGACATAAGCAATCATAATTTGCCCGTCCATTCCTAACTCTTTTGCAGTCTGCACAGCAGCAGATCGAAATTTTGCCAAGTCGGCCATTTTCTAACAGGTAAATGTATGTAATGTCTAACTAAACAATACAATCTGTAATTACTTATCCAAGGACACAACAGGCACTGAGAGCTCAACGTTATTTATTTCCACCCAAGGATACCTTTTAATACTTATTATTCCCAATATATATAATATGAGAAAGTTCAATATCCCGGGAGCGAGACCCCAATATATGCGGTAAAGTGGGATGTTATAAATATTTATAGGGGACTTAGTGTACTGACTGAGATCAGCTGTGAAGGTATCTGTATCTAATAGGTGTAGTATTTTACAGATAACCTTACTTGCTACCACATTTATACCTCAGTCAGAATTATTCTGGAATATTGTGATGACTACGTTAAATGTCTAGGGTTATGTAAATGATGAAGTGTAAGTCACAACAACAACAGACAGATAAACAATTTAATTTATTCCACCACACTTGACAACACTGTGACACTCACACACATTTAACACTCTATAAGACTATCTTAATTGAGTCAATGGTAAAAGTTCAAATATATATGTATTAATTACTTTCACTAATATATATTCTGATTCAACTACACAGTGAACCAGGAATCAGAATCAAATGTAATCACAATTTATATGTACATAATTTATAAATATGAACCTTGTAGTGACATATTGTATTAGTATTATCTTATGTGTGTCAGTTGTGTAGTAGTACTATGAGGTAATACTGGTTTTGTTTTTCAAGCTATGTTGTTATTTGTCATCATGACTTCAAGTGTTTGTTTATCTTGGAAATAGTATGGGGAAAAGTTTACAGTTCCTATCAATTGAAACAAGGTATTGCCCCTCTGTTTTACTATAATGTCAATTTTAGAGGGGGCACATAATGTTGAGCTCCTCTGGCCACAGAAGCTTATCTTTCGTGATGGCGGCAGGAAAAGACTCCTCTGCTCGATAGCTTCCCTGTGTTCTGGAGACACCTCACTGGTCGCTATCTGGACCCAGGAGTATGCTGTCAGCCTCTAGATTCAGCAAAGCTCAGACCAGGTGCTGCTCAATAACTTTAGGACCACGGTCCCTGAAACAAGAAGGTTGTACCTCCTATTTCAGAACTAATTTATAATCTATTTCCAGACTGAACACAATACATAACAAACACTGAGTTCAGAGCGGTAGGCCAACTGCCAGCTTCATCTGAAACAATTTACACCAGTATACTCCTCCCTAATGGTTACTACGCCTCGGCAATTCCAGCATTAGTTCTTTCTAGTCAATAAGATAGGTGTCAGTGTACTGTTTGGCAATTCCATGCAGTTTTACTTTTCTCCGACACCTTCTGTTCAGGTTGGAGCACTATATAGGCCTTGCCTCATGTTCGCTACTGAACCACACACATATACAGACATAAATTATCAATCACATTCAATTTTCATTAAAAAGATATTGAATATATCAAGCTTACCACAATTCATGGAAATAATACACAGTTACGTTGACTGGCAATGAATATAGCACAATTTCGATCTGCCGATGTCCCAGGCTTTTATTTAGAAAAATATGCACTGGCGCTCAACGCACTGGTTCTTTAGTAAGTTTATTTGAAAAATGTGGTACTGAACTGACGCTCCTAATTGCCTATATTGGCGGGTCTAACCAATCGAGCCATGTTTACACAAGCGTTTGAAAAAAAGTACCCTTCCTTCCGTCTCCCCTAACAACAAAAAATAGTATTTGTAGCCCGACTAATCGTGTTTAGCCTTACATTTACTTCTATCCAATCAAATAGGATTTTACATGGTGGCCCATTTCCCGTAAAATAGTGGTTCCAAAACATGCCACTGTGCGATTATTATTTGGTGTTGTCTGACACCCTCACTATTTTCTTTTGGCTATAATTTGTTAATTCCTAGACTATTTGCGTAACACTTAACATATTCTTTGTCAGCAAGTCCTAAGGAACCCAAATATATAAATTTAAGGGAGCCAAGTGGCTGCGTTCAAAATATGCCTTTTCTTCTACCTCCCGTTCACTTCGATCGATGTGGTGTCTGGGTACTGTCATGCTTTCAAACGTAAACCAGTATAATGTCATATTTCCTAATAAGCATTTTTCAGGTTTTTAAAACCTAACTCTCGTATGGGTAGTGTTTTTTTATCACTGTCCATTTGAAAAAAAGTATTGCTTCTGGCCTTTCGCATGGGGAGGGTGGCATTAATTGTATATCGCGAGACGCGTGTTAGGGTTGCATGCGTTCCTGCTTTCAGCCCTCCCTTCTCTCTATCCTAAGTTCATCTGTCTTTTCATCACGCCGTGTATAAAATGAAATTAATGGAAGTATTAATTTAGGTCATTAATCAGCCTGCGTATCTCAAGGTTTTTCTTAGAAATGCAGTACAGTGTTATTGTAGAAAGCGTGTATTGATGCAGTAGGCTTTTACTATCAACGTGAAACGTTACAATTTGCAGACGAAGTAGAAAACAAGGGGGATTTCGAGTACAGTCATTGTGACAGCCCTGTTCTTTACCATTCTTCTTTCCATTTATTGAATTTATTTGTTAGGCTTTACATTTACATTTTAATTTATATATGTGGATTTAGAATGTTTCACGACACTCCTAAGTATTGTTTCCATGCCATTTTCTTCTCTCTTATTTTCTCTTTGACTTCCTCTGTCCACCAAGGTGTCCTCTTTCTCTTGTTCCCAAGTCGGACTTCACCGCATGCTTCTGCAGCAGCTGTCTTTATGATATCCTTTTTTTTTCCCGTACGCCCGCTAATACTCGAGGCGAAATCTCAGGTTATTTTTAATGTCTAACCTGACATTGATTTTTACGTGAGTATCCTATTTTCTTGTACAGAGACAAGTGTCCCTCGCCATTCAGGCAGATACTCGCCGTTTTCGGAGGTACCCATTAGAGCTGGGTCGGCTCAGGAGCCGCCAGTCCCTGGTCGACGACACTCCTTCAAATGTTCTCGCCAGGTCTCGAGTTAATCCAGTCCAAATCCCGGTCGACAAAAAAATCCTCAAATGCCGTCGCCCGGGTTTGATCCTGAATCACCCGGTCGCCAGAGCGGTGTTGTAACCACTACGCTAGCGCGGCTCCATCCTTGAATTTAATCCAGAGGGTTTCCAAGTCATCAGGTCGTTCTTCTGTGTTGCTCACCGCTGCAGCAATAAGCCCCTGATATCTGGTCTTAATTTCTGGCTCTCTCAGCATGTAGGTCCTAATGCTCATTTCTCCCGCTCGTTTACTTGGTTTCTTGCGTGATGTTGGGCAGTTCCTAGGCTGAGCAACTCTTTCAGTTGTTCTTTTGATTGTTAGCAGGTAGTGATCACTTCCAATCTCTGGCCCCCTCCAGACTCTAGCATCTCGGACATATTTGAATGAGCTTCTCCGAACAATGGCATAGTCGATCACTGACTTCTCATTCTTTGTTGGTTCACATCTAGTATATGCATGTATGCGCTTATGGGGGAACTTTGTGTTTGTAATGATCAGATTCTGCTCACTGCAGAATCTAAGGAGTCGTTTTCCATTGTCATTGAGACTATCTTCTCCATATCTTCCGATAACTCCACCCCATCTAGCATGGTCATTTCCAACTCTGGCATTAAAATCTCCGAGCATGATAACTTCATCTAGACAGTCATCCACTGTCCTTTGAAGCAGCTCGAAGAATTCCTCCTTGACCTCTGTTCTTTCATCCTCATTTGGCCTATACACTATGACCAGGTTGACTATGGTTTCTCCTTCTTTTAGTTTTACGACCATAATGCGCTCCGAGACAAAGTTCCATCCCTTGATACTATCTTTTTGATTTTTGGCCACAATGCAACCCACGCCCCCTTTAGCTCTTTCAGATGTGGGTACACCACTGTAGAGCAGCGTGTTGCCATCGAGATCCATGACTCCTTGTCCTTTTTTCTTTGTTTTCGTTATAGGCAGGATGTCTAGTTTTGCTTTCCTCATCTCTTCCACCAGCTCCTCTTCCTTCCCATTTATACTTCTTGTGTTCCAAGTTCCATAAGTCGTAGTCCGTTTCAGTTCGTCGCCTTTAGAATCAGTCCGGTTTTCTCTCTTACGTTTCGCATAATCAGGTTTTAAGACGAACAGGTGATTGGCCTGTTGTGCCTTTGCATGGTGGAGGGGCTGCCTCCTTACGGCCTCCATGCAGGCCGCCCTCCTCCTTTTTCATCCGGGCTTGGGATCGGCATAGGCGGAGTTAGCATCGGTATCTGCTGTCCAATCATTGTAAATAGAGAAAATAAAAATTACCAAACTGTGTGTGTGTAGGTGTGTCTGTTTATCATACTTGTCAAGGTATTACACAACAGCAGTAAATAATATAAACCACCAATTAATTAACTTATGTGCCACTTCCTTATAAACTTTCTTTATGAGTGTGTAAAGGCATGTCGTTCAAGGCGATTAATATGAGGTTTCACACGGGGCAGGGAACCTTATCTTGTAAAACAAATTGCCAGAGAAACCACCGCTGTACGAGCATGTAATTGCTTGTTGCAGGCTTCTTGTAAAGGGGACCAGCTACAGTGATGGCTGCATGCTTCATATGGCGCGCTAAGGAAAATGATGATAATGGTGAGTGTGTGTAAGTGAAATTCAATTGTTAGGCTAATTCTGTAGTTCTACACATATACTGTATAATAGGGGAACAACAGAAGTGATTGCGTCATTAATAGGCTGGGCCGCCCATTGTAAACTTCCGGTGTTGTGTCTTGCGGTTCGCACTAGTGACCGGTCATCGAAGCATCATTTATTGGTGATGCCTTGCTGGCCGGGAGGATAGTGTGATTCGCTTGCATAGCTAGGCGGTGTTGTCGCACGGAAGGTCCGGGGTTCGAGTCCTGGGTAAGCAACTCACGTCTGATGTTTTTCTGTTGTCTAGTTTTCTACTTCTTTATTTCTTACGAGTGCCTGAAAACACACCTTTATGTTTGTCTAATATTTATTTACAGAAATTTAGAGTGCGTAAACGTAAAATGTATTTCACAGCAGAGCTTCTCAAATTATCTAGCGTGGCGGACGGCAGTATTTTCTCATCATATGCCTTGCCGCCATCATATTTGCGCTGTTGTGTTATTGTATTTCTACTTATGTAAGTATGTGGGTTCGTGCAGACTGCAGCGCTATGACATAATTTTCAATATACTAACTATGCTTCTCAAATAGTATTATTCAATATTGTCGAATTTATTGACAGTTAATTATTCTTTGGTGGACTTTCATTTTATTTAACAATTGTACTTCTGTTTCTTTCTTTACTGAAAAGTCGCAGAGAACCGGCAGTCAATTAAGCTGACCCACCACTCCGAGTAGGTTGTTACAGCACAGTAAGAAAACATGCAAGCCGTCTCAATACACGCATATCTCAGCTCAGTAGATCGACCTGTACCATATTTTCCATCCCATATAACTGTAATAATTTTCATTTAAACTCTTAAGACGCCGTAAAGAAGCAGTTCAGAGTCACTGCATGTCTTAACTACTGTCGCCCATGCATTTGGCAGTAACACAGCAGATCATGCATATAGCGATTCTGAAATACTCCCACGGTCATGCGGAATGAATTTTAGCCCATCGCCTTTCCTGCCAGACGGCTCCCATTGTTTTGTTTTTATCGGTTGTGTGTGAAAGTGATCATGTTTATTGGATATGGCTTCGGCTGCCAACTTGGTTGTTGTCAGTCTTAAGGCCTACACTGCAGTTGCCAAGTAGCCTAGTTTATTGCAACACATCTTGCGTAAACAAGTAGTTGGCTAGGGATATTTACCAAACAGAAGTAAGCAGCCATTAACGGGTTGTGTGTAAAAGTATTCATGACCCAGTTTATGGTATACGGCAGCTTTACCGGAAATATGCTTTTTCAATACAAGCTGTTTACGAAATAACGCAAACACAGAATATTTAAAAGTACACGCAGGCGTCTCCATATCTTTCTTAGTTGTTTTCACAAGAGAAAGTGATTTACTAACATGTATCTGACATTGGAAGCCATGTTCGCTTGGGTTCTTTAAAGTGCATGCTACATATGCTAACTAAAACAAATAATTCATTCATAACCCTCCACTCCCAAAGGAGCATAGGCCTTCAACAAACACATGCCAAGTCCTCCTGTCACGTGCCATCATCTCAAGTTCTTTCCATGTTCTCCTCATCATTTTCACCTCTGTTTCCAACTCTCTTCTCCACGTACTTCTTGGTCTTCCTCTGCCTCTCTTGCCCTGGGGGTTCCAGAACAAGGACTGCCTTGTAATGCTATCAACAGGTTTCCTCAGTGTGTGTCCTATCCATCGCCATCGTCTTCTTCTCATCTCTTGTTCCACTGGCACTTGTCCAGTTCTTTTCATCAGTTCCACATTGGTAACCTTGTCATACCATTTTAATCCCTCTATTCTACGCAAGCACCCATTTATGAAAGTCTGTAGCTTTTTGGTTGTTGTCTTTGTTGTTCTCCATGTCTCAGATCCATACAATAGGAATGACTTCACATTTGAGTTGAAGATTCTTATTTTCGTGTTGGATCCTATTTCTCTTGATCTCCATATATTTCCCAATGCAATGAAAGCTCCTCTTGCCTTTTGTATTCTTATTTTGATATCGCTGTCTGTCCCTCCAACTTTGTCTATATTACTGCCAAGATATGTGTATGATTCTACATCTTGTATTGGTGTTTCTTCAAGTTCAACCCTGTTTTCATTACCTGCATTTATTCGCATTATTTTTGTCTTTTCCCTGTGTATTTTCAGACCCAATTGCTGTGACCTCTCATCGAGTGTTTTCAATTTGTCCTGCATCTGATTACGGTTATGGAACAGGAGAGCCAAGTCATCAGCAAAATCCAGATCATCCAACTGCTTAGTCAGAGTCCACTGGATTCCATTTCTGTTGTGTGTTGTCGATGATCTCATAACCCAATCTATTGCCAGCAAGAAAAGAAATGGAGACAAGAGGCATCCCTGTCGCACTCCTGTTCTTATCCCAAATGGTTCTGTAAGCTGTCCTTCATGAAGAACTCTGCACGTCATGTCTTCATAGGTTTTCTTTATTAAATTAATGATCTTCAGGGGAACTCCATAATGCCTCATCAATTTCCAAAGTGATTCTCTGTCCACACTGTCAAATGCTTTTTTTCGTAGTCCCACAAATCCGATGTATAGTGGTGAATTCCATTCCAGACTTTGTTCAACTATTATTCTCAAAGTGGCTATCTGGTCTGTACATGATCTGTTTTGTCGAAAACCTGCTTGTTCATCTCTCAATTTCTTGTCTATGGACTCCTTTAATCTCTCAAGGATAATCCTGTTCAATACCTTTCCTGGCACTGATAGTAACATTATTCCTCTATAATTTGTGCACTCTTGTAGATTTCCCTTCTTAGGCAACTTAACCAGATATCCTTCCTTCCATTCTGCTGGTATCTCTTCTTTTTCCCAGACTTTACCAAGTAATTTATATAACATCTCTGTAGCCGTGTCGATATCTGCTTTGATGGCCTCTGCTGGAATGCCATCAGGTCCAGACGCTTTTTTATCTCTTAGAAGCTTTATGGCTTTCTTTATTTCTTCCTTCGTTGGTCTTTTCTTTCACCGTTAATTTGTAGCTCTTCTTCTGCTGGCTGGATGTCCGGCGGGTTTTGTGGAGCTGGTCTATTGAGAAGGTCCCCAAAATATTCCGTCCACCTCTTCATTTGCTCTTGTATATTGCTGAGCAGTTTCCCATTCTTATCTTTAATGAGGCAACTTGTTTGCTTGTATTTCCCTGTTAGCTTCTTTGTGCTGCTATACAGTTCTCTCATATTTCCTTTGGCTGCAGCATCTTCTGCCTCTCTTGCCAACTCCTCAATATACTTTCTCTTGTCTCTTTTGATACTTCTTTTTACTTCTTTGTTTGCTTCTGTGTACACTTCTTGAGCCTTGGCTTTGGAACTTCTGGTTTTGCTTGTGTTTAACTCTGCTTTCTTGTTTTTTCTATCTTTTATCTTATTGATGGTTTCTGTTGTTATCCATGCTTTTTGTTGTCTTTCCCTTTTCCCCAGTATTTCTTCACATGTCTCCTTCCATACCGTTTTGACCTGCTGCCAATAGTCTTCTGTATTCTCTACATCTTCCAACTGTTGGAGCACTTGGAATTTGTTGGATACTGTGACCGCAAATTTGTCTCTTGTTTCTTGATTTTTTAGCTGTCCTACATTAAACTGTTGTCTATAATTTTGCATTGTTGCATATCTCTTGAGTTTCATTTTTACTTTGGCTATCAGAAGATGGTGATCTGATGCCACATCTGCTCCTCTATATACCTTTACATCCTGCAATGATGATCTAAACTTCTTCTTTATGCATATATGATCGATCTGATTTTCTGTTCTATGGTCTGGTGATATCCATGTTGCCTTGTGTATTCTCTTATGTGGAAACATGCTTCCTCCTATAGCCAGTTGATTTGAAGCACAGAAGTTTGCGAATAGTTCTCCATTTTCATTCATTATTCCTAGCCCATGTTTTCCCATGACTTCTTCAAATCCGGTATTGACTGTACCTATCTTTGCATTCATGTCACCCATCAAAATTATGATGTCTCTTCTTTTTACTTTATCCATAATTTCCTGTAGTTTAGTATAAAATACTTCTTTCACAGACTCTTCTTTGTCATTAGTTGGTGCATAACATTGGATGACATTGACATGAATTTTCTTTTTAGCTGTTTTGAAAATAGCTGTTATTATTCTGGGTCCCACAGCTTCCCATTCAATGAGTGCTTTCTGTGCTTCTTTAGATAACATAAGAGCTACTCCTTCACTGTGGTGTGAACTTTCATCTTCGTGTCCTGAGGACAGCACCAATTCACCTGTGATGAGTTTCTTCCTGTCTACCCCCTTCCACTTTGTTTCACACATTCCCAGAACCTCGATTTTGTATTCCCTCATTTCTGCTGCTACTTGTGCCACTTTCCCTTGTTCGTTCAATGTCCGAACATTCCAGGTGCCAAATCTGGAAGTTCTCCTAGAAGAAAGAAGGTTAGTCAGCAACACAGATTCCTTTCGGCTTTCTCTGTGTTGCATCATACGCCTCCCCGCGAGAGGACCTTCCCCTGTCTTGTAAAAAAGAATACATTTGTACTGCAGTAGTTATAGAGAGCAGTCTTTCTTATTCCGGAGACCCACGAGAATATAACGATGGAATAAGCCTATGGAGCTTTAAGAGGCGACCAAGTTGAGGTTGTGCATACGGCCGGCAACCTCATCGCGTAAAACTAATTGCAACACAAACGTCACTGAAAAGCACATCAAGGGCTTTCGCATAAACGTCCTGCACTGCTGGCTTCATGCTCCTTAAGGAGCGTAAAGGGACATTTATTCAATCAGTTACAGACAGTATATATTAAAACCTTCATATGTACCAGTAGAAAAAAATAACAAAGGACCCCTTTAGTAAACTGTTAAAATTTTGTCAATGTTTTTATTATTATATCACTGCTTTTAAATAATATAACACCCAGTAAAATCGGCTGATGTTTTCATTACAGTCTCGGTCATAAATGGGCACATTTGTTTTATTTCAGATATGAACACGATATTAATCAACTAGAACTCGCACTGATGTTACAGCATTAACACACAACCTTTGAAATGGGAAAGCGGTATACTGCCATAGGCTGGACCACTTGGCAATCATGCAGATATGAATACTGTGTGTCAAGGCGATTGTGCTGATAAATTCAGCAACAGCTAGAATGGCCAAATATGACGTGAAACCTCCAAATGTACGTAAAATGAAATTAGTTCTATGTATGTTGTTAATAGATTAAATTAGTTAGATCAGCGCACAGCAAATCTGGAGTGCCATATCGCCTATTCATTTATTTGTTTTCTTTTTTGCTCCTTACAGAGCATGGAGCTACCATTACAACTGACCTCTTTCATGAAGCCTGTGCCTAAGCAGCCCATGCGCTTGCGGTGATGGTTTCTGTAGCATTTTGTTTACGTGTTGAGGTTGCCAGCCCCACCAACAACCTTATATTAATCGCTTCTTATGGCATGTCTGGGGAAGCAATAGTCTTATTCTGTCTTTGTCTCCACATATAGTCTTATTCTGTCTTTGTCTCCACATGTAGTCTTATTCTATCTTTGTCTCCACATATATTCTTATTCTGTCTTTGTCTCCACATATATTCTGTCTTTGTCTCCACATATAGTCTTATTCTGTCTTTGTCTCCACATATAGTCTTATTCTGTCTTTGTCTCCACATATATTCTGTCTTTGTCTCCACATACAGTCTTATTCTGTCTTTGTCTCCACATATATTCTTGTTCTGTCTTTGTCTCCACATATATTCTGTCTTTGTCTCCACATACAGTCTTATTCTGTCTTTGTCTCCACATATATTCTTATTCTGTCTTTGTCTCCACATATACCCCCTGGAGCTAGCTGCACATCGCCTTGAAAAATAATTTTTTTAGTGTTACTTTATATTTGATATTTTGGTATGCTATTTGAAGCAAGATTGTAACATAAACTGCACTTATTTACAAATTGTTACAGAAACCACTGCTGCAAGAGCATGGAAAAGTTTGATGCAGGCTTCCTGCCAGGGACTAGCTACCGTGGTGGCTCTGTGCTCTGTAAGGAGCACAAAGGAAAATGATGATAATGATAATGAAAAAAAAACATGCAGTGATGTTTTAGTATGTATATTATATAGGGAATGTGTATTATGATATATAGCGTGGATAGATAATGAACATTTATATTTATATCTTCGAATGTTATTAACTCAAGAAAAGATTTCATAATTTTTAAGAAAGCAGTGTATCACTGATTCATCTTATGCAGTCATCCAGCATATAATCGATCATGAAATCAGTCACTAGCACTATGTTACAAATCATATTTGCTCCATATGAGAAAGTTGTATTATAACATAATTACAGAAGTAACTACAGACTATTTTCTATCTTTTTTCTCATATTGTTCAAATTCGTCAGAAACATGAGGTACAGCAGCTTATAAGATCCTTGAAGGAAGCTGCCCCATAGTACTTACAGTGGTGATTTCTCTAGCATTTTGTTTTATATAATGAGGTTGCTGAAAAAGCTGCAGACTTTTATAAACGGGTGCTTGCGTAGAATAGAAGGACTGGAATGGTATGACAAAGTCACAAATGGGGAATTGATGACAAGAACCAGACAAGTGCCAGTGGAACAAGAGTTGAGAAGAAAATGCTGGCAATGGATAGGACACATTTTGAGGAAACCTGTTGATAGCATTACAACGCAGTCCTTGTTCTGGAATCCACAGGGAAAGAGAGGCAGAGGTAGACCAAAAAACATATGGAGAAGAGAACTAGATACAGAGGTGAAAATGATGAGGAAAACATGGAATGAACTTGAGCGGATGGCACAGGACAGGAGGACTTGGCATGTGTTTGTTGAAGGCCTATGCTCCTTGGAGAGCTAAAGGGCATTGATTGTTTTGATTGAATGAGGTTGCCGGCAACGTGCACAATCTCATCTTAGTAGCCTTTTACATCATGCCTGGACTGCATTGTATGTTGCATGATAAACCTTATTCTCGTTGCTTTGTGATAACCTCACCTTAAAAGCTGATAATGCTGTGTTTGAATATTTCAGCTACAGATTTCTCGTCGCCTCAGTGTAAATTCCTTCATGGTCCGTGTGTACTCAGGAGCCCTGAGCGATGAGTTAGAGTATGTCTCTGTAGAGTCAGAGAAAAGTACCAGTGCTGAAGATGTTGTTGCTGTGGCATGTCGCAAGTTACGTCTGGGTGGTGGAAGTGATGTTAGGAAGCAGTTTGAGCTTGCTGAAGTTTTCTCATCAGGTGGCCAGTTATGTAAGGAGCGACGTCTGGATTGTACAGAAAATCCTGTTGCTTTGCAACTTCTATGGCCAAAAATGACAACACCGTCTGAGAATGAGGCTGGAGGGAGTGGTTTATTTGATGGATACCGATTTTACTTGCGACATCGTGACCCTGTGGGACCTGTTGGGGGATGGATAGTTAGGGATCAGAGTGCCGTTGATTCATTTTTATTATCGTTCCTCACACAACCATTGACTGGGAAAGAATTCCCTGATCTGTGCAGTCTTCCTGATCTGAATGAACGCACTCTTCTTCACAACCTCAAAGCCAGATTTAACCAAAAAAATATCTATACATATGTTGGTTCCATCCTCATCGCTGTTAATCCTTTCAAATTTTTCCCCATCTACAATCCAAAGTATGTCAGTATGTATCAGAACAAACGTTTGGGGGAGTTACCTCCCCACATATTTGCAGTAGCAGATGCTGCCTACCATTCCATGTTGAGACAAAAACGGAATCAGTGCATCGTTATATCAGGAGAATCGGGATCTGGCAAAACTGAAAGTACAAATCTCCTGCTTCATCATTTGACAGCTCTTTCTCACAAAGGATTACATGGAAGTGGTGTTGAACAGACAATATTAGGAGCTGGACCAGTGCTAGAGGTAATTAATGATAACTAGCTGTCCTCTTGCTTTGTCATAGGTCATATAATGTGCACATTAATTGTTGATGTTGTTGTTGTAAGGTTTTTTTGTTGTCTCACAAAATCGTTATCGCATATCATCATCAGTGTTTTGTATATACATTTATTTATTCTTTGTATGTGTACGTTTTTGTAATATCATTGTAAAGTAGCTTAGTCATTTAACCACAGCATTCATTACTACGGGAATTTGTAGTTTAATGAAAAAGATTTGTTAGTGTTAATCTGGTAACATTTTTTAAAGCTGTGCAGAAAAAAAAAATTGATGCTGAATATACAATTTTCTGCGTACAGTATCAACATTTCAAAGGCACTTCAGTGTCACAGATTATTTCTGTGTCTAAATAGAAAGAGGAGAATGAGAGAATGCTTGCTAACAAAAAACTGGAGTTAAATTAGGAACACCATTCTTTCACATTGTTCGTTCCTTAAGGTGCATGGAATCACCACTGTAGTTGGCTTTTGCAGGAAGCTTGTTGCACAATACTTTTTTATGTGTGCTTCAGTTGTGGTTTCTGTAGTATTTTATTTTGAGATTATTTTAGCCCCAATGACATCATCACTTTAGTCACTCGAATCACCATGGAATAGTCAGGAACATTACTTCATAGTTATTATTTGGGTGGTGGAGGATATTTTTGTATGTTTCTTCATCGTAATGTCACACTGATTGTTTACAGTTTATGTGAGGGAGAGATGCTCCCAAATATTATTTCCCAAATGTTCTGCACTAATTAAAGAAGTCTTGGTAAGTGATGCTTTAAAAACTGCTAGAAAAAAGATCAAGTAGGTGATGCAACATTGAGATTAAATTATTACTTTCTTCATGATCTAGGCATTTGGAAATGCTAAAACTGTACACAACAACAACTCAAGTCGCTTTGGGAAGTTTATCCAAGTCAACTATAAACAAAATGGAATGGTTCATGGGTAAGTACAGCATAATGCTTGTCCATGATAATATCTCAAAGTTTATTCATTATGTTGGATAATGTGATGTCATTTTTCCCTGTCCTTACTCGTTATGCATTATCTTCCTAGACGATAGCTTTATCTGAATGAAGCTAATGACACGCTGCAAATAGCATTTTCTCTTGTATTTTTGTTCTTGTCACATTTGCTTGTTCGTTCTGTCTTTTCATTATTTCTCATACTCAGTGTCCTGTTTGTAATTCACTAATGCTGTAGTTCTTGGGGGGTGGGGGGGGGAGGGGGGGGTCTCTGATGAGATAAAGAAATAATAGGACTACTGCACCCTCAGGCATGTCATACAAGGCGACTGATATGAGGTTGTGCATGAGGCTGGCAACCTCATCATGTAAAAAAAAATTGCTACAGAAATCACCATTGCCAAAGTATGTGAATGCTTGGTGCATGCTTCTTGCAATGGGACCAGCTGCAGTGGTGGCTCCATGCTCTATAAGGAGTTTAAAGGGAATTGATGATTTACTGCATATGCTGTAAATTCATTCTGTCTGTCTGTCTTTTTTTCTTTCTGTCTAAGGCGATTCTGCTGTTTGTACTTGTCGTAATTTTAGATAGGTTTGAAAGATATTTATGGTCCCGCCTGAGTAGAGTGGATGGTGACAAGTACGTGAGAAATAAAGGTGTGATAAATAGATTTCACGAGTGAATAGTTTAAGAAGAAGATCTGTCTCTGGAATGAGAAGTTTCTCTAGTCCAGCCTATCTATACGACTATCTTTTAGTACAAGACAATCTTGCCCCTCTGTTAAATCAGATGTAACAATCCTTGATTAGTATATAGCCCCATCAAGCTGGGCACTAGATGTTAAAGTCTAGATGTAGAATCTGGTTTTTTTGTATCGTGTTGAAGTGTCGTTGAGTGGGCGTGTCGTTTATCACCTGGACGGTTCAGTGTTGCGTGTATCTAGGTCACCAGCGTGAGGCGCTGACAGGGTGTAATGCAGACACTCACACACAAACAGCATACATGTTTCTCAGGTGTGTAGTACTCGTAATAGGATGTGGTCGAGAGTAAAGGTGTGTGTGTAGGAAACAGCAGATCGTGGACACGAAGTCGTATAGGCTCTTATTCAGCTACACACCAAACTCACTCCACCACAAGTAGAAGTCATAGACGTGGATAATACAGATGACTTTTCTTCAACATTTATTATGGCAACAGTACGCTGACAGACGACACAGTCAATTGAACAAGGATCATGGACATTTCATGTGTGGTAATGATTATAAACATCGAGCATCATAAGTCTTGCATAGCTCATGTATAAGATGCTAGTAGAGCTGGCTTGACAATTTACGTTCATTCATACTGTAGCTCAGGGCCCCTGACTAAACGCGTCAGGTAGTCCTTTAACAAATACCCCTCACGATAAAGGCGGTTCCAGTTGCTTAATATCAAAATCTATGAACTTGTTTAATGAAAGTCAAGACTTCATCTGGCTTCACACGCCAGACACTTCTTCTTCTGCTCAAAGATATCGGCCGTAATATCGGGCCTCTATAATAATGTGAATAACTGTGTATTCTTCACAGGCAGGCATAATCATCCATGCCGAAACATACCGCTAACATGCGGTTTTCATAATAATCTCTCTTCACTGGGCTTCTGTATAATAGTTAGACGAATAGTCTTAGCTGGCTACATCGAGCACACATAATGGACTCTGTATCTCAAAGAACTGTGAGCTCTACTCACAGGTCGACACAAAATGTTCTGCAACTTAGGCATAATAATTAAGTTTCTTTTACCTTTGACAGAATCCGAGAAATACACAAATAATAACTGCCGTCATTCTTGACGAACAGAATAACTCTGGGGAGAATCACTGACATCACAGTCACACTGAAGACTATCCTTCCCCCAGATAATGCAGAGAAGTACTACAGACATACTAGTCCGGTCAGAACCCAGTTCATCACTCCCTGACGGAAGTCTCTCCGTTTCGCGCTCAAAAAACTTGCGCATGCGTAGACAGAACAGATCTGAGAACAGCTAACCCCGACTAAAGACAGGTCAACACAATGAATAAAACAAAGGGAAGATAACCCCAAATCAACCTATCCCAGGGAGTTAATATACAGTTCTCTAACTTAGATCATCAAAAAATATTAAATAGATTTACGTCTTATGAAACCGTCAAAAACGACAGCAACACCCTCCCTATACCTAGAAATATAAGTTTAACTACACACACACATACACAACTATGTGACAACAAAACACACAGATGTGAAAACTATGGTTAATTGGGTATGGGTCTGACCAACACACAAAGTTAAGTTCTTTTGTTGTTTATTATCATTAAACTTGACAACACCAAATATCTAAAGAAAGATCAAATAAAATCAGAATCTTATACATAGAAAATTAACAGAATACATGTGCCCTCCCCTAATTGAGAAAGAAAAAACCCAACAAGTTAATAACCCCAAAGGTCAAAGGTTAGCACTATGTTATAGCATAGACAGTAAAGAAAAGAACAAAGTTCCTACTAAAGCTATCCAGTAAAATAAACAATATTTAAGCAGAATCCAGATAATACAATTTTCCTGTAATAAAGAAAGTATTCACTGTCTCTGATATACGTGGCCACTCACTCGCTCTTCTTACCTACTCTTGGTGAAAAAATCTCTTGGACATACAATTCCTGAATATATAATTTCCAGTGTTTTTAACTTCCAAATTGGCCCTAGTCCCTCCTCTGATAATTAAATTTTATAAGGGGAACGCCTAATTTGGTGGTCGATTCCTGGATAGAAAAATGTCATCTCGAATAGTTAATGTAGAAAAAAAAAACGAGATCTTGTGTTCACAGTAAACAGTAGAAAATACTTCCAGTATAGGGAAACATCTGGTTGCTAAAAAAACTGTTATTGATGATGGTGATGGTAAATCCTATCGGCTGGCTCTGGGGTGAGTGCCGATTCTGAAACAGCGTAACTTGCTGGATAAATCCGCTGATACGACTGTCAAAAGTCAGATAGTAATGTTATTTGTGTTACGCCACAGTGGGCTGATAAAATTGAATGAATATCTGGGTATTGGTAAGTCCAGTTAACTTTACTATTTAAAATGTTTATGTGTCTCTTTGGCCAATCCTGTTTACAAATGAACTTGGGGACGTGTAAGCCAAGAAGAAGACAACATTCACCAATCAGTAAATGAAGAAAAGGACCAAAATAGACCGCTGGTCGCCCTTGATCAGGTCATGCTTAAGAATAGAGAAA
Source organism: Oreohelix idahoensis (assembly GCA_024509875.1). Lineage (NCBI taxonomy): Eukaryota > Metazoa > Mollusca > Gastropoda > Stylommatophora > Oreohelicidae > Oreohelix > Oreohelix idahoensis. Next base: position 165,220 of record JAMPIV010017022.1, read on the forward strand.
CATTTATGAAAAAAAATGCTACTAATATAGATAGCCTCATGTATGTACACGGAAGGGGACAAGACGATCTCTTATCCTCTCCGTCAGTCCTGATTAAAGTTAAAAAGGCACACAGTGTCTTTAGCCTATCCTATCGCGCGTCGCTTAGCGGGTGCAGGTTTGGTTGAGGTATGCAACCGTTCCCCTCCTGCCCCGATCACGATCAGCGCACAATGTCAATTATTTAATTATCCATACGCGCACTTAACAAATATCGCCTCTCATTAATAGCTATTAGATTGTCGGCGTCTGTGGGTCGTCGTATGATATTAGATAACAGTCACTTACTAAAATTACACAAAATGAAATATAACGTGAATTCTATTCTGTCAATATCAGTCGCGCCTAGTGTATTAATTAGTCAACTAAAACGTCTCTTCTTGTGTGTTAGAGCGGGTGGTAAATTATCATTAAACTGAACAACTGGTAAACAAATAGCTACGCGTTATTTTCCACTGGTTTTTAACAGCTAGACTTTAAGTGAATTAAAATGGTAAACTTTAACACGCTTAAGCATAAATTTATATTACCAGAAAATCAGAATGAAATCCCCACGAAGGCTATTAACACACCTTCCACAATGGTTGTAGACTACGTGTTTAGACTATCCGAAAAATTCTGAGCGACAACTGATAACTGTTTTGGGAAGCCACAGTTTATATACCATCCCGGTTATCTGCTCTCCAGAGGATGCTAATTTTCACATTTGTGCATAGCAGAGAAATCAGAAACCTAAACACCCAAGATAAAAGGTTTTTCACGGTCGCTCTGTCGGCGTTGCTAATCGACAACAGAGACTTAAACCGTGTAACGGGTTCCCGTAGATTTGGCCCGCTTCTGGAGATCACAGTTATCTCCCCCTGTATGTACGAACATCAAAGGGTCCTCTGGAAAAATATTTTTGCCCGAGCGACTCACTTCAAAAGGTCCGGTGTTATTCCACGTGCATCTGTCTGATATCCGATGATTGACAGATCAGCTCGCGTGAGAAACTCAGGTAAACAAACGTGGTTCGCTCCCTGTTATGACTGGCAGGTCGCGGAAGTTGGTAAACAACTTCGTTTGTTTACGTCTCAAGGAAAAGAGGCGTGGATTAAAAATGAGTAAACGCAGACTGTCAATGCATGGCTTTGCTCGCGAATCATAGAACGCCACGAGGTCACGAAAGACTGTCGGATACTGTAGACTTTATTTCCTTATACGTCACAGTACTTTAAAAAAAAAAAACAGGTTCCAGTGTATCATACTCAACTTTATTTACTTACCATTCCAACTGTTTATTTACATATGATCCTAATGTTATCTTTGGGGGGTCATCAACATATGACGTCACGCAGTGAGGGAGGGGTCACAATTTTGTGACATTATGTGGCGATTGGGGGGGGGGGGGGGTTTGAAAAAAAGTGACGTCACACAAAAATGCGAGTGGAGCTTTCTCTCATAAATGATGCTTCTACTTTTATCCGCAATAGTTAACTTTTATCCGCAACGGTTAACAATTCCCTCGTCGACGACTTACATTAATATAATAATCCCATCTGAAATACCGGATAATTGTTATAACCTAAAACTGGTTCAAATTGTTTTTTAATTGTATATTTCTTTTTTTCTTTAATTAAAGTAATACAATCATAAAAAAAACAAAATGCAGACTAAATAAACTGTACAGGGAGTCCTCGATATACATTGAAGTTATGTTCCTAGAAAGCACGACTTATAACGAAACGACGTATATCGGACATCGATTTCCCATTGAACTAATGTATTATGTGGGAGATACGTTCCAGGCCAACTAAAAAATTCTAATCTATTTGGAAGTGTAAAGGCAAATGAATAGGAAATACTTATTTTATTGTGCACTTAACTGTGTAGGGGGTCGGAGTGGCTAATAGGTATGGCGTCCGCCTCGAATTCTAGAGGTACCGGGTTGAAGGAATATACATTCAATTAAATTGTTTCATTTCAGTATTACATAAAAGGGAGGGGAAAGAAAAATAGGGGGGAAGAGATCTGTGGGTTTTTGTGACGAAATGTGACAAGGGGGAGGGAGGGTGGGTTAAAATGGTCAAAATTGCGTGACTTCATGTGTTGACCCATACTTTAACTTTCACTTGCTTCTAGGGATGTATTGAATGTGTAATAATGATCGTTGCTTTTTTAATATACCATTATATAGAGGTTTATTATATTTTTTCGTGTCATATTCGTTTACTTATCTCTTCATATTCTTTTTGGCAATCTGTCGAGGGTAATTAGCTTTTTATATTGATGGACCATATTTGCCAGAATATATGAATCAGGTTTTCCCCCGTATTATCAAATGTTATTGTTACTCCTTTGTCGTCAATCCCATGTGACTTCCTGTCTTATTAATCTCCAGTAATTAGCTGCAGTTTCTGCGACGGGCCATTATCATCTTGATCATCTGTATATATTACATATAATTATTTGAGGGCACTGAATCGTGGAAAAATTCTTTTGCCATAAAATTCTCATCCATTCGTTATATCTGCAGTATGGATGCAGATTGATCGTGGCGACAGCAGGCAGGCATCTTTTGTGCATCCCATATTCTGCTTTATTTATTGTAATTGGCTAACTTTTTTTGCCAGCTTCATGCTCGATGAAAAGAAAGAAGAACACTTAGAGGAAACGGAAATTGCACAAGAGGACGCTTAGCATAAGCTGGCGGTATTTATCCAACGTTGTTTGGGTTATGATCAATGTTCCCTCTAAGCTGTGTTATGAATCAGCGCTTATAAGAAATTATACAACGCACAGAACATTACATTCAAATAAATATGATGAATAAAACAAAAACGGCTCTCCACTGAAACATACATGCATTCAATTTAGTGCGACAAGATTTTATCACGCCAAGAAATTTGCACAACTTGAAATTTTTGAGCACACAGGCCATTTACACATTAGACTAAAGGGAACATTGATTATGATACAGTACACAGCCTTATAAATGGGTACCAGAGCAACTCTGGGAAGGTTAAGGCGGCCGGCGTGATGCTGACCACATCAACCCTAGTGTGCCGACGGTCAAGAAAATATGGGCCTAACACCATAATCCCAATATGCCTCAATGGGCGTGTAACGGGATCCTTTACCTTTACCTTTTACACAGCCTTATGAGACGCGATACACTTATCATAAACAATCAAAATAGCCAACAACCAACCAGCTAAAGCAACAAAACGAAACAACCAAAGTAACACTAACCAGACTGCTAATACATCAAAGAATAAAATTCACAAAATTAACCACACACGAACCAGTCAAATATTTTAACACATACAAAATAATTCTACCAACCAAGCCGTGGAATGGAACAAAAAAATATGAATGAAACGAGCTAAAAGGACACTGAAACGATCTAAAAGAAAATCTAGCTCGAACGATTTTACCAGTGAACATACAAGGGGCTTGACATAAGTCTTGGGCCTGACCATAAAGGAGTCACAGGAGGAAGATGAAACTTGGCACATTTAAAGTTCATCATATTTGCTCTGAATATGTGAAGTACGCGTTTGTTTCTTCAATGGGTTTTCCCGCTACGGTGCACGGCGCAATGTACCCTATTGACCGGATCTGCTGCTCTAAAGTTGTGACAAAACAATGGAAAAGAAGGAGGCCAGAGCTGTGATAAAATTTCTGATGTTTCAAGGAAAAACACCTACAGAAATACACAGGGAGATGGAACCAGTGTTTCGTGATTCTTGTCCTTCATATACTTCGGTAAAAAAACTAGTGTCAACAGTTTAAGTGCGGCCGCTCAAATGTTGCTGATCTGCCAAGATCTGGTAGACCAGCCTCAGTGTGCAACGATGAAAATGCAACAAGAGTGAAGAAAATCATTGACCAGGATCGAAAAATGACAATTGTGGAGATAGCTAGTAGAGTAAAACTGAATGAAAGAACAGTTTATAGAATTTTACACAACAGACTGAACGTGAGAAAAGTGTGTGCACGCTGGGTTCTGCGACTGCTGACACGTGAACAGAAGCAAATGAGGGTAAATTGCTGTCAACAGTTGCTCAAAAAGTGTCAGTCAAAAAACTTTTTGGAGACCATGGTGACAATAGATGAGACTTGGGTACACCATTATGACCCCGAATCCAAAATTGCCAGCATGCAATGGAAAATCCCGGGCTCCCCAACACCTGTCAAGCCGAGAGCACAGACATCTGCAGGAAAAGTGATGCTGGCTGTTTTTTGGGACGCCAAAGGTGTCCTGTTGAAAGATTATCTGCTTCGCGGCAACACAGTTAATGGACAGTACTTTGCAGATCTTCTCACCAAACTAAGAAAGGTTGTGACCAGGAAACGAGGGATAACGCGCACTCAAAATCTTCCTTTGCTTCAAGACAACGCGCCCTCTCACAAAGTACGGCTTGTGCAGCTAGCAGCCAACGATTTGAATATTGAAATTCTTCCACACCCACCATATTCTCCAGATTTGGCTCCAACAAACTTTTTTCTATTTCCAAATCTTAAAAAAACAGCTAAAAGGAAATCATTTTGACAGTGATGAAGAAGTTATACTGGCATGTGATGACTGGTTTAGTTTGAAAAATAGGGTGTTTTACTCCCAAGGTCTTTTCAAGGTCAAGCAGAGATGGCAGAAGTGTGTCAATTCAGACGGTGGCTATATTGAAAAGGAATAAACACTAAACAAAATTTCAGCTCTCTGTGACATGTCCTTCATGGTTAGGCCCAAGACTTATGGTAAGCCCCTTGTAACAGTCAACGAAACCAAAATAAGAAGGAGGAAAAAACAAATTCAGGTAACTTAACATGAACCAAACAGCCAGCACTAGCCGAGCAATACAATCTACCTCACTGCACTCCGGGAAAACCCATAGGTGCTCAGTCTCCTTCAGCAAATGTCGAAGAGTATGATTGCTAATTGTACCTGTAGCACGCTGGTTGTACATACGACAGATGCATCCTCTCTCATGTCCATCTCTGCGAGTCCCACGTTTGATGCCAAACTCCAATAGTCTTAGCCTTGTTGATTCCTCCATTGCAGTGTCATTATCTAGCAGGCGATCATTAATTGCCCTTAGTATCTCTCTCTTATCCATGTCGAATGTCCCCACTACGGGTGCTCTCGAGGCCAGTCTGTCATCTCTCTCATTGCCACGTACCCCTGCATGACCAGGACAGTAGATCCACACTAGTTCTTGAAGACTTGATGATTCTATTGATGTTCTCCATCCTGCCGCAGCTATCCGTTCTGGACTTTCCGAAGCATGGATTGAAAGTCTGACAATATAACTGCCCTGGTTGATTGAGTTTCAGACAGCCACCTCAGTGCTGCAGTAACTGCCTCTACCTGCATTCTCATGCTGGAGATTGTTGTCATGTAGGCTCCACTCTGTTCAGCAACGACCCTGCCCTTTATTCTCGCAGAGAAGCCCCATCCTGATTTCTCAGCACGCACTACAGACCCATGAGTTTACACAATGGCGTTATCATCCCCAGCATGGTCACGTATCAGCTGATTAATCGCCAGCTCTGCCTTTCCATTGCCCCAAGATCTGCACTCTCTGCCAAGGCTAATGATGGCCTGCTGGTAGTTTATCCAGTTCTCCCCTGACTTACTCCACTCTTCCCCTTTGGATATATTTTCAAGTATATAAATTAAAAAATAATATGGTATGAAATCAGTTTTACAAGTAAACGGTACACAAGAAACAAGGGACGTTTCGGGTTTTACCCTTCGTCATCCACAGTTACGGACAGGTGACAAGGACAAGAACTACATATTGGTACTACAAAAATCTATGATGATGAGGAAAACGCCAAAATGAGCGATACAAGTAGATGGAACAACGGTGATGAGCGAAACAATAACAGTGATAATGCAAGAAAATCGTAAAACCAGAAAGACATGTCGAAACAAGAAAGTATATAATCAACGCAACGAAGACAGGAATGAACAACACTATAAAAACAAGTAAAAAATCACTTAGCTGGATCCAAGAAAGAAACATTCAAGATGGCTGAGGAAATAAGGCGTCATGCGGAAGTGACGTATGAGCTAGTGACGGCTAAGAAAAGATAATTGAGGAAACGAAACGAACCAAAGCAAAAACAAGGATAGATAAAATAACGACAGAAGAAATAAAGTATGAAACAGAGACAGAAGCCACCAGAATTATGCAAAATAATGCTGGCTATTAAGGCCAGCAGGAGCTAAAACGCCCATTTGAAAAATGAGACGGTTCTCCAACGAGAAGCGAGTTCGGTCGTCGCCGACACATGAAACGAGGGCAGTGACATGAATGTCAGAGTTACCTGAATGGTCAGGGCTATTGAAGTGAAGGGCCACCGGTAAATGTTTGCCATGATAGATGTCATTCAAGTGCTCACGAAACCTGTCTGCCAATTTCACCAATATAGGTCATGTCACACCTCTTGCAGATGATAGCATAAATCAGGTTTCTGGATTCGCACGTGAAAGACTCCCCAATGGCAAATTTACCGTTCGGAAAGGAGACTGACTGCGTTTGGAGTACAAAAGGACAGGTCTTGCATATGCGGCGTTGGCACAGTTTAGTACCAAAGGGAGAAGAATATATTTTCAACCCTGGTCACCTGACAATCGTAGCCTCTGCCTGTGCCATCTATGACATCCCCCTCTTTATTCTTGCTCTTTCGATGTCAGTTATTCTCATGTAGGGGTTGTCTTTTGTCGGTGGTTACCCGCATATAGGCTTTTGCCTGGGCCATCGCATATCTGGATCTAATCGACAGCAATCAGAGCATGTATCTCATTGTCACAATGGGAGTATCACGCGTACAACCCAAAACTAGTCGCATTCCTTCATTTTGAATGCGTTCCAGTCGTTCACATTGTGACACTGACAGCGTGAGTATTCCTAGCCCATACTCGATTACTGAAATCACGAGCTGATGGTACAGGAGAAACAACAGTCTCTGTTTCAGGCGCGCAGCAGCCATTATTTTTAAGGCTGCCAGTCCTCGCTTGCACTTCTGTACGATCAGTTTGACGTGATTCTTGAACGATAGCCCACGATCAAACGTTACTCCCAGATACTTCAGCCTGTCTTGCCTTTCAATGTTCTACCCATTGATAGTGATGTCTGGAAGGTCTGCTTTCACTATGGAGTTGTTCAAAGAGCACCACATCAAACAGATCTTGTTGGGATTGACTTTTGATCCGCTTTACTCACATCATTTAGAAACCGCCTGTAGTGTCTCTTGTATGCCTTGGGCCATTTCCTGTCTGTCTGAGCCAGTTCTGTACATGAGTATGTCATCTGCGAAAGTTAATGTTCGTCCCAGTCCTATTGGTTGAAAGGTTGCTACTTTTGCTGTGTAGATGTTAAACAGCACTGGTGATAGTGGAGAACCCTGGGGTAGTCCCGGGCAAATGCGCATTGGTTCCGATGTCCATGTTTCCAAGCGAAATGCAACTGATCTCCCCATTAAGACAGCTGCTATCCACCTTGTTATCCAAGGGTTTACACCACATGCCATTATACAGTCTATTAGGGTTGCAAAGTCCACACTGTTATAAGCATCCTCTAGGTCGATTGCGACAGCCACCGTTTCTCTTTTACCCTGGAATACATCGTACACATCGTACGCAAACGTTTCAGGGTTACACCATGTTGTTTTCATTGGCTTGTAGCTACCCAGGATATCAGGAAGGATGTGTGCATTTTCGATGTGGCTCATTACTTGTCTTGCAACTATCTTTTCAAGTAATTTACCATAGACATTCTGTAGTGTGATAATTCGATAGCTGTTGAGCAATGTTGGGTCTTTGCCAGGTTTAGGAAGTGGCCGAAACTGTGTAGCCAGTCTTCCGGCACCTCAGCATTCTGTATGCTGGTATTGAAAATCGCTCACCATATTTATAATGGCTGTGTCGTCGAGCTGTTTAATGTGATGGTATTGTACACCATCAGGACCCGGAGTAGTATTTCTGCTGGTTTTCAACGTGTACACCACGTCCTCTTCAGAAATGAGATCGAAGTATATCTGGCTCCTTAGGGCATTTTCCAGATCAATATCTTTTATTTTCATGCGGGCACTTTTGTTACCTTTATCCGTTTGCTCCACAAATTGATTGAATAAGGCTCTTCCCTTCTCTTCGTCCGTCTTCAGGCTTAGTCTCGTGGAGCATTTGATATTAGGGATGGGTTGGCTCACACTTTTCCTAGTCATTCTTCGATGTAAGGACTAGAATTTCTGTACGGTTTTTTCCGTGCCCACCTGTGTTACAAAGTCCTCCTGCACTTTATCCATGGCTTCCCTTGCCAAACTTTTGAATTTATGAACGGCTCTTTGCTTTTTCTCCTTCATCTCTTCAACCTCTCCCGCATTCATCATTCTTATGTTTCGTGCTTTACACCATTCCTTTATTGCTCTTTCCTTTTCTATCCATGCTTCCTCCACTGTCTTATTCCACCAGGGAGGATAGGTGAAAGGTGTTCTCGCTGTCTTTTGTTTGGCATTTTGACGCAGTGTGTGTAAAGGGTTGTTACAGTCGAGTGGGCCTGTAGGATACTTGAAGATCATGAGGATATCGAAATTGTAGATGATTGTTTGTATAATGGTTGCCCGTTGATTGGCACTTCGACAGTTCAAGTATCCTATACGCACATATTTCATTGAGTGGCGATCTGCTTTCTTTCTGAACTTTCTCTTTCCTGCCTTTCTTTTTCTCTCTCTCCTCTTCTCTCCCCTACCTCACCTTCTGCATTTGTATTTCCTCATTTCATTTGCTGCAGGTATCGACGACAGAGCACGATCTCCATAGCTCCCGCGATGATTCTGGATAGTTAAAATACTCATGGTGTATTTGCAATAAATGGTGGAAATATTCGGTCACCCTTGTAGAGCCACCATACCAGGGAAGAGGCAAGGGATATCCTTACAGAGTCCATCTGCCTGGTACCGCCCCCCTCGCCCTCCAGACAGCCAATGTTCGCGACTGATTACCCAGCAGCCATTCAGTCCCTCGGCACATTGGTCCACCTTAGACTTGGGATCATTCATTGATTACTCAGTTATCATTTGACCCATGATTTGGGAGTGGATTGATGGGTTTTAGAGCATATACCACTCTTCGGTGAGTTCTGCACACCACATCTTTAGGTCTCCATTAGCTCCAAGATCCTCTGCCACTTTAGTTCAGACCCCGAGAGGGGCCGTTACAGTAAAGAGAATGATATAATGGACAACAAGAGAGTGGAACGAAATAAATTGCTGAGGAGGGAGAAGATAATGGTAAGCCTGAGAATCCAACTATTTAGAGGACATGCTTAACTTAGAAAGAATAACCGTGGCACCAACGCCAAAGATTTGCACAGATGTGAGGCCAGACCTACTATTTATTTTATACATATTTGTGAAATGACGTGAGTTTATATTTGTGAACGATCAGTGCATTCTTTTGAATGATTAAGAAATTTGAACAGCACGTGGTTCGTTATAAAGATTTAGATTTCCTTATCAGTCGTGCAATCCTGGCAAGAGCTTTCGTTGATTACGCTTGATTATGGTACATCTGATGTCTTGTTTGCATATAACCTATTTTACTGGACTTCTAGTTTTGAAACGTTGATTGTGCTATGGCAGCGGTTGGCAACATAGGAGCAGTAAGGGTCTACTTTAGAAACACTGAGCTCTTTAAAGATCTACCCTGATAAAGCCATGCTTGTGTCCACGTTTCAGAGTATTAGGAATAAGTCCAGCCTATATATAACTGTTATCTCTGCCGCAGTATCTGCGTCATGTAACCCTATAAACAGAGCGATGGACAATTAAAACGAGATATTTTACCGAATGTTCATACTAAAGAAAAGATCGGTTTCTCTATCTTAATGCAGTTCACGAATAAAGTGATTTTTTTTTTTTTGGTACGTTAGTTTGCGGGTTTAACTGGCAGTACGGTGAAAGTACCTTGAAACATGGGGACACCGCGCTCAGTACCGGCGGGAGAAGGCTGGTTTGAAATTTCCTAGGTTAACAGTCCTTTACACCCCCTCCGTCAACTAGAGATCTACCACATGATCCCATAGGATATACGGTAGATCAAGATCGACAGGTTGCTGCCACCTGAGCTCGGGTGTTCATCCTTTGATTTCTGGTATGTTCGAAATATGAACGTTTCAAGTAGAAGTGAAGTTAGGGGAAATATCAACGAGTATTGTCCGAAAAGTGAATGCATAAGTCATCAGCCACGCTATGAAAGTGTTTGTGGTTATTCGATGGTACAGTATGTGCAATCATAATAGAACAAGGTGCTCACTCAGCTGAGCATGAACTTGACATTGATGATGGATCAGGCTGTGAAGCCAGAGTTGTTCACGTGTGGCTTGAGTGGATGGATAGAAAGCAAGACATTTTTTTAAGCCTTTTCTTAAATGTTAACAAATGAAGAAGAAGAAGAAAAGAATTTAGGAATCCACTTTTTAAAAAATTACCAAATGCACTAAAACATAAAACGGTGGGTTAAACAAAGAGTTATACGTCTTACTAGGACAAAGAAAACTGCATACGTTACAACTACAAGGCCTTCGTCAAGGACAGACTAATGAACACGTAGTCTTAGCTACCTACCCACTGTCTTTAGTAGTGGACTATCTGCTAAATATTGCACAGACGTCTTGATTTTTCATATCTGCTTATTCGCTTTGCAGTGTCGTATCGCTTTGTATTGTGCACAACTACAACAGTAGTTTTCACTGGGGATGGCCTTTGACATGTTATCAAGAAGGGATCTCCAGAAATTGGCTCGTTAAGAAAGAAAGAGACCTATTCAAGATAAGAATAGGAAGAAAAGGTGAATGCGTAGTGTTTTCTATTAAATTATGGAGAGTGTTATATTTCCCCACGATCTTAGCTTCTGCCCGCAGATTTCGATAAAGAAACAGCCCCCACCTCCTAAATGAAGGATTTAACCTGTATGTAAATACTTAACCCAGACAGCACGAGTGATACATTAACGAACTAGACAATGATCAAAACGGCTATTCGGTTTATTAGTTAAATATATACTGAAGCACATTAAAAACGCACCACTATTATATATACTGATGCCGAGAAGCTGGGAAAAAAAAGTGTGGGAATGGATTTTCCCCGTGTTTGCCATGCGGTAGAGAGCGAATGGCTGCTGGAATGGAAAGTGCAAGATTCAACCCATGGGTGTGTGTACAGACTACATGAAAACGATGAAAGTTACACGTGCAACACGATTCTCAACAGCTATGACCCCGAAAATGTGTACGCGTTGTGGCAGTATACTCGGTATAAAAAGGCCGTTGAGACAAAACACCCAGTACATGTGCTTGAAATGCCACGACTATCTGAAAACGACCGCCAACGAGCCATTGGTATGTTGGAGACCGGAATGAGCTCGCGGGCCATTGCCAGAAGGATGAATTGCCACCACAGCACTATTGTACGTCTCAATGAACGTTACGGAACCACTGTCAGTGCCCGGGATAGACTTCGGAGTGGCCAACCACGAGTTACTACCCCTGCGCAAGATCGTCATATTGTGCTGAGTCACCTAAGGAATTGACTCTCCCGGCAAGTCAAACAGCAAGAGCAATAGTGGGTAGACATGGGCAAGTCTCTCGAATGACAGTCATACGACGACTCAGAGATACAGGCCTTACTGCAAGACGACCTTATGTTGGGCCAAACTTGACTCACAGACATCGTTAGCAGCGCCTGCAATGGGCAGAGCAACATATCAGATGGACTAGACTGCAGTTGAATGCTGTCCTATTCACAGACGACAACAGATTCAACATATCCTTTGCAGATGGACGTATGCGGATTTAGCGACGGTGTGAAGAGCGCTTTGCAGATTGCTGTGTCAACCGATTTCGAGGTGGCAGTATTCACATTTGGGGAGGATTCAGTTTTCACCATCGCTTGCCTCTTCACGTCTTTTTTGGAAATGTTAATGCTGTGACATATCGAGATGAGGTTCTGGATGCACTGGTTGCTCCTGCGTTCACAATTTATCCAGACTTGCAGCTTCTCCAGCAGGATAACGCACGTGCATTTTTTTGTATTTTTGGTTTTCTCCCTTGCCTGCACAGAATGCAATGAATTTCATAACAATCAAATGTACAAATTAATGACCAGCATGGATTCATATGAAAATGAATAAAGATTCCAAATATGTAAACTTGTACACACTTATATTTACATTTCACACTCTGTTCCTGGATTATACAGGTGGTGCGTTTTTAATGTGCTTCAGTATATATACACATATAAGGTTAGTAGAAAGTAAAAAAGATGATGGTGAAAGACTATTCACATACACGCAGAGATGAAATGTAAAAATGTAGTTAATTAAATATGAGAGTGAACCTAAATAAATAGTGGAAGGATGATATGATACATTAAGTGTTACCACACTAATGTCCAATCTACACTGTCTGTGTGTCTCTCAACTTTTCTCCACTGTACACAGGTAGGCTTAGACAGTCCAATATATGTGTCTGGTATGTTGTGTAGGTTATCTCCAAGACTAGAACTTATTGATGAAAAGCTTTGCACGTGCAGTAATGAGAATTTGAAAGATATACTGTTCTTCAAGGTTTGGAAATCTCTCTGGTGTCGACAAACCGTTGACAATTTTTATGAAAATGTCTGCTGTCTGATCTTGAAAAGGCACTCACTAGACTGGAGCTCTTCACGAAATGATCATTTGGTAACAAATTGGTTTCGTGCAATGCAGCTGGTCTGAGTGAAGTTACAAAGTGCAATAAAAGATGGGAGTAGATGAATTCACTTCATGCACTGACGTAGTGAGTAGCTGCACTTGGTGATTTGAGCTTAATATCTTGGTGAATCAACTGTGACTAAGAGATGTTGGTATATAGACTGATCATCTTATGAGTATGTACTGTTGATTCAGCAAATACGTTTTTAAGTGAGTTGAACTTATATATATATATATATATATATATATATATATATATATATATATATATATATATATATATATATATATATATATATATATATATATATATATATATATATATATATATGAGAATTAAATTGTGCGTGCTTAAACATGGATCAGGCGGATAGCTTTTGAGTTTTTGAGGTTTGATTTGATTAAATATTAACGAACAGAAGTAATGGGAAAAAAAAATCTTTCGCACATTTAGCTGTGAGGTTAAATGCAGACAACAATATTAAAGAATGAAAAAGAAAAATTAATAATACTGGTTCTTTAATTTACTAACCTTCTTTTCCTTTTGCAAACTCCTTAAGAACACTATATAAGATTAAATTCCACGGGTATGAATATTTTTAATCTACACAGAAAAAATATTAGAACAGGCTGTGAATACCGGCGTGATGCCGACCACATCACCCCTAGTGTGCCGACGGTCAAGATAATATGGGCCAAGAACACCATATTCCCAATATGCCTCAATGGGCGTGTAACGGGTTCCTTTACCTTTACCTGTGAATAGGATATGCTCTGGGAAAAACTGCTCCACGTGTGTTTGAAAATCCGTACTGACTTGTGGCGAACTTATCGTTAATATTCTGGGTTGCCAGTATGTGAGAAGCCATTGACTATGTCCTTTAGCTGCGCCCTCCAATCCAGTAACTAGGCGTCCATATTGCCCTGCGATATTGTCATGTTCGCTTACCGTTTCAGTTCACGTCAATCGCTAAAAGTGATCTCGCAACTAACTCTTCACTTCGTGCTGCGTGTTCGTTTGCGAGACCAACCGTGGTTTAGGATTGGCCGCCCAATGCAGAAATCATCCGCTCCTGTGTCACAAAGCCTTCTGTCTTTTTGCCGTTCGCGTGAAGTCCTTTGTGTCGTTTTGCTGGCATGGCGGCTTCTTTAATCTCTTTCAGTGTCCTGACCCGTCGACAACATGCCGTTGTCAACCATCTGGTACCCACATTTCTGTGCTTGTCACGAATCCGTTGTCGATCACTCTGGCGACGTGCTGTTGTGTCCCAATGTGGCGACACTCGTTTTGTTTAAACCGGGGATTATGTATTGAGCGGATTATTTTTATTGCCAAGCCGGGCGTCTCCCAAGTCAAACAATACTTGTCTAACGAGTCAGATGTGCTTCCCAAGATAAAGTAAGGCCGGGAAATAAATCAAAGGCGTGTTTAAAGTTACACTTAAGTACAAGCCGTGGTTATGAAAGGTTACTTTTAAAATGATGAAAGAGCAAAGCGGGAGAGAAATAAAACAAGAAAGATGACGAAAAAGATCCAGGGCGAGAAGGATAGGTGCACTATGTCACTAGCAGTCATTAACTTCCATAGGGCGGTTTTTATTGAAGAGACCAGGCACAAACTTGACTACTCAAGAGTCAGGATGTGGTTGCCACTCGGAAACAAAAAGATCCTCATCGGAACACAGCCACTAAGAGCACACATGTTTTTCACTTTGTAGTTTAAAAGTCATAGGTCAAAACCACTAACAGTCATACACACTTAGTCATATGTATACAAAATAGTAATATTACCTACTCCGTCATTATTGAGTGAAGTTAAGACACGCCATTTAGTTAGTTAATTATATGGCACGTCAAAGAAATTTATCTGTTTCGTGGTTATTGATGCGTATGTCATGGATGTAAGTGGAAAGAAACCATTAAGAGATTAATGGGAAATGTGCGATCAGCATAACAGAGGAGTGAAATCAGCTGAAACCAGCTTTTAGTATGTTCACATTAAGTTGTCTCAATATGAGGCAGTATTTTTATTCTGAATGTTGCTGAAATAACAGTTAACACAATATATTTTTCAAAATTGGTGACTAAGATTGTAAGTTCATTGGTGCTACACTTTGTGTTCGTGAAAAACTGTAGTTTTGTTATTGTAGCTATTCTTAACAAGAATTCTATCGTTTGCGCAGAAATGTTAGGCATGACGCCCTGAGTGAGCCTTGTAGTTAGTAAATATATATCTTTGTATGTACCATTCCTTTGCATTTTTGAACGTAGTGACAGTAAGCCTATGCAGCATCTGCAGCGCAGAACCATATCTTGTTTCTCGTTGTTTCCTTATCAATAGTATTTTATTGCTGTTACTTGACTGCCCCCGTTTCTTGGACGCTCCTGATCTCAGTAACTGCTTGGCGCAGGTGGTAGTGGATTTGGCACGCAGGTGTTGCAGATTTTTGTTAGACACAGCCCAGTCAATTGCACGACTTCTTGGTTGCCACTCGACTTTTATAATGATACAATGTAGTGTTTCTCAAACATATATGCACTGCTTACCCTAAACAGTTAAATCGACGTCAACACAGAACCCTTGCGGCCTCAGTACTGAAGTTAAAATTTAAAACGTTGCACTCATAGCTACCGTGAGGACTGTTTTGAATTATATTACATATATCATCATCATGTGTCACGCATATGCCGTACTGCAGCGGCAGGCAACCCTGGAGCTTTGGGTGTTAGCTTTAGGAGTGTCACCGTGGGGTTTGCCCAAGCATTATTCATGCTATTGTTAAGGTGAGATAAACAGTTAGGACAGCTCACAAGAGAAAATAATGAATGAAAATAATAATATTGCTAACTGACAACGGTTCAGAATACCGGCTCATGTTAATTAATAGTGAGTGATTATCTTGAGTTGTAAATAGAAAGTTCGAGAACAAGAAAAAAAGGCTTGACCAATAAATTTAAGTAAAAAGATTTGGGTCAGCGAATCAGAAGAGTGGCGAGAAAAACACACCACGCAAAATGACCAGAGGTCATTAGATGACAGTGAGTCCCGAGTTGTGCTTCAGGAAGAAGGTGTGATCGCTGTGCGGACATGATGAACCTTCTGTGGTTATACAGATAGAGTAGATGTACCTTCTGTGGTTATACAGATAGAGTAGATATATTTAGATGTCCAGCCATCCCTAGCAAGTGTTATTCTATCGGGAGATAGTAGTTGATTCTGTAGTTCACAGTTAAGGTGTATTTCTGAAAGGAGAGCAGCGGTTATGCTGTATTTTTTTATGTAAGTATTGAACTGAGTTTATAATTTGTACAGAGTAGAATTTTATTTACAGGAGAGTCAAGTAGAAGTACGATTTGTCAATTCATTATGAGAACTGTACGACTTTGTACCAAGAAAACAGATGGTTATGTGCATATAACGACTTTGTACCAAGAAAACAGATGGTTATGTGCATATAACGACTTTGTACCAAGAAAACGGATGGTTATAACGACTATGTGTAAAGTAAATAAGAGGCTGAAAAACGTAAAGGAGACTAGAGAGGTTATAGAGGAACCATAATGAACAATGTTTGAAGTGTCCAGAATTGTATATGATTATCAAGAAAAAGTGAGTGTAGACTTTTGTAGGAGAACTTCAAATATGCTCTCTCACTTGTAAGTATCAGAAGGGTGTACATACAATTATTTATGCATGAGATGAATTTTGTTGCTAGGAGCAGTTATAGAGACCTGTCTGACCAGTTCGTCGAGGAAGATATTTAAGTAACAAATAAAGTATGGAATGCTAATAAAGAGCATTGGTATATGAGGAAATAGGAGCAGGTTTTGGGAAGACTAAGGAAGTCTACGGAGTAAAGAATAAGTTAAAGAGGAATACGGAAGTTTACGAGACATAGAATTCGTGTATGAGTTAACCTGAAGTACCAAAGACCCAGTAAAGGCTTCTATGAGAACTCTATCATTTGAATGACCCATTATACTTGTTGTTTTATTAAGTTATTAAAAGTTTGTTTGAAGGATCAGAGTGAATTTGATTCCATCTTAATGAGTTGCTGATCGTATGCCTTGTACATTTAAACTACCACTATACGAAGTCACTATTATCATCAAAGAAGAAACCGAACGAACCTGAAGTATACAAGAAACGGATTAGAGTATCATCCAGGAATTTACACCTCTGGCGGAGATGGCCAGTAATGATATCAACTAAATAACTTGGAAGATAAAAGAAAGAACTTGTAAAACATATACGTACGCCATGACAGGAGTACGAGCTCTCTAAATATCTACTTTGATAAAAATCGTGTCAGTTTTCAGAGTATTTCGAATTTTGGAATAAATGCAGCCACCATATGTAACTTTTACCTGTGACGAACGATCTGCTTCCTGCAATTCCACCAACAGAGTTGTAGAAAATTCACACTAAATGATTATTTACCGAATGTTAACTTGAATTCACAGAAAAGGTCACGTTCCTGCCATATGTGGTTCATAGTGAAAGTTAATTTTTATAAGCCAGCTAACGTGATTTCAGCGGGAAAGGGGAAATAAGTACCTTTAATCCCGGGGAAACTGTTTTTAAATACTGGCAGGAGATGGTTAGTCCTAAAATTCTTTTTCTCCTTCGTCACCTAGCGATCGGCCGAATGCTGACCACTGCCTTACGAAATAATTTCGAGACACCCTCTTCCTTTCCAAGCATATTGTTAGTGATTGTCTTTCCACTAACATATCTCGAAGTAAGCTCAGAAGCTGAGGCCATTCTTGGCTTTTATGAGAATCTCATCAAGTCAAGTTGAAATTAAACAAGTTGCAGTCATTACTGCGGTGATCACTGTTTTTAATCGGGGAGTCATGTTCTGTGCTAGCCTAGCAGTTATGATTTTTTCTTTCTCTCTTTTTTTTTTTTTTTTTCCAAAGCCGCAATTGTTATAGGGAATACTTTATTAATTAAGTATGACAGTATCCCAAGAGATTGTACGCATCTAGAGAACTCAAAACACACCAATACATGTATAAGTATTTACCTGGAACAGTCTCTTCCCCCCCCCCCCCCCCCCCCCCCCCCCCCCAAAAAAAAAATCAGTTTCGAGTACTAGAGGCTTAAAGTGCGGTTAGTTTATTTTTTATTTTTTTTTTAAGCACACACAGAGCTACAACTTCCTGCATGAAGCACTCCTGGTTATTTCGGCTTCATACAACAGCTTTCTTTGTAAGTATTCGCGCGCGCAGGCCATGCTTCATGTTTACAACATTTGTGTTTGCTAAAATATTGAGTTAATTAAAGAGTGAATTTATTTTTAGTGAACACATAAGTGTTTGTGGAAGGTAGAAGATGGCTGACAAAATTAATTATTAGATTAGTGATGATATTAGATTTATAATATCACCACTAATCTAATAACTAATTTTATAATTAGATTAGTGATGGAAATCAATATACCAATGCAGATTATATAAAGGTGGATGACGAGATGTCTCGACACGCTTATTTCTTAGTTTATATATACATGCCACCGTTTTCGCTTGAAATACTAACGTTTGATCGAGATGATTGAAGCGCCAAGCCTGGGTTGTTTACGAGAAAACAGTAGCTCGTTCCCAGATAGCGACGCTTGCTTGTTAGCGATAGTGCCTAAAATATTGGCCGACGTTCGCACTTTGCATTCCAGCATTAGGTATATTTTGTTAATTATTATGTTCTGCGGTAATTGAAAAGGTAGTTTTGTTTTTACGTCTCTCTCTCTCTCTCTCTCTCTCTCTCTCTCTCTCTCTCTCTCTCTATCTCTCCCCCCCCCCCCTTCTGTCCGTGTTTGTGTGTGACCACCTCATTGTGTCATATAACATGCGCATGTGTATCTTCTATAGTTGTCCACTTTTTCCATCATGTTTTAAACAGTAATCTCTTCACCAAGAGCCGACGCTCAGTGACAGTGGATCAAAGAAGAAGAAGAAGAAGAAGAAGAAACAGTAATCTCTAAAGATAGCCTCAGTTCTTCAGGAGCTCACGCGGACTTATTTTGTGTACAGGAACAGCTAATCAAGATGAAAGGCAGAGAAATATATTCTTAAAAAAGAAGTAGAAAGTAACTTGAATATTTATGTCTCAACTACAGGGTTGCTTGATGGTAATGGTCAGAGTGCAATGAAAAGAGTAAGGATGTGGGGGAAAAAAAAATTAAAGACCGAGGAGGATAGCTGGGCATATAAATAGATACGTTAGACAAACCGAGGGTTTGCGATGGTATTTGGTTGGACGAATTGTTAAACTGGAACCCACAGGGGGAAAAGAAGACGAGAGGTTTTTGATTATATATAAGTAATAGATAAGATATCCAGGTGCGTCAGATGATACAAGGATAGAATGCCAGCCAAGATAAGCAATACCCCAGTCTTAGAAGTAAGCACTGGTGTATAGTTGTCATAGGAATAGTCAGACTGAAAATCACTGGCCCAGATAGTAAGAAGTAGTATTAGGATTTAAGGTGTATTCTTCCCACAACTATCCTATGATAAATGAATGCTAGGGGATAAATGAAATGAATAAGAACTTTAAACACAATTGTAAAAAGTAAACAAGTCCACAGATACAATTAATGAATCATTTAATATTTATAATGATTGTCTTTTTCTGCTGTTTTGGAAAAGAGTAATAAAAATATTCACAAAATATTCACAAATTTAATGTTATCTCTTATATAGAGTAATTGTAGGATGTTTTTTCCTCTTGGAGAAATAGATTTACAAAAATAAAAGTCACTTGGCACTTTAATCAGTAGTACTGTCCTTTTCAATTCAGGATCTGGAATACTATTCTCTCTTGGTTAGTAAAGTTAATAAACACTTGCTTTACTATTACTATTATTACTGTTCTTTAAGTCCTTTGACTTTTAACACAAGATTGTCATCATCTGACGTGCTACTTGAAATACATATGATAGCTGTTTTAGCTGGTGTTTCATATAACCTTCTCTCATTTCCTTTAGAGAACACTTATCTTGGTTCCTGGATACTGATGACACTGTACTGTCATGGAGTTTATCAGTCTTGGCAGACCCAACAGTAGGAGTACTAAGAACCTGCTGGAGTTCACTCTTTGAGTTCCTGCGTATGTGGGATTGCCTCTGATGAACGTACACAGGCGTCTGATACTTGACAGTATGGATTGGATTGTCAAATTAACCTGAAACAACATATGGGTCTTGGCTAGTGTCTGGCTAGATTTACATGTGACTAGCACAGAAGTCAGACCAGTCAGTCATCAGATGTCGAGGTTATAAAGTCATAGTAAGCAAGGACATCATTTCAGTAACATAGTACTATCTTAAACATTTCTATTATTGTATGTATTAACAATCATCTTGGTTTTTCCACTCCTGTACATCCTTAATTATTTTACAGCTTGATCCTTTCCGAATATTAATCACAGGCCTTATATTTTTCCTGCATATGCTTGATCCTTCTCATCAGGTATAAACTGAAATAAACTGATGTAATTCCTAGCATCTACACACAAATCATACACATCACATCATAATCTGCAATAAATGAAATATGTATACATGAGAGTTTTTATAACTCAGTTACCTTTAAACTTCAGAAATCACAGTGGACATTAATGGCTTTGCAGGCTGCACAAATTTGCAGATGGCAAAGGCGTAGTGGCAAACTCTGTCCTGCGTCCAGTCTGGTTCAAAACCGTTTGTTCAGTGTCCCTTGTTCAAATTGTGCTCCCCCTTTTATTGGCCAACGCATTCCGCTGAGAGAGCATGGCGTCACCGGCGTGTTAGGTCTGTTTAATTTGTTAGCAAGATGAATGAAATTTTGACTTCTGTACAAACTATTCCACCTCTTCCTTCGTCGTTCTAGTCTTCTGTCCATCCGATTCTGTCCATTCAGACCTCGTTACAAGCGGACAGTCCAGAGCTATCATTCCATCTAACTGTCTTATTCGTCCGATCATTTACCATTTTCATATATCGCTCGAAAGTGTGAAGTGACCCTATCAACTTACAATTTTATGCATTCACTTTACGATATCTTCCGTTCCAAAACCATTCCAGCCATAATACATATATGTGAATATAGCGTCAAACTTCCAGAATTGAAACACAATTGAAGTCTTTCCACAATTCGTCCATCCTTGTCGTTATACCATCATTCAGAAGTTGGAACTAAAACACAGATCACTTTAACAACAAGGTGGCCATATTGAATGCATTGAGACCCTTCGCTCGCCGTTCCGTGATTGCGTGCTATTTTTAGAGACACCGTCGCATTGCAGTAATCGATTCTACAACTGTATTGGAGACGCCCAAACTTTGCCACAAGTGGGGAGGCCAAAGAGAACTCGGAGAGAACTGTTGAAGAGGAGGCTAGGGAAATTGGAATGACTTGGGCACAGCTAAAAAAGACAGCCCAGAATAGAAATCGATGGAGAGCAACTTATTCTGCCCTATGTTCCACAGGGAACGAAAAGAAATGATGATGAATTGTTAGATAAATTATACATACATGCAGACGGTATCATATTAATTAGTGAGTCATTACATCACTTTCCTGAGGCAAATAACCACGATAAGCTGTAGAACGAGGATATTGTAGTTGAGGTTGGGATCTTATCAGTCAGTTTTTAGCCAAGAAGCCGAAGAGATCACTTTCTGGGTGTTTCACGTTGCGGAATGCAGAAAGTATGATTCTTTGAGGACTTGTGACTGAGATTATAATCTTACGTTTGATATATCGTCGCTACAAAATAGTTTCATGTTAAAGAAAGTGCACATTTTAAGGACTTTGTTCTGTTTCTGAAGTAACTGTAAATAGATTAAATTGAGAATTCAATTTCAAATTGAGAATTCAAGCTGAAATTGAGAATTCGGGTTGTCAGATTCAGATAAATCATCTGTGGTAGCCAACCAGTGTTATACCCAGTAATTACTTACTTACTTACTTAGTCGTTCCCCTTCTACCGTGAGGTGTAGAGGTTTGGAAGAGAGAGTGCCAGACTATCCTATCGGCTGTCTTCCTCCTGGCCTGGTTTCATTATAGTCCTCGGTCCTTCAAAGATCGTCTAATGTTGTCCTCCCAGCGGACTCTCGGTCGTCCTGGGGGTCTGGATCCCTGGCTCTTTGTTTCCCATGCTTGTCGTGGTAGCCGATCTTCTCCCATTCTGCAGACATGGCCAAACCATCTTAGTTGGGACTGTTCTACTCGGGTCTGCAGGGGGTGGGATTTTAGGCCTTGACGTATCGTCTGGTTGCGGACCATGTCTCTTCTTGTTACTTCAACCACCTTCCTCAGATACCTCATTTCTGAGGTTTGGATCTGGCTTTTGTGGGTTGTAGTCATTGCCCATGACTCGCATCCATATGTCAAGACTGGGACATAGGTGGAGCGGTATACAGCCATCTTCGTTTTCTTACCAACCTCTCTCTTGCTGAGGAATCCTCGATTTATGGCATGAAAAAGTCTCCCAGCTGCTGCTTTTCGAGTGGCCAACTCTTCTTTGATGCCTCTTGTCGTAGATTTTGATAGGTATTTAAGATCGATTTTGGTCCCGTCTGAATAGAACTAGAACAGATGGTAACTTAGTGAGAGATAAGGTAAAGAGAATAGATTTTTCACGAGTGAAATGGTGAAAGGTAGAGTCTGTCCCTGGATTTAGAAGATACTCTAGTCCAGCTTATATCTACAACAGAAATTTGTTGATCAGACAGTATACTTTCTACATGTATATAATATATATCAACCACTCTCACACACACACACACACACGCACGCACGCACGCACGCACGCACGCACACACACACACACACACACACACACAGATAAGTGACGACAATTAGACGCACAAACGTGAAACTATATTAAAAGGAGTAGGGATATTGGGACGAGCTGACCGACACAGGTAATTAAGTTTTATGTTACTTTTATTTACCATAAAGAAAACTTCACAACAGTTATTATCAAAATATCAGAATATAAAAATCATAGGTTACAGAATTAAATAAAGAAATAAACACGTAAGTGCCCGTCCCTCTGTTGAGAGAAGACCCCACCAGAAGAAATTAATTATCCTCCAAAAGGTCAAAAGATTAGCCCTATGGTATAGGATTTTACTATACTGTAAAGAACAGAATTTCTTAGTTAATCTATTCTGAAAAAAATGAACAGTATTAACAAAACATAAGAAAGGCACAACAAAATGAGTATAATGATTATACAATATGAGAATTATTCATTCCTTCTTTCTCTCTTCGCAGACGACCGTGGCCACGTTCATTCGTTCTTACCTAATTGTTGATTAACAACGTCTGGAACATAGTTTCACGGGTCACACAGCAAATCCAGTGTTATTTTGGCAAAATAAACCCCAGCTCCTCAAAGACTGATTAAATCCTCTTCTTCGGGGAACGTTTATTTCGTTACTGTTATTAATTAAATCGACACTACAGCCGGAACAATTTAGCTATAAATTATTTTAAGTCTGCTAGTCAATTAGCACAAAAAGAAAACATCCTAGTGAAATATAAATGACGGACTTTAAAAATTAAATCACTCAATCCAGAAAAATCTTAGTAAAATATAATGCCGGACTTAACAATTAAATCACTCAAGAGGCTGTTATAATTTACCGCAACACAAATGACTATCTCCAATCGAAAAAAAAACTAAGAAATTCTACTGGTATACTGGATCTAGAATATCGAAGCTAGACGTCTGAAAATTTGTGGGTACTGGATAAACTGAGTTGGAAAGCTGGAATATATATATGAAATAGACAAAAAGTCGCTGACCAGTGTGAGACATAACACCTTTGGGGATTTCTTCGGTCAGATTTTGAATCAAAGTCTATTTTGCCACTTTAGCCGCCCGTAGACGTGGTCCCACGGGCAAATCGTCTCTTTGATCTCGTCGATCCGTCTGTAGCTAATTACATTTACGAACGAACGGATCAGGGAAAGGAGGGGGGGGGGAACTGATTATCTCCCCTGATTTTCTTCATTAGCTTATCTCCCCCTGAGAAGTGCAATCCATCACAGGTACAACTTTTGAATAATCGCCCTTGGTTCTACAAATATACAACCCGTTCCCTCTCTCTAGGTGAGACATAGTCTGTTAGTAAACATTCCTCGTGGTTATAAAACAGATTATGAGTTTGACAGATATATAGAAATGAAGGGGTATGCGTTAACAAAACGTGCATAACTAATTGAGGAAGCCAGGTGGAAAACAGTTGGAAGCAAAACGTGTAGATATATGTAATCTATATTTCCAAAATGTCTGTCACACCTCCCTTTCGGTCTATAATAGCACCGAGATATTTAAAGTGGTCGACCTGCTCCAGGATCTGTTCTCCCAGATTAATCTGATGTCTTCTTTCTTCTCGTGATATCACCATGGATTTTGTTTTGGAGCTGCTTATGACCATACCTCTCTTCTCCAGCTCTTCCTTCCAGACTTGCAGGTTGGATTGGAGATGTGCCTCTGATTTAGCAATCAGGGCAACATCATCAGCAAATGCCAGCTCCGAAATATAGACCTGTCTCATCTTCCAGTACCCCACTGAATACTTTCTTGTTCTCTCCTTACATGCCTTGATAACATCGTCGAGGAGTATGAAATGATAAGGTGACAGGATATCACCATTTGTAACGTACTGTTTATGCGTGATGTGAAAGCTGGCAGAGTGAACGTGTCGTTTATCACCTGGACTGTGTAATGTTGCGGTGTTGATGTAGGTCACCAGAAATGTAACGGCCAGAAATGTAACGGCCACCAACGTGAGGCACTGCCAGGGGTACTATGATCACTCACACAAAACAGCGTACATGTTGTAGATATGTGGTACTGGTATTATGATGTGCTGAGTGTGGGTGTAGACGAGAACGCGAATGCTTGAAGCTCTTAGTAAAGTCAATAATTCACCCATACACTCGCATGCAGTAGTCAATGATGATTGAAGACTGCTGGCACGTTTCAAACATTTATTTACGAAACTGACAGTAGCATCAGCAGGACAGTCAAATCGACAAGATCAAGGACTTCACATAAATAATGAATGACTGTTAAATGTCTGGTAATCAAAGGCTTGCATCATACATCAACTAGGACATACCCAAACATCATCTGTCCTAATGTTACAGTTTATAATGTAGCTTCTGTACCATTGACTCGGCGCATCAGGTACTTAATTAGCTCTGTCGTCCAACAAACGAGCTCCTAAATTGTGTAGCAATAATACATAAGGCTGTTATTCAACTGGCATAGCCCGCCAGATATATTTCCTCTTGCTGAAAAATATTGGCCGTAATACAGGGCCTCAATATGTAGACAGCTGTGTATCCTTTGTTAGCAGGCACGATCAAACCATGCTAAACATATATACCGCCAACCTGCGGCGTCCACAATAATTTATCATCATCATTAGGCTTCTGTTCAATTGAAAACACATAGTCTCATTTGGCTAGAACAAGAAGCAAAGAAGGAATTCTGTCTCTCAAGATCTGTGAGCTTCACTCGCAGATAGGTAACTTCAAATGTTCTGCAACCAAAGGCATATTAATAAGAATGTCATTTACCTTTTACAGAATCTTCCGGATACACACTTAATAAATGTCGTCACTCTTGACGAACAAAGAATCACTGGGGAAAACATTGACATTTCAGTCATATCGAAAACTTTCCAATCCCCATGATGATATAGAGAAAATCACATCGGACATCATGTCCGACAGCCCAAAAAAACACAACCTCCCTGACGGAAGTTTCCTCAGTTCGCGCCCAGAACTTGCGCATGCCTAGACAGCATAAAACTGAGCATCGTTAAGACAGATCAACGATAACGATTGAAAGAAAGAGAAGATAACCCTTAAACAACCTGTCATATAAGTTAATACCCAATTATCCAACTTTGACCAACAAAGTTTTACAACAAAAGTATTAAATAGATTTACCTATTATGACTCCGTCAAAAACGACAGCCACAGCGTTGTTTTTCCTTCCTCATGTTCTTTAGGGTCTTATAGAACAATTTCTGGTTTCCTTGCGCATCTTTTTCTAGCTTTTCTCCAAATTCTTCCCAGGACTTCTGTTTTGCTGCTAGCACCTTGTTCTTTGCTTCTGTTCCGAGTATCACATATTCTCTATATTTCTCTATTTGTCCTGCTGTGTTTTTAGCTCCTAAGTATTGTTTCCATGCCATTTTCTTCTCTCTTATTTTTTCTTTGACTTCCTCTGTCCACCAATGTGTCCTCTTTTTCTTGTTCCCAAGTCGGACTTGACCAATGCTTCTGCAGCAGCTGTCTTTATGATGTCCTTGAATTTAAGCCAGCGGGTTTCCAAGTCATCAGGTTGTTCTTCTGTGTTTCTCAATACCCAGTAATACGCCTGGTTATTGAGACTAGGTATAAGAATTTGAACGTATTCATTTTATATCGAAGACAGTCTTCGTAGCTCATTTTTTTTCATGAACAACATCATAACGTACTCATCAAACTTTATACATATCGCTATTAAAATTTTCCTCTCATACTAGGGATTAACTATTATTAATCAGAAATTTTATATTCGAAAGAAAAAAAAACAAGATTTATGTGGAATTTTAATGAACATCATCGTTCTTGCATTTTATTTGTTTTTATACAGTTGTCTGTAAATCGGTAGTCTGAACGGAGGAGAGTAATTTCACGTGCAATGGCCACATACAATTACAGATTAAACAAGATTCACTATAGTCACTAGACAGGCAGTGATTGGCATTTGGTCTCCGGAAGAACGAAATCCCTGGGTTCTGAAGAAACCATAACATGCATACTGTTACGTAACGTTAGACTGAAGTCCATAACCTCCAGACTGTCATATACAACCTAATGTTTAACTTCTATCATTCCGTAATTTGCGGTCTTTCATGCTGTCTTCACCTGTAAATATCATGTTGCTTGCTTATATTATAGGTTTGTCGCTTATGCATATACAGTTGCATGTCTCACTTTTACGTCTTAAGTTAAGACGAAAAAACCTGGGGGAGCGTGCGCGCGCACACACACACATTCAAACAATTTTACACTTTTGATTTACTGAATTTGGGCCGGGGTGGAAAAGGGGGGGGGGGGGGGGGGGGGTGGAGAAGATACTATTTTTAGATATCAGAAATCAGATTTTATTATCTTGAATTTACTACGTTATATATCCTAATTATAGCCCATCAAGAGTTGAGCAGGATACTTTGTTTTGAAAAAAACCCACCTGTTTGTGTTTATTTATTTCAACATTGTCACTCTGCCCCTCGGTGTATCACGCACATATCTCAATGTTTACGCATTCATCACCAGATGTAAGCAGTAATGCTCACTTAAATACACCGCACGTGCGATATTACTTTTTCCATCAAACCCTTAAGGCAAGAGCTCGTAACCTGTTTTTTTTTAAATTATCCCATTGGTGATTGCAGGTTGTTGAAATATTATTTCCTTTCCCGCTATTTTGTTTAAATAACTAACACTTTGTAGTTACAGACAGCGTTGCCACTCCTAGATGGATTCACCTAGATCTAGGTGTGTTTGGTCCCATCTAGGTGTCATTTTCCTTCATTAGTTTAAGAACGCCACCTAGATTTCGCCCAAAATCGGCAAAAATTGCCAAACGTAGTCCAAAATAGCCCAAGTCGACGATATCTAGGTATTTTTATTTCTCCAAAATTCAGAGAGGCAATGTTGGTTGCAGGGGATTCTCAACCGCGCCGAAACCGAAAGGAAGTCTCAGAAAACTGGCTATTTACCTTGGAATCGTGCATAATAATTTGTGCATAGTAGGATCTTGACGTTAAGAGGCCTCCCCCCCCCCCCCAACCTGTCCGGGGGCGATGAAACACAAAACATAAAAACTTGACAAAGAAGCAAACTAACATACAATCAGTGAATTCGTTAATGATTAGTCGGGACTGCAATAAATGAACGAAAGTGGAGAATTTTGTCGTTCTCTTTGCTTATTTAATTTTATTTTCAAATAAGGGTGTGGAATTCAAGGACAACTCTGCAAATTATAGTATCTCAGATATATTGACAGTCTCAGTTGAAGTAACTAAAGGAGTGCGACACAATTGTTTTCAGTCACCTATACATACTCAATCATATGAACGTTACTACAACAAAGCCAACATCCAGTGACGTAAATTATCTTTTGCATATGGCCATAGGCCCCCCCCCCCCCCCCCCCCCCCCCCCCCCCCCCCAACCCCCCTACCATTTTTGAGGGCAAGGAAATGCATAAACCGAAGACAAGTACAAAGGCATTTAAGGAAAGAAATTGTCAATTGAGTATGAAAATAATTTAATCGAAAATGGGAGGCAAAGAACACCAGTAGAACCTTAAACCCACGCAAATCTATTTTCAGTAATACTTTGCCCAGACAAGTCAAGGAATTCAAATATAAGTGAAGTGTGTTTAAAAAAAAAAAAATTAAGGATGGTAGATCGAGTGCACAGATACATAAAAAGACGTCAGAAGGCTATTCCATGAATATCGAAACATAAGTATGGCCGCTATCTGAAACATTGAAAAGACAGATTATAGCATGTCAGATCAGTTGCGTAAATAAAGCTGCTAATTTCACAGTCAGAGACAGAATTAAGAAATGATGGCGCCAGGAAGCCGTAAGAACAACAACATGCATTAACTATGTAGAGCTAGTGAGACAATAGAATTGAGGGGTTTGGTCGTTTGATTAGAATGCTGTCACAGACCTGCAGCAGAAGTTCTGGCTTCAGAGCAGTAGGGAGACCAGACAAGACGGCTTTCATGAAATCCTGAAGAAAACAGACCCTTCACGAATAAAATCACGCACTCGACTGAGAAAGAAAAAGAACGGGAACACACCCCCCGCTCAAATCTTTTTCTCCTTTCGCCGGCAGGTGCTAGAAAAACCTAATTGAAATTCATTTAATTATTGTATTTCTAAAACAACAAAATACTGGTGTTAATTTTAGTGAGAAAACAACAATCAGGTTGAATTATTTGAAAACGATTTGAAATACATCACATAGCTTCAAAATAGTGCTCAATAATAAAAACCTAAGTCTGTAAGAAAGCCCAAACTGCTTAGGTATTAATTGATCGCCAATTGACGTAGAATGCTTAGATTGAGAAAAACCAGCAGAAAGCAAGACGAAGAATGACAGTCACCAACAAAAAAAAAAAAAAACTCGCCGGCACAACCTGTGGAGCAGGTAAATACCAAGGAAACTGTACACCGATCACATGAGACCAGCCCTAAAATATGGCGTTGCAGCATGGGCAACAGTTGCCAAGTGAAGTTAACACCAACAAGAGGCACGAAGCAAACATTCATAAGAATCATAACAGAAAGCCTGAAGAAAACATTTGATTGAAGAAGCGAAAGATTATATGCTTACCTTCATTAGAGACCAAAATGAGACAGCAGAGCCCCACAAAAAAACTGAACATTCTGAAGGCTTACAGTCTAGTCATATACTAGAGAATATTTGGTCTTGGAAGAGGGTGTCTGTCGTGAAACATTCTAACCTTTTTCTACTTCGTCTGCATATTGAAACGCTTTCACGTTTGATAGTAAAGCCTATAGCAGCATACACGCCTTTCTAACAATAAAACGTGTACTGTATTTCTTAGAAAACCTTGAGATACGCAAGCTGATTAATGACCTAGATTAATACTAGCATTAATTTCATTTTATACACTGCGTAATGAAAAGACAGATGAACTTAGGGTAGAGAGAGAGAGAGGGCTGAACGGAGGAACGCCGGCAACACTAACACGCGTCTCGCGATATAAAATTAATGCCACCCCAAGCGTAAGGCATGAAGCACTAACTTTTTTTCAAATAGACAGTGATAAAAAACACTACCAAATACGAGGGTTAGGTTTAAAAAACCTGTTTAATGCTTATTAGTAAACATGACATTATACTGTTTTATGTCTGAAAGCCTGACAGTACCGAGACACCACATCGTATCGAAGTGAACGGGAGGTAGAAGAAAATGCATATTTTGAACGCAGCCACTTAGCTCCATTAAATTTATATATTTGGGTTCCTTAGGACTTGCTGACAAAGAATATGTTAAGTGTTACGCAAATAGTCTATGAATTAACAATTTATAGCCAAAAGAAAATAGTGAGGGTGTCTGACAGCACCAAATCATAATCGCACAGTGGCATGTTTTGAAACCACCATTTTACGGGAAATAGGCCACCATGTTAAATCCGATTTGATTGGCGGGAATGATATGTAAGGCTAAACATGATTAGTCGGACTGCAAATACTATTTTTGGTTGTTAGGGGAAACGCAGGAAGGGTAAATTTTTTCAAAAGCTTTCGTAAACATGGTCCTATTGGCTAGACCCGTGGATATAGTCAATTAGGAGCGTCTGTTCAGTGCCACATTTTAAAATAAACTTACTAAGAAACAGTGCGTTGAGATCCAGCTCATATTTTTCTAAATAAAAGCCTATGACAGAGGCGGATCGGAATTTGTGCCATTATTCATCGCCAGTCAACGTATTTGTTTATTATTTCCATGAATTGTGGTAAGATTGACATATTTGATATCTTTTTGATGAAAATTGAATGTGAATTGATAATTTATGTCTGTATATGTGTGTGGTTCAGTAGCAAAGCCTAGATACTGCTCCAACCTGAACAAAACTTGTCGGAGAGAAGTATATCTGCATGGGATCGCCAAATAGTACACTGACACCTATCTTATTGACTAGAAGGAACTAATGCTGGAATTGCAGAGGCGTAGTAACCATTAAGGAGAAGAATACTGGTGTAAATTGTTTCAGATGAAGCTAGCAGTTGGCCTACCGCTCTGAACTCAGTGTTTGTTATGTATTGTGTTCATTGTGGAAATAGATTATAAATTAGTTCTGAAGTAGGAGGTACAACCTTCTTGTTTCAGGGACCGTGGTCCTAACTTATTGAAGCAGCACCTGGTCGGAGTTTTGCTGAATCCAGAGGCTGATAGCATACCCCTTAATCCAGATAGCGACCAGTGAGGTGTCTCAAGAACACAGTGAAGCAAGCGAGCAGAGGAGACTGTTTCCTGCCGCCCTCACAGAAGATAAGATTCTGTGGCCAGAGCAGCTCAATCCTATGTCCCCCCCCCCCCCCTAAAATTGACAGTATATTAATTAAAGAGGGACAATAAATTGTTTCAAATGACAGGAACTGTGAACTTTTCCCAATACGATTTCCACCATAAGCAAACACTTGAAGTCATGATGACAAACAACAAACTAGCTTGAAAAAGCCAGTATTACCTCATAGTACTACTTCACAACTTACACACATAGAATAATAATAATAAAATACGTCAATACAAAGATCATATCGATAAATGGTGTACATACAAATTGTAATTACATTTGATTGTGATTCCTGGTTCACTGTGTAGTTGAATCAGGATATCTATTATTGAAAGGAATTAATACATATATTTTTAAACTTTAACACTTGACTCATTTAAGATAGTCTTATAGAGTGTTATATGTGTGTGAGTGTCACAGTGTTGTAAAGTGTTGTGGAATAAATTAAATTGTTTATCTGTCTGTTGTTGTTGTGACTTACACTTCATCATTATCATAACCCTAGACATTCAACGTAGTCATCACAATAGTCCAGAATAATTCTGACTGAGGTATAAATGTGGTAGCAAGTAAGGTCATCTGTAATACACCACACTTATTAGATACAGATACCTTCACAGCTGATCTCAGTCATTACACTAAGTCCCCTATAAATATTTATATCATCCCACATTACCACAGTGTCATAAGAGGAGCAACTGTCACCTTTTTTTTTTTTAAATTTCCTCGCATGAGGTTGCATATTTTTTCCTCGCATGAGGTTGCATTGGTCCCTGCCCATACCCGGCTCTGGTCAAGACCACATGTCCCAACACAAGAAGACCCAATGACACCATGTGTCATTGTAGTGGTCTTCCGTGTTTTCACACAAAGGACCTCATGACATAAATGTCACTACTGTTCCCTGTGTGTAGACACTTTTTTTTTTTTTTTCCTCGCATGAGGTCGCATTAGCCCCGCCCAAACCCGGCCCTGGTCAAGACCACATGTCCTAACACAAGAAGACCCAATGACAAAATGTGTCACCTAGTGATCCTCTGTGTTCTCACACAAAGGACCTAATGACACATGAATGTCACTGTACCGGTCCCTGTGTCCAGACACATGATCCTAGCCAAAAGCCGGATATTAGGCCGTTGGGTTTGCTAGGAGCATTATAAATGCTCAAGCAGGAATTATAAGCGGTGATTTGGTTTTGGTTAAGGGGGAAAGTATAAAAAAATGGTTTAAGAAATAAGAATGGATTTTAATAAAGACTATTTGTCTTGCTACAAGGGAGATAAAATGAGTGAAATAATACTTTGATCAAAGGGAGGAGACTCTGAATATTAAGGTCAGGGGAGGAAAGTGCTGAATTACACTTAAGTAGATTTGGTGAGTTGGTAATTATGGTTTAGAAAATGTACATATAAGAATTTTATAGCAAGCTTTAGAGAAGACAATATAAGGTTAAGTCAAATTATGCAAAGGGAGACAACGGTTAATTACCTCCCTTATATGATTAAGTGAGTTGAGAGAAAAAAATATGCACTTGAAAAGTTTACCAGGACAACGGATGACACTTCACTGAGTTGTTTACACAGCGGATAAGCGTGAACATATTCCAGCTGAGTGGAGAATAGGAGGATTCAAGGAATTTACAGTAAACAAGGACAGATCAGCTGATAATGATTTTATAGAGGAGAACACACTTGGACACGCTGGTGAGCGGTCGCATTTTTCGGAGGAGCAGTCCTGGTTAAGGACGTAGAGTGGCAGGAATGTGTTTTCTGCCAGGCTCAAGTTCAGTTTCTGTGGGAAACAGAATGAATACTTCTGAAGAATCCTATAGACCTAGTTAGAGTAGTAGAATCTATTCACATATGAAAGACAAAGCTGTGTTTAAAGTATAGGCTTAGTGATAAGGGGTGATAGTAAGAAATATGAGTGTTGTGAGAATTCTGTGAAACCAAAGTAAGTAGGTCCTTTGACTCATAACTTTTGATAGACATTGAATAGAATGATTTCAGAAGCTGAAATAAAGTATTACAAGGTTAACAACGCTTACAACTAAGTGAGCACAGGATAATGAGAAATGAAGCTGAAGCTACAAAATTGACTATGAGGTGGATAAAATGAGACTAAGTAAGCATCTGAGAAGATTTACAGAAGAATATGGATTTAATAGCCGTGCTGGGCTATTGTGTAATGAACTTTGCAATATTGACTGTTACAAGTAAGATGAGTAAGAAATTGAAGGGTGATTGTATTTACAGGATGAAACATGCGCTCTCTAGCAGGTATAAGTATGAGGATACTGCAACAGGTGTACCCAATGTGCTAATTGGCATATATGAATTTTAAGATGATGGTATTTTGATTAATATGAGTCAAATCTGACAGGATTAGTAGAGGAGAGAAAACAACTCAGGAAAGAGTTGATGAAAGGCTTGGGAGAAGCCAGAATAAATAGAATAGCCTTAAGAGAAGAAAATAGGTATAAACCATATCTGATAATGTTCTCATGTAGAGAGCTATATATAAATATATGCATAGGTACATGAAAGTGCCCAGGAGGAATGGGACATACAAGAGACAGTTAGGAAATGTTTGTACCTGGAATTTGTACCACATGCCTCTGTTATGATGAACTTCTGAGATGTAAATAAAATGTTTGTTTTGATGGAACGTTTCTCAAGTTGGGTTAAGTCTCTAAAAGGTTGTTGAGTGCTAGAGTAAACAAGATACTGGATATAAAGAAAATCACCACTATACGAAGTTGTCACTAAGTAACATCACAAGGAGGGATGGAACGAGTTAGGTTGGAAGCTTGAGATATATCATCCAGGAATAGTCAGCTCTGTCGGTGATGGCCAGTATTAAGATATACTCTTACTTGGAAGATTGTCAATAGACTAAATTGACAAAATAGAAAATCCGACGACTAGGTCTGCCCCAGTCACCTAGTTCGTTGATTAACAATTAGTGCCAATATTCATACACAGGGCACACAGTCCTATGAGTTCACCACCACGGTGACACAACTTTGTAGAATCAACCAAAACAATGAGGACGCAGTTGCTGGATCCATATGTTGACAGACATCATCAGCAGCTAATTCCACTGAAAATTGAGGTGGAGGAATTTTTCTGAAACTAACAATCAGTTTAATAATATTTAAAAAAAAAGAACAAAGTAACAAGTGGGACATTTTCAGGCAGCTTCAAAGCAGAGGTAGACCACTAAAAAAAAACTACTGCAGAAGTCCTCATAGCAGAAGAAAACACCGAAAGACAAGTAGTGCTTTTCACAGCTGTACCGTCAGTAGTCTAGAAACTTATCTAGAGGATATGCAGAAACAAGAGGGTAAAAGAATGCATCTTACCAGAGTTGCCTCTTGGGCGATGCGAGCGGCGCGGCCGCCGTCTTGAGGAGGACGCAGAAATTATAAAAAAAAAAAATTGCGGACAGTGTGATACAACTCAGTAGTAAGAAATTGACCCGCAAAAGAGAACAAAACAGTAGGGGGTGGGGGGCGGTGGCGAAGCCTCGTACCATTTTGAAAAATGTCTGCATCTTACCAACTCAGCAGAAGAAAATGTGCAATAATCTCTGGGCTCCATCAGACCTGAGGTACAATCTGTTCAATGAGCGAAGGAAAGGAACTGCTGGTGAGTGTACCTTTAGCACTTATACAATCACTGCCAACATCTGATGCCAGAGTGACCCAAATATGGCCTTTGCCAGACCAGTTCAGGAGAAACTCCTGATGAGACATCAGTTATCTTCTTCTTCTTCTTCGTTCGCCCTGAAAAGGACGGTGGTTGCGTTGTGTCTGTTTACGCCTAAGCTGTGATATCTGCACCTTTCGGTCGACACATCCGACTTCAGCACGGCATTTTTTAGGGACCGGGTTTGCCTTCCCATTTCGATCCGCACTCGCTCAGCCAGACTGCACTGCTGCAGACTGTTTCCAGGACCACCACGTGGAGGTGGAGTGCGGTCTTGACCAGCTCTGGTTCGCTGGTCCTGATGCGAGCAGTACAGCTATGGGTCGCTGACTGCATTCACTATTGCTGCATCTTGGGGTCCCATCAGTTATCTGAGGCTGACCATTGCTTTCTTCAAGCACGTTCAAATTGACGACCGAGGATCTTCGACGGCGAAGAAAAAGAAACTTGTTATTACAATATTTTAACATGACAAGAGACTGATTGATGTTCAGGTATAAATAACAAAAAAGACATACTTCGTGTACGTAGTAAACATATGGAGTTAACAGGGAGAAAAATTGCTGGTGTACACTATCTGATTAAATGCTTTGCCTTCCCCACTATCCGTGATCTCGGTGAAAAGGAAAAGTAAACATGACTGGTTATCCACTTCCTACTTACTTCACTCTGTTCACTGCGTCTCTCTTTCTGCGCCCCCTCCCCTGTTTTTCCTTTAAATGAAAAGTTTTATAGTAACAACGACGTTAGTCCTGTTAATCACCATAACATGTTTGGATTTCTTTTTAAGACTTGCACGTTGAATCATCCGCCTTATTAACTCTTTCTACCTCGTGAACTTTATAGCGCGGCACGGTATGGTACCCTATTCTTCCAAAGGCCGCCTAGTGCACCCGTTTTCTTATAGTCAGTTTTCTCATGTCCGCACTTTACACAATATAAAACTAAAACATTGTTGCATACAAGACTTACAACACATGCGTATAATATTCTGCCAGTTGAGAACAATTTTACATGTATTACGAGATATTTTATTATAAAACTACCTTTCATATTCATAACCCTCCACTCCCAAAGGAGCATAGGCCTTCAACAAACACATGCCAAGTCCTCCTGTCACGTGCCATCATCTCAAGTTCTTTCCACGTTCTTGTCCTGTCTTGGATGGCTGTGTTTTATTTTCCTTATTTGACTTGTCCATATTTGTTGAAGTTTTTTGTGGTTAAAATTTTTTACAGGATGGGGTAACCAGCCCCATGCCCAACCCTCCTTAGTCGCTTTCTACGACAAGCATGGAAGGGAACAGTGTTACTATTCTTTGCTCCCCTTTCGGTCCCCGGTAACACACGGGTGGAAACTACCTTTACTGCTTGTTTTTGCCCCACGTAGTTGCCGGAGCTCTTTGAAGAGAGAGAGAGAGAGAGAGAGAGAGAGAGAGAGAGAGAGAGAGAGAGAGAGAGAGAGAGAATAGGGCTATTGAACACTCAAGCATGCCGTGCAAGGCGACTTATAGGAGGTTGTGCATGGTGATGGCAACCTCATCATATAAAAGATATTGCAACAGAATCAATCGCTGCAAGAGCATGTGAAGGCTTGATGCAGGCTTCCGTCAAAGGGACCAGCTACAGTGTTGACTCTATGCTCCGTGAGGAGCGCAAAGGAAAATGAGGATGATCATGACAGCTTTTTTAAAAACATCACCTGTGGGGGGAACCATACTTATTTCGGTGCCTGAGTAAAACCTAAATAATGCCCGGAACAGAAAGAGTTAAGAAACAGTCATCGACAAAAATAGACCCCGCTGCTTCAAGAAACGGCGACGCGTTAAAAAACCCCAAAAAACTGCCAATTAGGGAGCGCCAAGAAAAGCAGTGGCCAGAAACAACCTGCAGCTGCTGTCATATATTGATGTTATTTAAACACTTCATCTGCGTCTTCAGCTTTTCAGTAGCGATTTACATAATTTATTCGAGTAAAAAAATTACAAACTTGTAGGCCTGTGTGTTGCACTTTCTGTGTTATACAGACGAGGAAGGCAAATGGTGTATCTAATGTGGGAAGCTACTTTTATGTTAGAATATTTTTAAAAATTTTATGTTCTTCGCCCATTTGTACCCTTGCTTGCCGTAGGCAGAAGCGCTTGTCTATCTTGAGCGGTGCACGTTACATTGGCCAGTATTATGCCATGTTTACTTAGGATTTCGTTACCATTGTTCACCTTACTCCAGGAAGATGAGAAGAAGTGCAGTAAGACGCGGAGTACAGTGGATGGGTATTGATTTAAAAAAAAAATCGAAACAAGGTGATTCGTCTTACGAATATCTTTTTCTTTATCTTTTGACCTCGTAAGACGAAGACCTTACTCACGGACGTGCTCTTGCCTTGCAGCCAGATTTTTTGCTTTTGAAGGCCTTTGACAGTAGCTGAATTGATTGCATTCCGTGTTCGCACTCATTTGTTATGTCGTTGTAGGTGGTACTACATATTGCGTAGGTCTGTCTGCTGTCTGCCCTCCTGTCTGTTACTCCCTCCATCAGTTGTCACTCTTTCGCCTACTATATGAGTGGCTGTGTGACATATGTCTGCTATCAGTCTGTTACTTAGTCCATCTGTTTGTCTGTCAGTCTGCTCATGCCTGCTTGCTTGCATGTTTGTCTGCCTGACCGCCTTTCTCTTTGCTTTGTCTGTGTCATTCATTTTGTCTATTTCTATGTGAGTGATATATTTCAGTTGTCTGTAACTCTGCACTTGTGGTGTTTTTTTATACTGTTGTACATGCATCTTATTCATAGGGCGGAAAGGTCAAGAAAGGTATTAATGCCTGTCTTCTACCTTAAGAAAATGAAGATGCTATCATTCATTCGTTTTCTTATCTCCTCACCCTCATTTATATTTATTAATTAAATTATTAAGCTTTCCGTGCCTTCGTAAATTCGTTTACAACTGGGAGTACAAAAAGATTTGTGTGTGTGTGTGTGGGGGGAGGCATGAGTTTAAGACCTATGTTCCTTAGTGAACTGAAAGTTAATAATGATGATGAAATAGGGGTTTGAACAGAATACAAGGATTAAATTGGTATAACAGGATCACCAGTGTGGACTTAACACTGTTGTAGATGCTACTGGGGGTCTGGAATGAATAGGACTACAGCAGTGGTTCCCATAGTGGGCGGTACAGCCATCCTGGGGGCGTTTGGAAGACCTAAGGGGGCGAAAAGGGAAAAGGGGGCGTTCAGTAGTAAGAAAATGGTCTTGTCAAGCTAAATGCAACAATATTACTTGATATAACACTTACAGTAAAGGTGGTTTGATTATACAGGGCCCTGGCGTGAACGCTTAACAGGACAACGTAGCCAAAACAAACCTTAACCCATCGCTCTCCCTAACTTCGCTCGTCCCAATGTCTTCTTATGCACCCTATAGCAGAGGTTCCCAAATTGGCGCATGCATACCAGGGAACAAGACGCTTTTAAATGGATACTGGTAATATGTGGCAATTGACTGCATTATCCTATTCAAATATTGCGTAGCAATGTTAGCGGAAATTTTTGTGTGAATTTGAGAGACAGCAACAGTGAGGCGTGGACGAGATATGCAAGATGCGACATGGAGGGGTGCTGGGAATGTTCTCTGAGAGCTAAGGGGGCGGTGACCCGAAAAAGTTTGGGAAACACTGGACTACAGGATTCATGTGTGCTGTTGGACACAGGAGGCGCATTAGTAAGATTATAAAAGTAACTGATAGTTCCTTTACAAACTGGTTTAGACTACATGCTCATATGAAATCTAGTTACTGAGTAATACATTTTTGAAAGAGTTCACCTTTTTTTAAAATCACCCCTGTATTTATTCGGGGCACTGGCTATCAAGGCAAACATTTTAACGATATCTGTACATTTACAAAAACTGTTGTGATTAAAGAACTGTTATGTAGTTAATCAGATTACACTCTGTTTACCTATTCCAACTTCTTGGAAATGTGCTGCAGATGATGAAAGTTTTAAGATGTTGCCTTTAACTCTTCTCCCGTCATTGTTTTGATGCTTTACATGCTCGTAAAATGGATTTGCGGCCTCTGTAGAGGGTGATTATAGTGGGTACTCCAGGTAACGCTCACTCAAAGCACAACGCATTGTTAACAGTTTCTTACTTTCCGAAAAGTTGGTGTGAATATTTATAACACACTGAGCAATGCACCATGAAAAGATTGAAAGGCATGCATGTTCTTTTAAGGGGTGTTCAGTTTAGTTTTCACAATGCAATGCACGCCGTTTCCTTATTTTCTCAAAACGATGGTGATATTGTTTCACTTGTTATAAACTTTCAGTGAGAAAATTAGTAATGTGGATAGTAGAAAACTAGATGTAAAAAAAAAAAAAAAAAAGGCCGACTGAATATTTAAATGATTCTTCTTCTACTCACTGTTTCCACGAATCAAATCAGTGTCATTTGTTTCTGCACAGAATTGACCTTTGTGGTGTTCGAATTTTTCTTTTGTCCTGCTTTTTCATAAATGATAGTACCGTGCACCCTTTCATTATGTAGGGCGAGTACCGAAAGTGTATAATATTGAGAGAAATTTGTTTAAAATAGTTTTATGTCACAAAATATGTGTTCTTTCATAGTCATGTTTGTTTCCACAGAGCGATAGTGGAAAAGTACTTGCTAGAGAAATCTCGAATCGTGTTTCAGGCCAGAGAGGAAAGGTGAGTATTTTTAAAGTCTGTTCTTTCTGTCTTTAAAATTGGATTTCCACTGCTTCCTTCAGTCATCTCTATTTTCCTACACTTCACCCTTTCCTGCATCCTGTCACATTGCTCTTCACTCTTACACCTTGTTCCCATTAGGAGGTAAATGTCTTACATTATTTGGTTGCCAGCCGCTTGCACAACTTCACATTGGTCACCCTTGATGACATGGCTAGTTGAAGCAGTGATCCTCTTCTTTCTTTGTCTCCTCGGAGACTCAGAGGAACACCAAGCAGTCTGATTTAGTTTGCAAACTCTAAATGTTAAATAAATAGTTCACATACACATTTGCTGTTTACCCTCTAGTCATATATGTTTTATATATAAATTAAAAAATTCTTATAATCTATGTTTTACTCTTTCTTTCATATTTGTCTTATCCTATTTACTCAACCGCTCTGCCGTATAGTCTTCCCCTATTTACTCATTGCTTTCTCCTTCTCCTTGTTCACCTTCTTCTTATTATTCGTTTCACTTCTTCCATGTTATCTCCTAATTACTTACCTCCTTCTTGCTTACGACTCCTTCCTTCTTTGATAAAGTTTTTCTAGGTTTTATCGCCCTGTAACTTTGTCAGCATCTTCTTATTTTGTTTCTCTCCCGTTTGTGCTATGTCATCATTTTTAAAGTAATCTTTCTTAATCACAGATTTTACCTAAGTGTGAATCACAGATTTTACCTAAGTGTAGCTTAAATCCCACCTTTGCTATTTCCCAAACCTTACATTATCTTTTGGAACACCTGGCTCAGTAGACATCATTGTTAGCATGGAAGATGTCCACATGGGGAATAAAAAGAATTCGTTGATACTTTAATCCCCTGTTTCAACAAAACCAGTGCCACCACATTTGTACCATAGCTGCTCACCAGAACGATTGACAACAAAGAACTCGTGACACGCACAGGAATGTTGGTTACCAGATGGTGGTCTACGTTGAGAGCTGTATCTTGTCTACGTGGTGGGACAATGAAAGAGATTAAAGGAAGTTGCCCCCTCCAAAAAAGCGACTCATGGAGACTTCACTTGAGTCGCAAAAAAGAGGAAGACTGATAAGGGGCAGATAATTTCTGTATCGGGCAGCTTATTCAAGACCAAGGTTTGTCTCGCAACTGAACACTCAGCATGGAGTTGAAAAGTTGGTTGCAAGAGCCCACCCACTTTTAGCGATTGATGTGCACTGAAATGGCACGCAAGCATGCCAATGATGCAGGACAAGATCGACATCTAGTTACTGGATTAGAGGGCGGAGCCATAGGACACAGGACACATATTGGCAAACCGAAATATAATGACAAGTTCTCCAAAAGTGGTACAGATTTTCCAACACACGTGGAGCATAGAGTTGCCCACAGCATAGCCTGTTTACACCCTGTTTTGTAGTTTAATTCCTGTGTGGATATATAATTCATACCTGTGGAATTTAATCTTATATAGTGTTCATAAGGAATTTGCAAAGGGAAAAGGAGGTTAGTAAATTTTAGAAAAATTAATATTAATGTTTCTTTTTCATTATTTAAGATTACTTTTTTCACTTAGCCTCATAGCTAAATATGCGAAAGACTGTTTTTCCATTACTTCTATTTATTAATGATTAATTAAGTCAAAGATTTTTCCTCTAGGATAATATAATGAAGATACTCATAGTTATATACTTCACCTTCATCAAGATTTTTAGATCATCATTACAGACGTACATGAGCACTCACTTTCATTCTCAATATATTTAACACTTGTCATGTGTGTCTCATGTCATGTATCATAATAAGAGAATTCAAAACAGAATGATCAGCTAAGAAGAAGCCATAGTGAGGAATAATATAAAAGAAAGTCAACTATTGATATTAGATGCGAAACGTATGAAGCAAGTTTTGTGTCTTCAGTCCTGCAGAAATCTGAGTCTACACATTGCATGTTTGGCTTGTAACCAAAAAGAAAAGCTAGCAAAGCCTACGTCCAGGTAGCAGAATTCACAAGATAGGACATCATACCATTCCTAAGTTACAAGGAAGATCTCCAAACCCGCATTTGTAAACGTTGGTGGTGCAGCATTTATTCACTTGTTTCTCAATGGCTCACAAGTTGATTCTCATATACATATATCATGTTCATCTCACTCAGCAGCTTACTGCCAGTTAAAGTTAAGTCCAGTTAAAGCACGCACAAGTTTATTCTCATATACGAGTATGTCAAGTTCAGCTCACTCAGAAGCATATTTCCTGTATCAAGATTGCATACTCACAAGTTGATGAGTCTATATATCAAGATCACTTAGTCACAAGGTGATTCGCCAAGATATCAAGCTCAAATCACCAAGTTCAGCTACTCACTACGTCAGTGCATGAAGTGAATTCATCTACTCTCATCGTGTATTGCACGACGTAAATTCACTCAAACAAGCTTCATTGCACGAAACCCACTTGTTACCAGAAGATCATTTCGTGAAGAGCTCCAGTCTAGTCAGTGCCTTTTCAAGATCAGACAGCAGACATTTTCCTGAGACAAATGTCAACGGGTTGTCGATGTTAGAGAGATTTTCAAGCGTTGAAGGACAGTATATCTTCCAAGTTCTTATCACTGCACGTGCAAATGTTTTCATCAATAAGTCCTCATCTTGGAGATGACCCACATGGCGTAACATACATCTACATTGGACAGTCTATGCATACCTGTGCATAATCATACAGTGGAGGGAAGTTGAGAGACACATAGTGTAGATTTTTTATCGGTGTGGGAACACTTAATATATTGCTTCATCATTTCACTATTTATTTAAGTTCACTCTCATATTTAATTAATTACATTTTTACATTTCATCTTTTTGTGTGAATTGTCTTTCACCAGCATCCTTTTTACTTTCTACTAACTTATACTTGTATGTCTTCTCTTCTTCTTTGATCCTTAGCCGCCGACTGTCAAAGCAGTCAGTGGCCATTACGCCTGGTGGCGTCTTGTAGGGCAACAACAAATTGATTCCACTTTGTTCGGTCGGCGGCCATCCTTCGTACAGTGCCCCAACTCTGGTTCATTCTTTGCATCTCAGCCTCCACAGTCCTCCGCCAAGTTGTTTTTGGTCGGCCTCTCTTTTGTTTTCCTTCAGGGGTCCATAGCATAGCTGTTCTTGTGATGGCATCGGGGTCTCTTCTGAGGACATGGCCAACCCAACTCCAGCGTCTGCCAGCTATGATGGTGTGCATGTCCTCTTGCTTGCTCCGAGTAAGCAGATCTTGGTTGGTGATGATATTCGGCCAAAAGATTCGGAGAATTTTTCTTAGCATGTTGTGTGAAAAGAGGACAATTTCGACATTTCCTTCTCTGTAACTCTCCAGCTCTCCGCGCCATAGAGAAGCACAGAAAGCACACAGCTCTGATATAATCCTAATTTTATCCTTGTGCTGTACTGAGAGGACTTCCAGATGTTGTTTAGACTAAAAAAGGCTGTTCTTGCTTTGTTCATTCTGTTGTTGATGTCTTTGCTTGCTCCGCCGTCTGGTGTTACTATGCATCCTAGGTATGTGAAGGCATCTGTCTGTTCCAGTTGATGATTCCTTACTGATATGGGCTCAGGGTTGCTCACATTGAGCGTCATGATCTCTGTCTTCTTTAGGTTGATGTTCAAGCCCACCTGCTGGCTTAACTTATTAAGTCTATCCATTTTTTCCTGTATGTGTTGATGTGAATGTGCTAGCAGTGCAATGTCATCTGCATATTCCAGATCTTCCAATGTAGAAAATGTAGTCCATATTATTCCTCTTGGATTGCCCTCTGTTGTCTGGCGCATCACTTCTGTCTTCACTTCAAAGGTTAGGCTGCTCTGCCCAATGCTGCACGTAAAGTTGGCATAAAGGCTTTTTATGATTGACACTATGCAGCTTGGAATTCCATAAGCCCTCAGTATTTTCCATAAACTGTCCCTATGTATACTGTCAAAAGCCTTTTCAAAATCAACGAAATTAATGTACAACTGTCTTTGCCATTCTGAGCGCTGCTCTATAATGTTCCTGAGGATAAATATATGATCTACACATCTTCTGTTCTTTCTAAATCCTGCTTGTTCTTTCCTCAGTTTGTGGTCTACTGCTTTTGAGATTCTCTGTATAATTATCATGCCTAGTATTTTGCTGGGAAC
Organism: Oreohelix idahoensis; assembly: GCA_024509875.1. NCBI lineage: Eukaryota > Metazoa > Mollusca > Gastropoda > Stylommatophora > Oreohelicidae > Oreohelix > Oreohelix idahoensis. The sequence continues at coordinate 208,706 of JAMPIV010017022.1, forward strand.
TGAGAGAAGAGTTATTCCTCTCCAATTATTGCAGTCTGCAAGATCTCCCTTCTTGGGCAATTTGACAATTATTCCTTTTCTCCACTCTGTTGGTGTTGTCCCTGTTTTCCAGACTTGTGCAAATAGTGGTTCTAATAGTTCTGCTGCTAGCTCTGGGTCTGTCTTAAATAGCTCTGCATTTAAGTTATCATGACCAGGAGCTTTTCCATTCTTTAACCCTTTGATTGCTGTGATGATTTCTTCTTTTCGTGGGATGTCTGTATTAACAACCTTATATGTGTATATATTTAACTAATAAACCATATAGCCGCGTTGATCATTACCTAGTCCGTTAATGTATCACTTGTGCTGTCTGTGTTAAGTATATACATATAGATAAAATCCTTCAATTAGAGGACGTGTGGGGCTCTTTCTTTATCAAGATCTGAGGGCAGAAGGTAATGTCATAGGGAAACAGGAAACCCCCCCTATAATTTATTAGAAAACACTATCTAGTGGAAAGTATTCACCTTCTAGTCCTTTCTTCCTTAACTAGCCAATTTCTGGAGACATTCTTGACAACATTCCATAGGCCATCCCCATAGACAACTACTGTTGTAGTTGCACACGATATGACAATCTATGTTTACTGAAGTCTGTTTCATACCTTATATCACTTTTTACATAATTAATCATCATTCTACAGAATACTTACAAGAAAAATCATCCAAAAGGCTTTGTTTTTCTGCCAGTGGAAGAACTAGACATATGCCAACTTGTGCAGTCAAAGTTTGTGTGAAATATTAACCCAGTTTCTAATGTTTAATTTCTTCCTTCTAGAAACTACCATGTTTTCTACTACTTGTTGGCTGGGGCAGATGAGCAGGAGAAAGAGATGTTTCGTCTGGTTTCTGCTGACAAATATAGTTACCTTTCGCAGGTAAACCTTTATTACAAAGGGGTCACTTTGTGTGTGGTGTGTGTGTTGCAGCTTCCAGTTGTTCATGAAAATGGGTGGAGAGTGACACTTGTGTATATTTGAGGCTACATGACTTGTAGAAAACTTAGCCAATGACTGAAGGCCATGTAAAATATAATGTAGAACTTAGTATGTGGTGATTAGTGCCACAAATTAAGAAATTGATAGTGACAGAAACCATCTCAAATGCAGAACTTGGAAAAAAAAAGCTAATGTGGCATTCGGTGTAGCTTTCACTTATGATTAAACTTAGATTGTTGGCCCAGTGCATATTGCCTTATGGATTTTATGTCAGTGTTTTATGGATGAGTCCACTGGGAGGACAACATTAGACAATCTTTGAAGGACCGAGGACTAGAATGGAACCAGGCCAGGAAGAAGACAGCTGATAGAATAGTCTGGCGCTCTCTCTTCCAAACCTCTACACCTCACGGTAGAAGGGGAACGACTAAGTAAGTAAGTAAGTTTTATGGATGGGTCCGCAATTGTAGAAGTAGAAATGTGTTAATAAATTGTGCTGTATCTGTGCACTAGAAGTTCTCTGGACTTATTTATGAAGTGATACTTGGCTGTGTTTGAGTACAGTGAATGCTGTAATATTTTGAACCCTAGATGCATGCAACAAAATAATTATTTGTAGTGTTCTGTTTTGATTCCGGTAGTGATCTACAGTCAGTGAAGTTTACTATCTTAGCTGGCGGCTGCTATTCTGATCTGGTGCGGATTTTCAAAGCTTGCAGTAGTGCCATAGCCAAAATTGGAGAAGATCTTTCCGGTTGGGAAGGTCTTACGGATGATCTAGTTTGGCTCCTCATAATCAATTAAAATTTCCATTTCGGTAGGTTGTTTTGGGAGGAGGTCTTCATGACATTGATGCAGATGTTTTGAGATGTTTAAGAAGCTGGTTCTCTTCAGCCTGTTTTTTGTCGAGCTATGGAGTTTGGCATGCATTGGATGACTTTGCATTCGTAGAAGCTTCTAGCTGTGAAAAACACCTTTTCCTCATGTCTGTCATCAACTGGGTGGATGTTGGTGTATCTCTCCATTGCCTGGATTTGAATAGTCTTCAACCCTCCAGTGATTAATCTAAGGCCTGCATTTTGCAGTTTTCCTAGACGTTCTGTGTTTGTTATTGATGCCATGGCCCAAGCTGATATGCCTTTTTCAAGTACAGGCCTGACTGTGCCTGTATAGACTTTTTAAAGTATACTGGTACTTGCCCCTCCAACTTGTGCCGCCCAGTTTCTTCATAATAGAGAACTTTCTTGTTGCTGTCTATTCTACTGCTTTTAGGTGTGGCTTCCAGGTGAGTCTCTTATCCATCTTGCTCCCAGGTATGTTGGGTTTTCCTCCATTTAATTGCAATTTGACCATTTCTTGGAAATATAACAGTGAGAAGCAGGTTGCTACTGTCTTGGAGAGGTTGATCTGTACTCCCCATTTGCCGATACATTTTAGTGTTGCCTGCATCCTGAACTTTGCAGTAGGCAAGTATTCTGCGGCACACAAGGCAGCAAAATCATCAGCGTGTAGAGCCTTGGAGATATGCCTGGACAGTCTCTCTGCAATATCATTTATATAAATAATGAAGAGTGTGGGGGAGATCTCCTTGTGGCTTACTTTGTTGAAGAGCGACATGATGGCTCAGTTTCTGTCAAGTTTTACTCTAGCTGTGCAGTATCGGAGGATGTCCCGTATCCAGTTGAGCATTCTCCATTTAATTTTTATGTTGAGCAACTTAAGGAGAAGTCCTTCTTTCCATACCTTATCAAAAGCTTTTGTCATGTCCACAAAAGCAGCCAGTATTTTTTTCTTCTTTTGAAAGGCATTTTCTACTTCCTGGGCTAAATATACTAGCTGGTCGTCAGTGCTGCGGTTTTTCCTGAAAGCTGACTGTCATTATCAAACAGATGGTTTTTTTTCCCCAGAAGTTTCCATACATGCCACACCTCAGAGATGAAAAACCTGTACAAAAAATCCAAAACCCTGTACAAAGACCCGCAGAACCTGTACAAAGACTGAAAAAAACATATCAAAAGAGTTAATTTGTGTAAAAATATTTTCAATTACAGTGGGCTGTATTATAAATTAGGCACGGGGACTTTGCCTTTTAAAGCAGGTCTTCACTTATTTTAAAACCCAAACAATAAATGTTTGAGTTTATTTTACACTGTAAAAATAATGTCATGGTGTCATCATTTAGTCTATTTCTGTCCTTAATTATCACTAACAGACTGGGAAATCATGTGTTCAATAAGACCTTATAAAAGAACTCTGAGACACAGTAATAAGGGGAATGGGTTAGAAAACCTGTACAGAAATTATGTACAGGGTGTACACATCTGAAAACTCAAACACCTTGTAAAGATTATGGGTAAACCATAGCATGTGGCATGTATGTGTTTCAGTAATCTTGAGTTCACCATTCTTTCCATTACCTTGCCCAGGCATCTCAGTAGGTTAACTGGTCGGTAGCTGGACTTGTTTCTTTCTGATGGAAACAATGATTGCTTCTCACCATTGATCTGGACATTTTCCAGTACTCCATAATTGATTGAAGATTAGGAGGAGCCTGTGCCTGGCTACAGGTCCCAGGTTTTTGATCATATCATTTGTAATACCATCTTTTCCCAGAGCTTTCTTGTTCTTTATCTTTGTTTTGGCAGCGCTTAGTTCTTTCAAAGTGAAGGATGACTTACTGCAAGTATCTTGGTTTTGGTGCTTCAGCTTTTCTTTTATTTCCTGATGTACTTCTTTGATACGCGCATGTGGAAGTGATATAGTACTTTCTTCCTTGTAAAAATTAGCTAGAATGTTTGCTGCCATCTTTCCTGTGTGGTATTTTTCATTTTCCTTGATGATAGTCTTACAGTCACTGGTTGTTGTTTCTTAATTTAGTACTCTTGTCAGGTTCCACAGCTTGCTCGAGTCGTTATCCATGTTGAGACTGCTAGTCTTCTGGTGGAGGAAGATGAGGGGAACTGCGGTAAAACGTGGAGTACAATGGATGGGTATGAAAAAAAAATAGAAAAAGGTTAGTCGTCTTATGAGGATTCTTTTGTGTCCTATCTAGCCCTCACTTTCTTTCCCTGACGAAGGTCTTGTGGCTGCAACATTGGCTATTTTCTTTGTCTTTAGTCTTCAGGTGCCAGCTCCTTTGAATTTCAGCTTTCTTTTGTTCATTAAAAGCTTGTTTTATGCTGTTGTGCCTCTTCATGTTTTCTACTGTGGGATTTTGCTTCATAGTTTCCCGTGCTTTATTCAGGTCATTTTGGAGTTTTTCCAGGTTGTCACTCCAGTATCCACGGATGAAAAATCGTTGGGTATCTTTTAGATGGGTTTCTTGAATGCAGATCATGTCAATGTAATTTTTCCTGAGGAATTCTTATAGCTCCGGTTTCTTGTTCCTCACTCTTTCTGCATTCCATTGAGCTGCTGTAAGATATGTGTTGGTTGGACAGTTGCTCTACTTTGTATTCCCCCAACCATTGGGTTGGCAAAAGCACTGGTTGCTTGGGTGGGCCCTTTTGAGGCTGGGGCCCGGTTCCGTCCTCGGTTGTAGCAGATAGGATCGATGCCATGACGAACATTGCGAGGAGCGATGCCATGACCAACGTTGAGATTGTCGCATGACTCCATACCGCAAATGCATGTGTGCCCTAATTTTTTCAGTGTCTGCATCGTAACTGACACACTTCGTCTTCAGCAGGCCTGGTTGTGTTTATTGTTCTGGGTTGCCTCCCATAGCCTTTCCATCTCCTGGTGGTAGCTGCAAGGCAGCAAGTTGGTTGGTTAACCGAGGTTTACATACCCCATGGCTAGAGCTTATAGCGGCTCTTACTCGCTTGATACACCTGTCATAGGACTTATGGGGGATTTCAGTCGGGATAGCAGTGCCAACTGTTAACACTCCCCATCCTGCTGGGGAAAACATCGCCATTTGGTCCGCGGCTTCTTATTCGTCCAGTAATAATCTGGCTTAATTCGCAGCTAACACATCATATCTGGAGATCGTTCCACGATCCGCCACCTGTTAATGTGCATGGTTGGGGTCTGTCGTCCCTTTGGCTAGGTTTCTGTAGTAATTTTTTTACATGATGAGGTTGCCAGTCCCATGCATACCCTTAAATGCCACCTCTTATGATATGCCTCAGGGAGCAGTAGTCCCATTCTTTGTTTTCCTCCTCAGAGACTCCCAGGTACTAAAAGAGTTACCAGTTATGTTTAAAGCCATTTAAATAATAATAAAAATAATGGAAAATAATAACAACTTAAATATAGAGTTAATAGCTAAAAAAAAAAGTGAAACTAGTTTGAAGATTATGGTAATATAGGTTCTTATTAATGCTATTTTGTTATAATGAAAAAAAAAAAAATATATATATGTGTATATATAATTATTAATTTCATTATAACACAATAACATTTATAGAAATCTAAGAATATGTATACACATACATACATACAAGGTGTTTCAAAATTATGAATACGCACTTGAAAAACGTATGTGTCATGAACAACATTGCAAAATTAAGATTATATCAGAGCTGTGTGCTTTCTGTGCTTCTCTAAGGTGCAGAATGCTGGAGAGTAACAGAGAAGGAAATGTCGAAATTGTCCTCTTTTCACACAACCTGCCTAAGAAAAATTCTCTGAATCTTTTGGCCGAATACCATCACCAACCAAGATCTGCTTACTCGGAGCAAGCAAGAGGACATGCACACCATCATAGCTGGCAGACGCTGGAGTTGGGTTGGCCATGTCCTCAGAAGAGACCCTGATGCCATCACAAGAACAGCTATGCTATGGACCCCTGAAGGAAAACAAAAGAGAGGCCGACCAAAAACAACTTGGCGGAGGACTGTAGAGACTGAGATGCAAAGAATGAACCAGAGTTGGGGCACTGTACGAAGGATGGTCACTGACCGAGCAAAGTGGAATCAATTTGTTGCTGCCCTACAAGACGCCACCAGGCGTGATGGCCACTGACTGCTTTGACGGTTGGCGGCTAAGGATCAAAGAAATAAAACAACATTCATAATTTTAATTTTCTTTATCACGTTTTAAAGCTAAGAGAGGCTCCGATTTCTGGTCAAAGTTTGCTTTACCATGACTATTAGCAAAGCTCTGGGTCAGTCCATAAAGTACATGGTGATCGACTAAAAAACACCTTTCTTTTCACATTGACAGTTTTACATTGTGTGTTCTAGGGTCAGTTTACCAAATAATCTGTTTTCATTGGCACCTTCAAGCAAGACATCATATATTATGTACAGGGAAGTTGTAATTTAACCTTCAAAAGTGAAATCAAGATTTAACACATTTAAGACTAAGTACTATTTTAATATTATGTTTTAGTTACCTCACTTTTCCCTTTTTGTCACGCAGTTAAAACCAATACTGTATTAATATTTAATAAGAATTTCAGCTTTGGTTACTTTTTCCTTTGGTTAATTTTAGGTTAAAAATAGAACAAAGTTATTGTATAGATCCCTCTTGCGAAGAATGAGTACAGCCTCTTGTATGTATATATATATATATATATATATATATATATATATATATATATATATATATATATATATATTATATATATATATATATATATATATAATATATATATATATATATATATATATATATATATATATATATATATATATATATATATATATATATATATATATATATATATATATATATATATATATATGCACACACATGTGTGTCTGTCCATACCTCTTTCTGTGTGTGTAATTTCTTTACATTTAGATTCATAAATTTTTTTCTGAAATGTGCACTTACCTGGCTGACCTAATATTTTACTTTGAGTCTTTCCTCTCTTTCTCAATCATTACAGCCAACTTCACCCCATGCAGCTTTACATTTGTTCAGCTGATTTACTGTATGTTTTTAAATTCTTCGTGAGCCGTCCCACTGTTCATCCGTAAATAAACTGTTGAACTGATTTATCTTTTTATCAAAACAAAAAAAAGTCTTCATAAAATGGGTTATTCATTTTGTGTGTGCTGAACCATATGTTACTGCATGCAAGATTAGATGATTTATCAGTACACAGAGTTCAGAAAGGGCAGTATGACAACACTTCAATCCTCTCTTGCATATTGGTTTTGTCATAGTTATTTGTACCTAAGAGTGCATAAGGTTGCTTTTTCTTTTATTTGCGCTTTCTGTCATTTTCCATGTTGTCTGTCACAAACAAACTTAATCGCACATACACATTATGTATTATCTTGCACACACATTCAAATATTCTTGTTTCCTTTGTTACTGAGTCCGTAACATGCGATCCTCTTTTCTTTCACGCACGTAAATAGTCTTTTCTTTTTTTTGGCTCTTCATACTTCACTAATTTCTTTACTCTTGTATCTCTCATAATTAAGCTTTCTGATTGAAGTTACTAAAACTTTGTCTTTGTTAAAATATGTTCTTTTCTTGGAAATAGTTCAGTTGGGTTTACGGAAATAAGAAAATGTCTAATAGCTCTTAGCTTTGTTCTAGAGTGCATGCTACAGCGTGGAAGGTGTTGATGAGCAGCATGAATTTGCCAGACTCAAGCAGTCCATGGAGATGGTTGGATTCTCACATCAAACGCAGAGAAAGTAGGCATTAAAATTATTTATAGTTGTATTTTTTTTTATGTTCCACATTTTAAAAACAAATAATCTCCACAACTTCCTGTTATGTAGTGCTTGTTGTTGACTTTTCTCCCATGCTGTGATGTTAAAAACTGCCCATTATCATCTCTCTTTATCATTCTAATTTTCTTTCTGATGTGTTAAATAATTGGCTAGATCTCTTTTATTGGTTATATTAAAAAATATAGAAATTAAATGTGTGTATATTTGACTCATCTGAGTAGTTCAGCTTAAAGATAATATTTTCACTTAACAAATTGTAGTTACCTTTTCCAGAAGTTTAAAAAAAAAAATTAATGAAGAAAAATATCTTCTTCAACCTCTATGGGTTATAATTAGGATATATATTGTTTTCAGTTCCAAATAATATGAACAATTGCCGATATGAGAAAGTGGCATCACACTTGTCAAATCGTTGTAAACAGGGAAAATCACAACTACCAATTATGCTTATATGTTTAAAAAAATATATATATATATATCTATATACAAATAAAAAAAAAAAACGAACAAAATCAAGAAGAAACTCTGAACAAGAATAATATTAAAGTGAAGGGGTGCAAAGGCCTGGTGGTTCCAGTTATATAACTGACTTTAACAGATATTTAATTGACTTACATCTGTTAAAAGTCATATGCATTGTAAGAACGGCATCAGACCTTCACATTCAAAACCACTATATATTAACCATAAGGAGTATACATTGCCGAAACACTTGTTCGACGGGGAGACTCCTTCTGATGATCAGATTGCCTCCTGTTGTATCGCTCTGTAAAGAGTTTCCTATCAAAACCTTTGTTCGTGTTAACACATTAACTACCGCAAGCCGCTGTCAGCGGCTCACAAAATAATCACATTTGGACTGCAAGCCGCTCAGAGCGCCAATCTAATTTTAGTAATAAAACGAATGAAATATGTACTGAAACACTCTCTGATCTAGTTCGAGATTTTATGTTGCCACCGGAAAACAAATTCCCAAAGCATGGTTGTTGTAGAACACAAGAAAATTGATATTATGTTCATATTTTTCAGCGTTTTGGGTTAGTTACCGAATCGTGTAAAACTGTTTACCGTGGCAACTAGTGATAGGACTACAAAAAAATGCGTGTACATCTCGTCTAACGTCTGAATAGGATAGAAACGTGTTTCAACAATTGACTTATAGATCTAGCGACGAGGACAAGAGTGAAAACGGTGTGCACATTGATTGAAATTGTGATTTTGATAGAGATGGGGTGCAAGCAGTTATAATTGTGAAAATATTGCAAGTCCTCGGCTATCGGAGGACCGTTAAATAGCAACAACCTCTATTAGAGTTACAACCGGTGTTTATTGTAATAGTACATCCATTTATCTTTAAAATGACGTGTAATTCATTAATATCTGTAAACAATTACGAAAACTACAGCTTACTTTGTGCAACACCTACAGGATGAAAATGGGGAAAAAATTTAATTCGGCCACAGTGTGTTTTTCAATTCGGTAGTTAATGTGTTAAATATTGTTTGCCTATATTATGCAGTTCCCTAGGTCGGTCTATTCTTAACACCTCTTTTATATTTATAGGTAAGTTTGATGCCTGCAAATAATCTAATATTTGAGCTGTGTTTAAAAAAAAAAAATAGAATCGTGGAAGAAGAAATGGGTGGTATTCCAGTTGTTTTTTGTCAAATACTTCGTATACCAAAAGCAATGAATTTAGCAATGTTTGTTCTTGTGTTTTTGGAGTTATTATGCAAACACCCAACTACTAATGAAGTTTCCACTAGGACATTATCCTGTCAAGTGAATGCCAGCTTGTTAACATCAGCTCAAGCTTGGATTTAGTATAAGGAAGGGGAGGCGAATGACAAAGTTGGAGCTAGCTTGTAGAATGTTTTAATTTGTTTTACATTTGCTTTTCCCAGAATCTTTAGTGTTTTGTCAGCTGTGCTGCACCTGGGCAATGTAGACTTTAGTAAGGTATGTCGAATAACTTGTGTAAATGGAAAAAAATTATAAAAACAAACAACTAAAAAACTGAATCTACTTTTTTGTTCAAATTTCTCATCATCATTGTTCTCATTAAAAAAATTCCAGTCATCTTTCTTATCTGCCAATGCTTACATAACTTTTTTATAATCAACCATGTAAGTTACCATATGTGGTTTCCTGGGATCTCAAGGGAAGCACGAATAGAACAGTGCCCTCATAAGTGGCCACCAATATAATCTTGTGTATGGGGCTGGCAACCCCATCTTCTAAAATAAATTGCTAAAGAAACCACCATTACTGGTGCACATGAAGTGACATGCCACAGGCTTCCTGTAAAGGAACCAACTTCAGTGGTTGTACTATATCCTATAAGAGCTCAAAGAATAATGATGTTAATTTACAAGTTGCTACTGATTTGTTTCTCTTACCATCCACATCAGAAAGGTGACAAGCACCATGATGAGTCGGTGACTGTCAAGAATGGAGAAGCTGTCAAAACAGTCTCAATGTTGCTTAAGGTTGGTCCTTGATAAGTCAAGTCATTTATGCGAAACCTGTTGTTCTACAGTAGTAAATTTACTTTGAGATAATCCTGTGCCAGATATACTGGGGATTAATACTATAGGAACATTAGGTCTAAAAAGTTGAATTTTATTGTAACCCAGTTTCCTGTTTTGCATGGTGGAGGGGAACTTAAAATCTGAAATAAGGAAGAAATTAGTCAAGTATCCTAGATTTTTGTTAACATTTTAAGTACGTCTTCTAGTAGTAGTTTCTGCTAGCTTAAATGTACTGAATCAAATTTCAGAACATAAGTTGTAAATGACAACTGATTACTTAGATTATAATTGAATGACAACTGATTACTTTAATTATAATTGAATGACAACTGATTAATTTGATTATAATTGTTCTTATTCTGTTTCATACCAACAGGGATGCCTTCATCTTAGTTTTTACTGGGTTTTTTTTTACAGTGTAGGAGAATTCTAGTAATACTCTCCTTCATATCAGCTTGAACATCAGACTGTAGTTGAAAATACAGTAACAACATATTTCATCTATAATTTCAATCAAGGTGATTTATGTTAGTGCCCCTCACCTATTCTTTTCATACCAAGTTGTGTTTGGGAGGTAACTGATGATAGTGATATCCATACGTGCTCATGCAGTATTTAACGATATAAGTGAAGTTCTTATTCATTTAAAAAAGTAGAAATGTGATATACTGCATTTTTAAATCTCAAGTAATCCTGCATGATGGAAAAATAGGAACAGTGGGAAAATTCAAGTTGGAATACAATGCCTTTATCTGGTACAAGCAGGAGGAAGAGTACTGGCATAAGACAGGCATGAATGTAAACAAGCAAAAAAGCATTCAGTGGGAAGTGGTGTCTCAATGGCCAGCTAGGTTACATGGGTGAAAAAAAGAATAAATGAAAAAATTGTGCAAAGGAAGCTAGGTTACACGGGCGAAAAAAAGAACAAATGAAAAAATAACACAAGGTAATTTATTACCAGAAACCTTGTTGTATTCATCACTATGGTAAGGTAACTAGCTCAGTTAATTGTAGCTTTTCATGCAAGCACATTATTCTTGTATTAAACAGGTGAAGGAACAATATGTACTAGAGGCCCTAACGCAGAAGAAAACAACAGCTGGAGATGAAACTTTTGTGATCAACTATAGAATGGAAGATGTGAGCATTCTTATAATATGCGTGTAGTTTATTGTTTACAAAATAATAGTTGAAAATAGCTTGACATAAATCACTTTGGATATGATATTTCACTCTGCATGATTTTTTTAATAGAAAAAAATGTTATACAGACATTGTCAGAGCATCAATAACTTCTTCTTTGATCCTTAGCCGCCGACCGTCAAAGCAGTCAGTGGCCATCATGCCTAGTGGCGTCTTGTAGGGCAACAACAAATTGATTCCACTTTGCTCGGTCGGTGGCCATCCTTCGTACAGTGCCCCAACTCTGGTTCATTCTTTGCATCTCAGCCTCCACAGTCCTCCTCCATCAATAACATATGGACAAAAATAGTTGAACAAAAATTAGTGTTTTATATTTGAAGTGAGCCAGTTATACATTTTTAACATTTTTTTAAAGGAGTGATGCATTTATATGCCTTTTTTTTTATCGTTGCTTATAAATATGCTGTTTGTTATGTGTTTGACAAGAAGAACTAGTTTTGTTTTAATTCAGAGCTAAATGTTACATCCCTATAATAAGAAAGTAGTTGAACAGTATGATAGACATTTTCAGGCAGTAGCAGCTTACAATGCATGGACATGTATGAATTAATGTTTATTGAACATTTTCAGAGTATAAATATATAAATTAAACAAAATAAAATGGTATGGAATCAGTTTTACAAATTAAAGGTCAAAGATCGTATCACTCTTCTTATCTGTGTTTCTCATCCTGTTACATGTTTGTCAAGTATATAGCATTTTTCTTTGACCTGTCTATATTTCTTGTCCTTGTCGCATGTTGTTATATGGCCGATGAAGGGTGAACCCCAAAACGTTCCATGTTTCATGTGTACCGTTAATTTGTAAAACTGATTCCATACCATTTAAAAAAAAATTTATGTATTTATTTCCTTACCAGTTTTACAACAGCTCCTTATTTATTTTCAGAATATAGCTACTTATAATATTCAAATCATCAATACCCTTTAGCTCCCAGAGGAGCATAGGCCTTCATCAAACACATGCCAAGTCTTCCTGTCCTGTGCCATCCGCTCAAGTTCTTTCCATGTATTCCTCCATTTTCACCTCTGTATCCAGCTCTCTTCTCCATGTGTTTTTTGGTCTACCTCTGCCTCTCTTTCCCTGTGGATTCCAGAACAAGGACTGCCTTGTAATGCTATCAACAGGTTTCCTCAATGTGTGTCCTATCCATCGCCAGCATCTTCTTCTTAACTCTTGTTCCACTGGCACTTGTCTGGTTCTTGTCATCAGTTCCACATTTGTGACTTTGTCATACCATTTCAGTCCTTCTATTCTACGCAAGCACCCGTTTATAAAAGTCTGTAGCTTTTTAGTTGTTTTTGTTGCTCTCCGTGTCTCAGAGCTATACAATAGGACTGTCTTGTAATTTGAGTTGAAGATTCTTATTTTCGTGTTGGACTTGATTTCTCTTGTTCTCCATATGTTTCCCAATGCAATGAAAGCACCTCTTGCTTTTTGTATTCTTATTCTGATATCATTGTCTGTCCCTCCAACTTTGTCTATATTACTACCAAGATATGTGTACGATTCTACATCCTTTAGTGGTGTTTTATAATATTAGAGACATAGAATAGTTAACTGTTGTATACAGGTTTAGGTAATAAAGAGTAATGAACAAGCTTATGGTTTACATTTTCAGGCAATTGCGACTCGTGACGCCATGGCCAAATGTATATATGGAGCACTGTTTGACTGGATTGTACTGAAAGTCAATCAGGCTCTTCTAGCAAAGAAGCATGACTCGGAGCATGAAGGGGATTCTATTGGGGTTCTTGACATCTTTGGGTTTGAGGACTTTGGCAGCAACAGTTTTGAGCAGTTCTGCATTAACTATGCCAATGAGCATTTGCAGTACTATTTCAACCAGCACATCTTCAAATTTGAGCAGGTATAATAATTCACTCATCCTTTGAAAATTAAAAAAAAATTTTATGTTTCCACTTTCTGCTGTCAAGTTAGTGTGGATAAATGTACCATATATACTTGAGTGTAAGTCGAACCTACTAAAAGTTGACCCCTTGACTTTAGGACTTAAAAATCATCCAAAATGAAAGACCCGATTATAAATCGAATGAGTTTTTCATCAATTCTGAATTCCAGCATTGCATAGGATTTTCCTTGGCGAATAAATGAATTAAGTATAAAAGATGAGAGAAAGGAAAGGCAGAATGCATGCTCATTTCTCAACCCTTTGAAAATAAAGTTTGTTCGTTCGCTCACCCTGAAAGTCTGATGACTGTTGTTGGTCATTGCTAAGTAGCAACGAGATCTCAGTATTTAGCGAGACCTCAGTTATAAATAGATTTCTTACTTACTTAGTCGTTCCTCTTCTACCGTGAGGTGTAGAGGTTTGGAAGAGAGAGCGCCAGACTATTCTATCGGCTGTCTTCCTCCTGGCCTGGTTCCATTCTAGTCCTCTGTCCTTCAAAGATTGTCTAATGTTGTCCTCCCAGCGGACTCTGGGTCGTCCTCGGGGTCTGGATCCTTGGCTCTTTGTTTCCCATGCTTGTCGTGGTAGCCGATCTTCTCTATAAATAGATTTCCATTACATTAAAATGCTTCTGTTTTTCTGAATTTTTGTTAGAGGCGAGCAATATTATAATTTTTCATGATATTTTTTTTTAAAGCCAAAGCTTTCTGGGCAGTCGATTATTTGCTTTGGGATCTGAGAAATTATTTGTTATTTGATCAGGATGCTAACCGTGCGGCCACATCAGATGTGGATATTGAACAAGGGCCCAATTTAGACCCTGACAGTGACACTGATGAAATTAAATCTAGTGAAAGAAATAATGGTGTTGCTGATAGATCATACGAAGGAGGCTGTCAACAAGGCGTACTCCATTTGAAATTTGTGACTTAACAGGAGTTCAAACGTGTATTTTGATGAAAACCTTTATTGAAGCAGCAAGTTAAATCTGAAGGATACCAGTGTATGGCGGTAAGGGTGGGGGCAACACTTACAGGTTTCATAAATCTTTTTTTTGTTTTTTTTGTTGTTGTTGACTCGAATATAAGTCAGGGTATGTTTTTTAAGGTCCAGAAAGAAAAAAATTTTCTCGACTTATACTCGAGTATATTCTGTACTCAATTTTTACTTAGCATTATAAGTATACACTGCTGATTTTCATGATCTGTCACATTCAACTCCTCACCAGGAGAATTATCTCTGGTCTCCTGCATTAACTCATGCTTTATACGTGCATGTGGACTACATTTATTTTTTTATAGTTAGTTATAGAACAAATATTTGATTACACATATATTTTTTTCATATTGGAGTATTAATAAATCTGTAGTGGGTTATGAAACCTATAGTATACCAGCTACTTTTCTGTATGAAAATAATTTTATTATGTACATATGTATCATTAGTGCTTTTTTCTGCAATCAGAAAAGTGCTGGGCAAAAACAGGGAATATATATAGAAAAAAGAATGACTTTAAACTGTGACGTGTGGTAGATTTTAGAGGTAACACCATCACAAGAAAGCAGTGTATCAGCAACATTAAATTATCTTGTTCAGAAAGTGAAGAGTAAGTTCCTAGAGATAAAAAAGAATGAAGACATTGACATCCCGTCTTTATCAACTTCTACCTTTCTTTCTAAAAACAAACACAGACACGTGCACATACTATGATTTGTTTGTCTGTTCTTATTTCTTTCTTGTTATTTTTAATATGTTCCTGTTTTTATAAGTCTCATGCTACTTCTTAAAAAATTGATATATAATGTTATTCCATGAGAAAATAAATGTAATTTATACTCGACAGCTCCACAGTATATTAATGTATCTCTGCAGCAAGCTAGTTTTAAAACAGACAATTGGGCATGGTACTAATATGATATCTTAATCACTGCCAACTCAAAGTGATCACAGAATATGATATGATCTTAAAATGCTGGGGATTTTAATTAAAGGCATCAGAGTTATAAAAGGTAAAAGGGATCCCGTTACACGCCCATTGAGGCATATTGGGAATATGGTGTTAGGTCCATATTTTCTTGACCATCGGCACACTAGGAGTGATGTGGTCAGCATCATGCCGGCCGCCTTAACCTTCCCAGAAGTTGATCTGGTACCCAGTTGGGGCTGGGTCGACCCAGGAGCCGTTTGCGGCCTAAAAAAATCCCACCTCATATGGGGATCGAACCATAGACCACTGAGCTAGGAAGCCAGTGCACTAACCACTATGCCACCGCGGCTCCCATCAGAGTTATGATGAAAGATATTTTCTTTTGTTGTTACGTACAAAGCATTCAGAAAGGTGGTTTTGAAAATACTTAAGCAATTCTCACAGAATTGACGCTCAATTTATATAAATTAGGACTGCAGCAAAACTGATATGAATAAATGTAAGTAAAAATGGTATGAATGTCAATTTTACAAAGGAACATTTCAAAAGTAGGAACAAACTGCAGAATTGATATGTTTGACATTGATGAATGACATTTGGCCGTACTAACTTAAATGTAGCTCATCTTATGGTATATAAATCTTTATTGTCATTACTCTTTCGCAGGAGGAGTATCAAAGGGAGGGCATACAATGGAGAAATATTGAGTTTATAGACAACACTGGAAGTCTTGAACTGTTCTCAAGACGTCCAAATGGGCTCTTCTCTCTTCTCGATGAGGAGTGCAGGTAAAAATTAGTTTTAGTATTTGCAAGTCCAGTTTGGTTCAGTTTGGTTTTGACCTTGCAACTGTTTGACTCTAGCTCTCTAACAAAATGCAATGTTGATGGCATTATAACACTGGGGATTAAAGTTTCCCTAATTTAACTGTGGCTGCTATAATGTTACAGCCGATATAGATGATTACCGTTCTTCTTCATGTCAGATAAGTTATTAATCTTTACAGTTATCTCTTGCATTGTATTTATCTGTTTAAAATAGTATTTTAATTTCTCAGTCTGTGTGTATGTATGTGAGAGGTGAATGAGTGGGTTATGTTTTTCTTGGTTCTTGTTTCCTTCTGTCACTTGTGTTATTAACTCTAGTATATATTTTTGTTCTGTTTACATTCTCTGTGTCCCAAGCTTGTTTTTGTGGCTAATGCAGGATTATTTTATAAAGACGCTGCTAAATTATTTGTGTTGTTTTGTTTTAAAACTGAGGTATTCATCATTTTGATCCAGAGCCATTTGCAGTTTAAAAAATCCCACCTCAACTGGGGATCGAACCATGGACCACCGAGCTCAGAAGCTAGTGCACTAACCACTGCGCTACTGTGGCTGTGTTATTATGTACCGGCAGTTATACAAAAATGTTATTGAATAACACTAAATAATGTTTAAAAAATATTTTGTAATTGTACCATAATGATGCTATAAAAACATTACTAGGAAGGCGAGATACCAGTGACACTCATTTTAAGATGCATTTAAAAAATATGTTGGCATATATACATTTTGTTTTTCTTTTTTGCAAATATAAATATGGATGGCTCTTTCTTAAATTTCCTCTAGTACTACGGCTCCAAAATTTTCCTAGTTGACCACCCTGTAGTGTGTCAGTTTCAAAATAGAAGTTCATGCAGTATTGTGTTGCATCTCCTTTTGTGTTGCTTATAGATCATGGCGCCTGCACTACATTTAGCCCTCTTTCTGGAAACCTGGGTCATAGCACATTCTCCTTCACTAATGGTTTCAGTAGCAGTTTGTTTTACATGATGAGGTTGTCAGCCCTATACACAGTCTTACATTAGTCACCTTTTATGATATGCCTGAGGTAGTAGTAGTAGCCCTATTCTGTCTTTGTGAACTCAAAGATCCTTGGGAACTAGACAGAGCTCTTCTAATTTGGAGGTTGTTTATTATGTCTATCATTGTAGATTGATTTGTGTTGCCATATTTCTGCTGTTTCCTTCCTATATAGCTCAGCTTCTTCATGATATGTTGTATTGTTTAACTTTGTTGTCTTCTTCTTCTTTCCCTTCTTCTCTTTTTAACTTACCTTTCCTAGTTAAAATGGATTGAATATATTTCTTGTCTCCTTCATGACAAGTCCACTGTCTCTTCCCCCCCCCCTTTTTTTTTAAATGCCTTAAAAAATGGTGGCAATTGAACATATAAAATTATACGCCCTATATGTCTAATTAAACTCATCAGAGGCTGAACAGGTTTTTTTCTTCATTAATAAAAAATAATGACAAAAGGCATCTCTCTTGATAAGAAGTGTTATAAGAGGTGACTGTAATATGAATACATTAAAGTACGAACCACACATTGTAATATAATGCGAATCTTGACATGTACGATATTCTGTAAATAAACATGGCTACGAACTGAACATGCTTATACTGAGTGCTTTCTGAAACATGTGTGTGCTTGTGTAGATGACGAGGTAATGCTTATATACATACATCATAACATTACATGGTGGCAGCGGTCGATACCGGACTGACGCAAAACAGCTACACGATAACACGTGAGTACAGTATTCGGCTAATTTTCGTCATCGAAGTCAGCCATGGCGGCGAAACAATATCGCAACGCACCGCAAATGAGATTCGCCGGTCAAGACGATAAGAGTGAAGCTTTCTTGTTATGGCGCCAACGCATAGATCTATATTCCAAGACCACTGGTCTGGAAGGACAAACCCTAACTCCATATATCCTAGAAGCATTGGACGATGAAGGTTTGAAAATTTACAACAGTTTTGCTACCGCCATGCCGGTTGAGTCGGCAACCGACCCCGTAGCCATATTGGACGAATTTGAAAAGCGTCTGATCATAAAGCACACAAACTTTAGAGCGGCAAGATTAGAGCTTCACCACCTGCGACAGAAACGTGGTGAAAGCCTAGATGATTTCTTCACTCGCATTAAGGAGAAAACAAGAGTATGTAAATTTAGCAACGAAGAAGAAAAAGAGCGAATTATTGAACAGATTCTTCTTAGCACACCAATGCCAGAATTCCAGAAATGGCTACTGAGCCAGAGTGATACGCTAACTTTACAACAACTTCTGGATGAAGGCAGGAAACACGAGGCACAAGCACTAAACATTAAACAAATTCAGCAAGGTACAGTAACAGCCCAGGTGGATGCAGTAAAAAGCTATAAACCTAAACAAAACAAAGCAACTGGTTCGAAGCAACAAGAAAAACACAACACAAGCAGAGGTGCTATGTGTAAATGTTGTGGCCTAAACCACATACAAAACCACTGTCCAGCTAAAGACTCTACATGTCATTACTGCAGAAAGAGGGGCCACTGGATAAAATTATGTTTCAAGAGGAAACAAGACAGTGCTCAACACAACTTTCACAGCAGAGAGTCATCAAAACAAACACACTTTATGATGACTGAGGACCTTGACTCCAGTGAAGAAAGTGATCCTTCCACATTTGATACTGTGAAGATACTAACTTTCAGTAATGAACCAAAGAGAACGCAGGCTTTCTGCAAAGTACAATTCCGAATACCAGGAATTAAAAGGCACAAAGAAAGATATATTCGGTTCAAGATAGACACAGGTGCCCAAGGTAACACTCTACCCTTAAGAATATTCAGACAGATCATGCCTGACAAGGTGGATAAGCAAGGATTTCCCACAAGGGATGTAAAAAGTAGGAGTGGCAGGACAAAGCTAAGAGCTTACAATGGAACAAGTATAGACTGTTTCGGAGCAGTAACACTTGAATGTTTATACAGAGACTCTGAATGGACATCGTCAACATTTTACTTGGTAGATGTTGAAGGACCTGCAATTTTGGGTTTACCAATGTGCGAAAAGCTGAGTGTGGTAACTATTAACAACATTAAAGCTGACAAAAAAGAACATCTTACTCTACACGTCACTGGAGTAGATGACCTTAAACAGCGATTCCCAGAACAGTTCGACAGAATAGGCAAACTTCCAGGAAAGGCAAGATTCTTTTTAAAAGACAACGCTGAGCCAAAGATAGACCCACCTAGAAAGTATCCTATACATGTTAAACAGAAACTTGCCACAGAACTAGAAAAGATGGTGCAGAATGATGTTATTAGAAAGGTTGAAGAGCATTCTGATTGGTGTAGTAGTATCACAACCGTTCTGAAGCAGGATGGTTCTCTTCGGGTTTGCCTTGACCCAAAACACTTAAACAACAGTCTAAAGCGCTGTCCACACAAAATGCATACAGTGGAAGAGATAACTCACAGATTCCACAATGCCAAATATATTTTTTTTTTCTAAACTAGATGCTGTACACGGATACTGGAGTGTTGAGATAGCAGAGGAAAGTCAACTCCTTACAACTTTTCGAACACCATTCGGCAGATATTGTTTCAAGAGACTCCCATTTGGTTTGAATGTATCACAAGACATCTTCCAACAGAAGATTGACAACATTGTTGAGCAATGTTCTGGTACAGTGGCTATTGCGGATGACATTGTAGTCTGCGGCAGGTCAGAACAAGAACACGACCGTAACTTGATTAACTTGATGCATGTAGCACAGGCCAATGGGCTAACATTCAACAGCAAAAAGTGTACAATTAAGGCAACGGAGATACAATTTTTTGGATTGCTGTACACCCAGAATGGTGTAAAACCAGACCCTAAAAAGGTTGAAGATATTCATGACATGCCAACACCAGCTACAAAGAAGGAACTGCAACAATTCTTAGGTGCTGTCAATTTCCTAGCACAATTCATACCAAATTTGTCAGCTGCTGCAGAACCTTTGCGATCTTTACTACAGAATGAAACTCCGTATGAATGGTCAGAAGACTACCAATACATATTCAACCACTTGAAGACCCTCATATCATCTGATGCATGCTTGAAATACTATGACATGCAAGCACCCACTTTTCTCATGGTTGATTCCAGTCTGAAAGGCCTAGGAGCAGCACTTTTGCAACCAGACAAAAATCCTGAAGGACACTATGCCAAAGAACTTCGTCCTGTAGCTTACGCAAGCAAATCATTAAGTTCTGGCGAAAAGAAACTTGCAAACATTGAAAGAGAAATGCTAGCTGTACGTTTTGGAATCAAACGCTTCCACACATTTCTTTTCAACCGCCCATTTACAATTCTCTCAGATCATAAGCCACTTGAGATGATTCATAAAAAACCAATAGCTTCAGCACCACCATGACTACAAGCTCTGTTATTGGAAACACAAGGTTATGATTTTAATATTCAGTATATCCCAGGAGAGGATATAGGTCTTGCAGATGCTCTCAGCAGATTACCAAACCCCAACAAGACAGCAGATCTTACCCCAAACATCAAAGTTGATTTTGTCAAGTTTAGCGATAATCGGCTTGAACACATCAGAGAAGACACAATGAGAGATCCTATCCTTAACTCTCTCAAAGAACTGATATACCATGGATGGCCAAGCTCTATCAGGGAAGTTCCAACACACATCCGTCCATACTACTCGATGAGGGACGAGTTAAGCATCGAAGATGGTCTGATCCTTAAAGGAGATCGCATTGTTGTACCAGAAACACAACGCGATATCATCCTTAAACAGCTCCATAATAGTCACCTTGGTATTGTGAAGACACAACTGAGAGCAAAGAAAGATGTTTACTGGCCACAGATAAACAAGGACATAGAAACACTATGTAAAAAACTGTTCAATTTGCCAAGAACATGCAAATAGGCAGTGCAGAGAACCTCTCATACCATCAGACATACCATTTAGCCCTTGGAGCATTATAGGAACTGATATTTTCTCAATCGACAATAATGACTATCTTATTATTGCTGATTACTACAGCAAATTTCCCATCATTGAGAAACTTCCACAACCCTCACCATCAGCTGTTATTGCAGACATTACAAAGAAGTATTGCAGCATGTTTGGCATCCCAGATGAAATTAGATCAGACAACGGTCCACATTTCTCAGGTCAAGCATACAGAAACTTCACTAAGGACTGGAAGATCAAACACACAACATCATCACCTAGATACCCTAAATCTAATGGTTTCATTGAGAGACAGATACAAACTATCAAGTCAATCATGAAGAAAACAAGAACAGAGGATGTACACCTAGCACTCTTGAGATGGAGAACAACACCGGTAGACAGTAAGATCGACAGTCCAGCAGAACTTATGTTTGATAGAAGAATTAAAGACCTCCTACCATCTAAGGTCCACTTCCGTCCACAACATAGAGACAGCACATATGATCAATTTCAGCATCGTCAGCAAGTTCAGAAATCCAACTATGACAAATGTGCTAAAGACTTACCACCATTATATCCTGGTCAGCATGTGACTACCTACAACCACAACAATGACACATGGTCAAAAGCAACAATCATTTCCAGAAACCCTGAACCCAGGAGCTATACTTTAAGACCAGACAGCAGCAGCAACCTCCTGAGGCGAAGCAGAGTGGACATAAGAGAAATCCCACAGAATACAACAGAACAGAGAATTCCCATGCTTTCAACAGACAATGCAGTAACTCCAGACTTTGGTGCCCCACAAAACCAACAAGCGCCAAGGCCGAAATCACAACCAACTCAAGCTAAACCAGGGACTTCCGCAGAACCACCAGCACTTTACACCACTCGTTCTGGCCGTACAGTGACACCTCCCAGCCGATACAGACAGTGACATATATACTCACACTGAGCATTACACATACTTATCCTTTCTCACATGAAACATTTCGTTGTAAATAAAAATACGTTTGAGTGCTTTCTGCACACATTGCTATTACATACATCATAACATTACAGTGACTAACATGAGGTTTTGCTTGTGGCTGGCAGCCTCAACTTATAGAACACATGGCTACAGAAACCACTACTGCAAGAGATTATGATTGCTTTGGTGGAGACTTCTTGTAAAGGGACCAGCTTCAGTTGTGGTTTCCTGCTCCATAAAGAATGAAAAGGGAAATGATAATTCAGTAGCCACTATTTGCATATAGTTTTTTTTTTCATCATCTTCTTGAAATTAAAATATTTTGAATTTCTGATAGTTAATTTGTTAGCTTTACAGGAAATGACCAGAAATAAAAATCTTCCAAACCAAATACCAAGGCAGTCCTATTGTATGGCCCTGAAACATGGAACAACAAAAACCACAACCAAGAAGTTACAGACTTTCATAAATGGGTGCTTGCGTTGAATAGAAGAACTGAAATAGTTTGACAAGATCACCAGTGAGGAAATCATGAAAAAAACTAGACAAATACCAGTGGAACAAGAGGTGAGAAAAAACATCATTGGATTGGACACACATTGAGGAAACCAGTTGATAGCATTACAAAGTAGTCCTTGTTCTGGAATCCTCTGGGAAAGAGAGATAGAGTGGATCAAAAAACACCCAGAGAAGGCACCTGGATACAGACTTATAAAGAATAATGGGGCAATGGAAAGGCCTTTAATGGGTGGCACAGGACAGGATGGCTTGGTGTAAACATATTGAAGGCCTTTGCTCCACTGAGAATTGAAGAGTAATGAAAGAATGACTGAATAATCCTCTTTCTATAAACAGTTTCCCAGGTGCCACTAATGAGACCTTGCTGAACAAATTCACCCATCACCACAAAAATAACCCTCATTATCAGGTGCCACAGTTGAAAGAAGAGGCCTTCAGTATTATGCACTATGCTGGAAGAGTCAAATACTGTGTCAAGGTATAGTCAGACATAAAGATTGAAGCTCCTGTAAGTTTGAGCTTGTTTTTGTGAGGGAGATAAAAGTATATAATAAAGATTTTAAACAGTACATGACACAGGAGTTCAGGTATGTCATAAGAGATATGTCATAAGAGATATGTCATAAGAGATATGTCCTAAGAAATGACTAATAATGGGTTGTGCATATGGCAGGCAACTTCATCATGTACAACAAATTGCTACAGAAATCACCACCACAAAATGAAGTGCATTGCTGCAGGCTTACTGCAAGGGAGCCAATTGTCCCCCATGCTGTGCTCATCAAGGAGCGAAGAGGGAAGGAAAAGAAGAAAAGTAGTACAGTTTAACTGTTAAACATGGCAGGCCACACAACATAGCATAGCTACCAGCAGGTTTTTACACTAAGAAAAACACAAACCTACTGCCCTGCAGGCAGGCAAGGCAAGGCACAGCCATGGGCTAAGGAACACTAATGTAAAAAAAGTACCTGTTGAAGTCACATGTACTGGATGACTGGCCTAACCAAACAGTGCAGTTTTACTCACCTTCTGAATAACGAAAGTTCTGTAGAGATGTCAGTAGCCTGAGGCTGACAGCTGCTTTCATCAAGCATATTCAAATTGTCTGGGAGTGTTCATAGATGAAGATTATTGCATTGAAATTTTAGATTGAGAGGTTTTTTAAAACGCATTAAGAAATTTCATTTCTTCTGGTTTACATTGGTATAGTTCCTAGGATTTACAGATACTTTAAAAGAAATTGTAATTCTGTGGAGTAAGCTGTGTATAAAAAGTACTTTTAATTTTCTCATAAATTATTTCTAGAGTATCAAGATGGCACAGATTATAACCATACTTTTTTACTCTAATAGTATTTTCATATTGCTTATGTTTTTAAACATTGTTGGATTTTGTATCAGTATTTCATTACCTCTGAAATATGACAGATAGTTTTAGAGTTTCTCTGTATGTAGTAATATCAGACCAAAGTATATTTGCATTTTAAGATCACATCATATTCTGTGATCACTTTGAGTTGGCAGTGATTAAGATATCATATTAGTATCATGCCCAATTGTCTTTTATTATATAGTTGTTTTTTTTAAGTTAATATCTCATTTATTTATAAATTCAAAATGTTAGCATTGAGTGCATTCTGAGTTGTTAAAATTATTTTCATTCCTCTCTATAAAATATTTAAAATGAATTTCTTGTGTTGATGAATAGATCTTCCTCTTTCCTAGGATTTTAGAGAAAAGAACCTTGACTTGGTGCGGCCAGAGATTGTTGCCACGCTGAAAATGAGCAGCCTTGCCTTTGTCAGAGAGTTGATGGGTAAACTTTGAAAGGAAACTGAAATATATATGTTTCTTTGGCTTTCAGCTTCATGTGAAGTGCATTCCTTTGACCAGTTCTATTAAAGCCTTCTTGTCTTGTCAAAGGTTTTTTTAAAATGAAAAAAATCCTTCTATGTCTATTTAGTTCATTTGTCCTCTTCTCATGTATTTTAGATCTCCACTTTTTCTTTTTCCATGGTTATTTCAGAATAAGGATACCTTGTGAGGATGATAGATGACTTTCTCAGTATGTATGTACTGTCTTTCCAACACCTTTTTCTTGTGGATTGTTCCATTGGTATTTGGTTCTTTCAATAAATTCCCTATTCCTTATCCTGTCATACCATATTAATCATTCTACTCTGAGCAGTCATCCATTTATGAATATCTGTAACTTTGTGGCTGGGGTCAGTTCAGTTAATTGTGTTGTGCGCAGGTAAATATTTTGACGAGAGCTAATTCTTCAATACGTTTCTGTTCAAGTCGTTACAGGCCTTTCGCCTGAGATGGAAATTCTTGACCTTAGTTTATTTTTCTTCCCAAAGTTCGTTCGTACCCTTTTTGGTTTAGTGAGAAGCAATACCTCGTATAATGGTTTGTCAAAGTAATCCACTGTAATATTCCAAAGAAAACTCAGCAATGTAGAAAAATAAAAT
Organism: Oreohelix idahoensis; assembly: GCA_024509875.1. NCBI lineage: Eukaryota > Metazoa > Mollusca > Gastropoda > Stylommatophora > Oreohelicidae > Oreohelix > Oreohelix idahoensis. The sequence continues at coordinate 233,640 of JAMPIV010017022.1, forward strand.
ATAGTTTATTAACGTCATTAGAACAGCAATGTTATTGACACAATGGTGAAGTACTTATTTCTTACGCTTACACAAAATAGTGAGTATCCAAAATGAAAGTGTATATCCACAGGAATAATATATCCAATAGAATAAAATACAAACTTGTCTACTTAAAAATTAACTTGTCTAACTTGAAAACTTGGCAAGTTAAAAACTTCTCTTGATAATCTCAAAGACGAAGTTCACCTAACACTATATGTAAAATCCTCTCGCCTAGTGAATCCTAAAAATCTGTAAAAGCCCGTCTATCGCCCACGTCTCTCCTTTTTATACTATTTTTTATTTTTTCCCGCCAATTTTCACACTATGCTTTCTTTTTTCACACGGTACAATTATCTACATTTGCACACGCTTTCTCAGCTTTTCGACTTTTTCCACACGTCTCTCTCTCTAACAACGGAAAAAACCCAAATTAGCAACTCTCACTTTCACAAAATTTTCCATTCAAAAACATGCATTTACTATTGTTTTGTTCTGGGACAGCTTTACAATGCCTCTCTCAAAGCCGTGAACTTTTCATGATACTGTGTTTTGTGCAAAAATGCCTTAACTGCTTTTAACGTGTTATTCTCATTCTATGTGGTTTTAACACGTATAAATGGTAGTGTATGCCAAGCGGTCACAATTTCTTGGATGTGCATTCTGCTTGTCCCTGTATGTTTGAGTGCCATGTAGTTGGACATACTTAGCATTTACATTGAAAATTCTTATACTTAGGACATGACCTCCATTGATTTCCTTTATTTCCAACTACTGTGAAAGCCCTTCGGTTCCCTTCCATATCCTTACTTTTAATATCAATGTCTATCCCTCCAATTTTGTCAATATTGCTGTGAAGTTATGTGTAAGAGTCCACACCTCGAAGAACGTTTCTCCAAATGCAATCTGGGAATTATTTGTCACATTTATTGGGATAATCTATTTTTCCCTGTATATTTTGAGACCTAATTGTTATCAGTTCTGGAAATTCACTGGGGTGAAAGAATGTGCACCATTGATTCATACTCTTTTCAGCGTTTTGTTATTGGTCCCACACCAAAATTCTCCTTGTTGGAGAGCCTAATCTATTCTGGATGGATTATCTGAATGACTTCATGATGAGCTCTTTTATTTTTTTATAGGGTGGAGCAGCCAGCCTTGTATACAGGCTTTTTTTGTTGCCTTTTATAACATGCCTAATAGGTTGTAGTTGTTCTGTTCTTTGCTGTCCTATCAGGCCCTAGGATAAAGAGTGGAAGTATGACTCACTACCATTGAATTATTTCTTGAGGCTGGCAATTTGCATGTAAAACAACTTACTTCAGTAGCTACCACTGTAAAAGTGCATGAATTGCTGTGGCACAGACTTCCGACATGGGAACTACTGTAGTGGTTGCCTATTGCTCCTTAGAAGAGCAAACTAGTGAAGGTTGTTTGGGTGATCACAGTGTTCATAAACTATCCCTCTCTCTCATGCCCTTATTTCTGCTATTGTTATAACATATTCTTGTGTTCCTCTTATCAAGTGTCTAGTGAAGACTGACTTGCCTGCATCTTATTTTCATAAATGTATGTTTTTGTTTATTAGCTTTTCTCTGCATTTTTCATTTGATATCTTAGCTAATCCATGTGATTCTTTGCATTGTTTTGAGAAACCACTTCATACTTCCTTCAGTGATTTGCATATTTACTTGCTTATTGTCCAAGACACTTCCTTATATAATAAAACTGGTTCATGATACAACTTCAGCACATTTTTTCTTTCTCTATATTTTTTAGCAGCTCTGGTTCCAGGGGTCTCTGATGAGGGGGAAAAAAAAAATTGACTCCTGCTCTATCAGGCATGTCGTATGATGTGTCTAACATGAAGTTGTGCGTAGGACTAGCAATCTCATCAAGTTAAACAGATTGCCACATAACCTATGCTGAAAAAGCATGTGAATCCTTTGGTGCAGGTTTCCTACAAGGGGACTAGCTACAGTGTTTACTGCATGCTCCATAAGGAGCAAGAAAGGAAATGATGAGTGATGATCACTGACAAGTGTTTATTGTATGTGATGTTTCTCATTTTGTGGAATGTTGTTTTTGCTTAGTGTATTCCAGCATTCGATAAAATGAAAAGCATTCTATTCAACAAATCTTTGTTAATGAAGGTAAGAAAGAGAGTTCATGTGTGTTACATAGAGCCAGTCCTATCATATGAAAGCAAGTTGTGGAATCTGTAAATAAGCACAGAAGATCCCTGTAGACCACAGAGATGTAGTTTTACAGATAAATGTTCAGAATACCATGGGCAGATAAAAAGAGTAATGAAAATATCCTAAGAGAGGTCAGTGTGCAAAGGAAGCTGTTTTCAGAATTTACACACATCAGAAGGGATCAATCAAGTTTCTTTGGGCTTGTTATGAGGAGAGAAAAGCTGGAATACTTTGTACAGCAGGAAAGATTGATGGACAAAGAGACAGGGTGATAGGGAATACACTAGACAGTTTAACACTGACATTGAGAAAATTCAACAACACTGATAAGAAGCACTAGAGACAGGAAGTTGTGGATAGACATGATCAGCTATGTCCGTTTTGCATGGCCGTTGAAGAAGAAGAATTTAAAAAAATAATAATAGACCCGTATTTTTCGCCTGATGCTGCTATCATGAGACGTAATTAAAACTTTGTTTACACTTTGAAAGTATGCAAACAGTTATTTCGAGAAAATCTATTACTTTTAAAATATAATTTCTCTTGTGATTACTTATCAGGTATTGACCCTGTAGCTGTCCTTCGGTGGTCCATTGTTAGAGCATTTTTCAGGTGCTTCTTTGGTTTCATCAAAGCTGGGGAGAACTACAGAAAAAATGGAGGTAAGTTTGTTGGTTGTGAAGAGCTTCTGCAGTCATCTAAACAAGGCAGACATACAGAAAAAAAATGAATGTAGGCTGGGAAATTGTGAATTGTTTCTTTACGCAAATCAGAGCCAGGAAAACTCAAAGAACAATGATTGTAAATTTGGGAATCTTGGAGTGTTGTTTTGCATTCATAACAAGTGGAATACCTGACAAAACGATTTGATTGTAATATAATTTTATACACAGTATGATTAACATGATTTAGTTCTGGATTTATTTTGTGCCCATCAGAGGTTTCAAACATTCATGTCCTGGTTTAAAATGCACAAATAGACTTTGCTAGAATAAACGCAGTAAATTTCCTGCAAAAAACATAATATATATATAAACTAAATTGTTTCAAGCACACAGTCTGTATGTCTTTACTGTTTAAATGCATACAAAAAGAATTCTAAAGATTTAGCAGAGGTGTTAATTACTGCAAGGCTGAAAGCCATCAAAGAATTTCTAACCTTCATTAATTCATAACCCTCCACTCCCCAAGGAGTATGGGTCTTCAACAAACACATGCCAAGTCTTCCTGTCACGTGCCATCATCTCAAGTTCTTTCCACGTTCTCATCATTTTCACCTCTGTTTCCAGCTCTCTTCTCCATGTGCTTCTTGGTCTACCTCAGCTTTGTGTTGCATCATTCGCCTCCCTGCGGGAGGACCTTCCCCTGTCTTGGATGGCTAAGTTTTATTTTCCTTAATTGACTTGTCCATGTTTGTTGAAGTTTTTGTATTTTAACATTTTTTACAGGATGGGGTAACCAGCCCCATGCCCGACTCTCCTTACTCGCTTTCTGCAACATGCTTGGTAAGGAACAGTGTTATTATTTACTCCCCTTTCGGGCCCCGGTAACACACGGGTGAATTTCTAACTTTAGTATTCATTATTTTGTGCTGCATGTGATTTTCTTTCACACTTTGCCTTCTGCAGTTGAGAAAAGTTCCTCATGTTTTATCTTAGAAGCCACTATATTATATCAGCTCATGACTTAAAACACATCCAGTCCAATAAACAATGGCAGGGACTGTCAGTGTGTCCAGTTATGTTGTGTTTATTAAAACTGATGCCCAGTTATAAAAACTATATATTCCTTCTATCAGTGTCATTGGTTAGCTCCTTACTATGTTGGCCTAATTACTATAGCTATCTTTCTTTATCCTGTTAGATCATAGAATATGAATTGTTAGTTATCCAACGTCCTTATCTTGGAACTGTCTTTTCTCTCTCTATAATTATCTTTCTTTATGCTAGACTCCAGATTTCACTTGTATTTTTTTTTTTTTTTTTTTTTTTTTTGTTTTTTTTTTTTTTTTTTGCGTTCGCCCGCTAATACTCGAGGCGAAATCTCAGGTTATCATTTTATGTCTAACCTGACATTGATTTTACGTGAGTATCCCTTTATTTCTTGTACAGAGACAAATGTCCCTCGCCATTCAGGCAAATACTCGCCGATTTCGGAGGTACCCATTGCAGCTGGGTCGGCTCAGGAGCCGCCAGTCCCTGGTCGACGACACTCCTTCAAATGTCCTCGCCAGGTCTCGAGTTAATCCAGTCCAAATCCCGGTCGACGAAAAATCCTCAAATGCCGTCGCCCGGGTTTGATCCTGTATCACCCGGTCGCCAGAGCGGTGTTGTAACCACTACGCTAGCGCGGCTCCTTCACTTGTATTGTAACATGGTCTGCTCCTTCCTTACCCTAGCTCCTCCCCCTTTCATATTTCATTTTAAGACTTTGTACTAATTCTCTTTATAAGGAGAACTTTTTACAGCATTATGTACACTTTTGTGTGATTGCTCTTGGTTTTTCCCTTCCCTCTGTTAGTTTTTTTCTTTTATCTCACCACTGAAGATGTTATATTAATCTTTACATCTTCACTGTTAGTGCTAAAAATGTTTTTTTACAATCTCTTTATACCTGTTCCATTAAAATCAAAAAATTACTTTGACATTTGAGTTGAAAGTTTTTAATTTGGTCATACGAATGAGATCAATCTAGCTTTTCAGATATATTGCACTTCTGAACATGTTTTACTGTTTTGTAAACCAGGGAAAGGTGAACATAAACAATTGAAGCGAGTATCTGACCCTGCAGTACAAGATGTCTTTAATGAGAATTTACTCAGGTAAGCTTTCTTTAGAGTATCTGCAAGCTTGAGAAGCAGTATGCATTCTGCTTTCTGAAATTCAGTTTAAGAGTTAAGGTATTTATTTGTTTTATGTTTCTTATTAATGACATAAAATAGATTGGTTTCATATACAGCATTTTAGTGTATGTTCCGAGTTCTTTTAGGAACACTTTCCAGTAAATAATAGGCAACTCTATACAGTGTGTTACAACAGGAGGCAATCTGATCATCAGACGCAGTCCCCCAGTCAGACAAATGTTTTGGCCCCTTTATCTCCTTTATACTATAAGGTGGGCTGGCCTACTTGAGTCATGACTCCTAAATGTGAGCCTCCTGTTGTCTTTTTCCCACCTGTGTAGACATTAATGTTTATATATATAAATATATACAAAGGCTAGAAAGAAAACCAGACATCATTATTGCCAGAACAAGCTCATGGCAGTCTCTAGCTGTTCTTAATGTGATAAAATTATTCTAGCAAAAGCTCCATGCTTCTGTGCTTAAAATTGTTTGTGGAATGTTAGTGTCCTGTGTTCACATCTGCTTTGTCATACTGTTCACAGTTACTACCCTCTTATTATTCAGCACAACCAATAAAGGATGCTTTGAATGAAATTTAAGTTGCTTCTTTTTGTAGTCAGTTACTTTGTACCATAGTCACATAGAACAGAGCATTGGCAGGAGCATAACTTAATGGATGTCCAGTTACTAAGTAAGAAGGTTAAAGTACATGTTGTGGGGAGACAAATGGTGTTTAAGGAAGCCAGACAGTGAAGGGAAGCTGTAAGTAGGAAAAAAATATAGTTAAAACTATACATTGTGTACTTGTGGAAGAATACTGTCAGTCTACTGCAAGAAAATGTGTTCAAACAAACCTGAACTTTGTTTAGATTCAAGCATATGTTTTAAATGATGTTGCGAATTCATATTTGCAGTCTAGGATGAGGTCATGTGAGGTATCCTCATCTTCATTATACCCCTTCAAATATTGCTGTATTAATGTCTGCAACAATGCTTATCGTACATTGTTTGCTTTCTTCTCTCACAATCCTCCCATCCCATGATTCATCTCTAGATTTTACCATGTGGCATCGACTGCCGCAGTCTTGCACCGGATCCAGTGAGTGATTGGACTGTCTGCTTCTAAGTTTCTTAAATTGGTTGATTCTTGCCCAGGCATCCTTGATAATTTCTAGCTTTCCTTTTTTGTTACTTACATCCTTTTGTAGTAAGCACGGTTATGTAATGGTGAAAATTGACTAGCTTTGGTAATGACTATCTTAACAGAACCTCCTACTAATGTTCCTAGTTATATAATGTTACTTTGGTATAAAATATCTGTTAATGTGCTCATCTTCATTAGCTGTTAGTCTTTACATTAATTTACGAAAGAATAACATTTATTATATGTTTATGGTTATTAAAAACATGGATTAGGAGGGTGACAAAATGGTCAGCGGCATCAGGATGTAAAGGTAAAGGATCCCGTTACACGCCCATTGAGGCATATTGGGAATATGGTGTTAGGCCCATATTTTCTTGACCATCGGTACACTAGGGGTGATGTGGTCAGCATCACGCCGGCCGCCTTAACCTTCCCAGAAGTTACTCTGGATGTATTATGAAAAAATCATTTATTTAAATTAAAAAAACATTAAAAATTGATTAGGAATAATGCATTGTTTCAACTCCTAGTAGCAAAACTCATAGAATGTCAAATGTTGAAATGATGTGTAGTTTGATATTTTTCTGCCATTTAGCCCCACATTTAGCCAGACAGCGCATGACACCCACCCTATTTTTTTCTCATTGCTTCTCCCTCTTGATTTCACACTTGTCTTAACAACAAATTTTTGTTGCTATCATACATAACTATGAGGAGCCTTATTTCATTGTCACACATCCCTTTATTAAATTATAGAAAAAAAAGTGCCACATTTCAGTTATAACTTTTTATTTTAGTCGTACTATTCATCTGAATTGTTCCATCTTACAAGATACCAACACAAAAATTTACATTTTGAAATATGAACACATTAGTCAAACTTTACACATGCAGATATGGTGTCATAGATAAAAATGATTAGAATTCTCTTTGTAGAAAATTTCTTAACCACATAAGGAGATAAACTTTGCGTTCCAGGCATTATCCATATGTTCATGCTTTGAACTTAAGCATACATAGTTTCCCTGTAATTATTTATATCTTATGCTGAAATTTAATGAATTTTAAGAGAGACAGAATATTCATGAATTCTGAACTTTCCATTAAATAGAAATGAGTTGTAATTATTTTGCACAATTATATGCTTGTTCTTTGAAAATTTTAAATTTTGATGTGTGGGAATTTTAAATTATTGAATTGTCCAAATGCATCCTGAAAGAAATGGCCCTTAATGCATGTCAGTGATGAGAAACAGTTGCAGCTTTATGTATGGTGCAAACAGGAATGAATGAGTAGTAATGATTATATCCAAACACTCCATCTAGTACTTTACTGTTACAGTCATTTTTGTTGGATATGATGAATATGATATCTTTTTCCTCATAACCTTCATTTGTTTGTATGTGTGTGTGTTCTGCTTATGTTTTGAACTTATCTTGCATGCATGGTAATATATCTTCCAGGTGTGCATAATTAACCAGAATGTGTTTCTTGTGCTATATATTGTTGGCCTTGACTGCAGTGTGAAGCAGTATTGTTTTGTTTTAAGAGCATTCATAGTGGTTTTTTTGTGTGTTTTATTGATTGTATGGGTCTTATATTTTAACACCACAGTAAGAAAGAGTGGGTGTATCTGTACTTGACCGCTTTGGTCCTCCGAGAGTCTAGATGGTCAGTATAATTACCTTCTTTGTCTTGTGCTATGCAGTGTGATGTACTGTATGTGTAAATGATGGTCTTGTTTGTCCAGCTCTGGCCCAGCAGGTGCTCACCATTCCTCCCTTCAAACCCACCCTGGGTTGGTTGTGGACTGCACATTGCAGCAGCACAAAGATGACCGTTATGAGGAACTTCTGTTATACAGCACTGTAGAGAACAGATTGCCTGAGAATGAGGCCAAGGTTATCCGCAAGGCCCGGAAACTTCTCATGTAAAGTAGTCCAGTATAATTATCACAAAGTCCAAGTAAAATTTAGAAGCCTGACAAAGTTTATTATTAGAAAAAAATACAAGCTGAAGTACATGATGTGTGAGTATGTTTCCGTGTTACTCCATGGTTCACATTCAATTCTTCTCCTACATAGTGTTATGCTCACTTAATTATTCCATCGCTACCTTTTAGAGTTCTACTGACTCTCTTGAGCATTTCAAGTGGCCTCTGTGGTGGTATACTCATGCTTTCAATTCATCATTTTATTGGTCATTTCCTTGCTGAACTTGACTGATAATTCAGCTTAAATGGCTTATGGTGGTGGTTGAGCTTCTTTTACTGTAACAAAGATGTTCAAACAATTTTGTTTATTGAAGTTGTACACTGTTCACAATTATTATTGTTCTTTGTCCTTCTTCAGATCTCTTGATGCCATCTTGTCATGAGCTGCAGTTCTTTTGACATTTTCATTATCCTTGTTATTTCTGCTTTCAAATGCTTTACTTCTGCTCAAATATGTAGCCTATGCATAATTTGGGAGTGCAGACACAAACTTGTAGGCTTTGTTTTCTTCTTCCTATCATTTTATTCAGCTAGTTGAAGTTAGTTTTGTAATGTAAATACTGCATGATCCACTTTTCATTTATACGCAGCACTGATGTATATTAAATTTATAGCTTGGTTTCTAGCATGGTAAAGTTTTGAAAATATGAGTAAAAAAAAAATATTCTGAGTGAGAAAGTCATGTTTTTATTTGTTTAATTTTTTTTGTTTTTAATCTGTTCTGCACTCCGCATGCTATAAGTACAGTTTAATAAAGCATATGTTGATGTTGGTTTGTCCTGCAAGTTGGTAGTGACACTTTATTTTTCTTTAATCTGTGAATTTGTGCATTTGAGCATATTAATTGGTTATCTTTAAATGAATCTTAGAATGATTTTTTTTTTTTTTTTACATGTCATGAATAAGAAGTTGCAGACTTTGGATAAGTCACTGAAGAATTTTTTTTAGCTTACTTATAAACATGCAGCTGATAGGATCATACACAAACATGATTAATTAGTAATTGTTACCAGAAATTAGCGTAGTTATATTGTGTTATAGTTCAGCCTTTATAAACTTAATCTGAGGTAAAAAAAAAATATCTCCCTTTCTTTGTATCTCTTTCTTTACTTTTTTCTCACAGGAGCAACATATCTCCCTCTTTCTCTCTCCATCCCATGCACATGCATGCACTTTACCATATCCTCTTTTTTGCTCTTTCACTGTGCATAATTTCCTCTCTCTTTTCCTCCCCATTTGACATTCTGGCTGTTCTATGTATTTGTGGTCTCTGTGTTTCTGGTTCTCTTTTCTTTCACAGTGACCCTGGTATTCTCATCTTCACTGTCTGTCATGTTTAATTATTTAGTTGCTTGATTACTCACTCATTCACACACCCACTCCCACCCTCTCTAACAGGATGTCTCTACATCTGTCAAAGCGTCATTCTCTTTCTTGGTCAGATTTCAAATGTAGCCTGTGTTAGTATAATATTTTTGTTTCTATGAGAAATATACTAAAAAAAATGCTTAAAAGTATCATCTGTATTAAGAGAAGTTTATGGAAGTCATTATGTTAATATATGGTACAGTATCAACTTATATGTTCTTGTTTCAATATTTTTATAATTTGAGCAGATTAACTAATAAAGGCAAATGAAAGACATAAAGTTTACCATAGAAGTTCCTTTTAAACAAAAAAAAATTATGACCATTTATTTTTTCTCTTGAATTTATCTTTATAACTTTTAACATCTATTTTACAGGAAAAACAAGTCTTTCAGACCAAAACAGAGGCCTTCATTAGTAAGTTCAAATGTCATTTTATTGTTGTATAGTATGTTTTCATCATTAGCATTTCTCTTTTTATGGAACCACCACTGTAGATGGTCCTCTTGCTGGAAGCCTGCTCCAAAAATATATTGTACAGTTTTGTAAAGAATGCTGTGAAGAGTATAAGAAAGTAGAAGCCTTGAACTTTACAAATGTGAGTCATCTATGACCTGGGTGTCTTCTGTGTTTTGTGTGAGAGCTGTACTTGAGTAGAACTTGAATATGCCTTGAATAAACTTTGTTGACAGTATAATAATAATAGCCCCTTCAGTCATAACTGACTATGGGAATGCGCCCCTGAGGTGACAGCCCTCAGCTGCTTACTTTCCTGGTGTTCCTTTCAATGTTTTCTTCTCTCTTCTGCTTGTTGTGTGAGCTTCTTTTCGCCCAAACTGAGTCGGCACGACAGATAGCATCGCCACTTGGTGCGATCGGCAGCTTCATCCTCTCAGGTTGCTGGATTTATGTCCAGTGTCCTCATGTCACTCTTGTACACATCTTTGAATCTCAGCTGCGGTCGCCCAACTGTTTTTTTGCCATCTGCCAGTTGTCCGTAGAAGATATCTTTCGGGATGCGACTATCTTCCATGTGGCAGACATGGCCAAGCCAGTGTAGTCTGCGCTGTCTAAGCAGTGTATATACATGCTTTGAAGGCCAGCATGTGACAACACCTCGACATTTGCCACTGTTTCTTTCACGAAATGCCGAGGATGTGGCGCAGACATCTTAGATGGAAGGTATTGAGCCTTCTTTCTTGCTTAGCATTGGTTGTCCATGTCTCGCTACCATACATAAGTATGCTGGTGACGCAGGCATTATATACCGCAGCTTTTGTCTTCATTGTGAGCATAAAATTAAAACAATGCATGAATTAAAACTGATGCACAGTGACTGAACGATATGTGATTCATTCATTTCATATTCTGCTTCTTATGAAATGGCTAAAACAATCATAAAAGCCAATTTCAAGTCTAAATGGAAAAGAGAACACCCAGGTCATATAAAAAATTATGCCTATCACCAGCTATCAAGGTGAGACCAGGTCATCATTTTCCACTTATGCACTGGACACAACAGGTTGAGGTACCATGTATACCACAAATACAGGATTGGTACAACAGATTTCTGCACCAGCCGCATGACAGCCGAATATCTGCTGCAGTCCCCAACATACAGCAGTGAACAAAGTAGCATATGGCAACAACCCACTTCTCTCCACGAAAAACTGTTTGGAGATGTCAAGAACCTTGAGCTGACTGCAACCTTTATTAGTCATTTATGTAGAAGTCTGAGGGTGAATGAGGAAGAAAAAGAAGATATTCTGCTTCTTATGGAGCCACCACTTTGGCTGGCCCCTTTGTAGGACAAGTTTAAGACATTTGTTTCTGTGAGTTTGTGTTTCAGATGTTCAAATAAATAAGGCGGCTGCTGTAAAACTGGTAAGGAAAGTATTTATATATATATATATTCAGATGTTCAAACATGTTAGGTATCCAATTTACTGATAATTATTGGAGATAAATACAGTTGGTTTTGTCATCAATTGTTTTGTTTCTGTTTGTTATTTAGTTTATTGATAGATACTTTTTATTATTTCAGAGTTTCAGTGATATTAAAGCCCTAAAGGCAGTTGCAAGTCACAACCTTAGTGGCTCTATTCGTTGCTCAGGCAGCAAAAAACAACCGCCCACTGTTGGAGCACAATTTCAGGTACATGTTTGGTTATCTGTGTGCACTGTTTGAATGTTTCCTTTTTCTGTGCAGTGGTGAAATACCTAGACAAAATTGCTGGTAACAACACTAAGGAACTCAGCCAAAATAGAAAAAAAAAATATCATCATCATCACTTTCCATTGCATTCCTTACGGAGCATGGAGCTACCACTGCATCTTGCAGGAAGCCTGTACAAAGCAGTCACATGCTCTTGTAGTTGTGGTTTCTGTGGCAATTTGTTTTACATAATGATGTTGCCAGCCCCATGCACAACCTCATTAGCCGCCTTGTGCAACATGCCTGAGGGTGCAGTAGTCCAATTTTTAAAATTTTTTTTTGTCTCCTTGGAGACTCCAGAAGCTACAAAGAGCATGTCATTATAAGAAGAAAAAGTGACTAAGACACACAGGGAGGCTAAGAATTGTAAAAATGCCATTGATAAATTAGTGTAACAGTGTCCTAGCAGTGTTATTTTGAATATGGTCCTATAGTGAATAGCTTGCTTTGCTTGAAAAAAGAAATATTTCGTTATGTCATGTATTATTTTTCAAGATTTAATGGTCACTTATTCTTTTAAATTTTCCAACAGTGGTCACTGTCCCGTTTGATGAATACTCTGAACCAGGCTAATCCATATTTTATCAGGTGTATCAAGTCAAATAAAGAAAAGGTTAATTAAGTGTGTGTACATACATAAGTTTGTGGCTGTGTATGTTTTATATATGTGTTTTAATTGTGGTGTGAATTTAACCTCTGTGGTATTCACCTTTGTTACTCAGTTTTTTTTTACAAGAAATAATGGTAACCCTAGCTGTTTTTGAAGTCTTACAATGTTGCATTCATTTTTGTGGCATGAGTTTATGTTAGATGGTAAAATCATTTGTATTTTCATTTTTACAATAATTGGTACCTTTTTTTTTAAATGTGATATGATTTTATGTTATGTAGTTATAGCAATTTTGTTGTTATTGAAGCAGTAAAAATATCTGTTGTAAATGTGATATGATTTTATGTTATGTAGTTATAGCAATTTTGTTGTTATTGTAGCAGTAAAAATATCTGTTGTAAATGTGATACTATATCAATCTTTCAGCTGTGTGCTATTGCTGATCATAGTCTTTTCCTAATTGGGATGTTTCTTGTTCTTTATATAAAGTTTTCAATACGCTATGAATATCGTCATGTTTGTTCAGAGCCAGTGTTGGTCATTGTGGGAATAATTAATCATTTGTTATGTTTAAATGGAATTTGGTTGACAGTTACTAGTGACTACAGGAAAGAACCACATTGCGTTACTGGCTTGATGGTTTAATGACATGGTATCTGTGCATGAAATGAAGATTGCCTTGGTTTGAATCACAACTTAGTGGCCTTATGTTAGATCTCTTGTCAGTCCATTTTTTTTTCCAGTCTCTTCCATTGGCATTTACTGTAGTGTACATATTTGATATGAATGTTAGACAAGAATATCTTTGTAATCTCATTCTTATTATGGTGTGTGTGTATTCCACAGATATCTATATGGTGAAGGTCCTAACAATAAGTTTGGTACAAACCTAAAACAATGATATCACTATGTAAGCAATATAAAAAAATGCATCAAATAGAGGGAACGTTTCATGTTTTTGCTTTGCCAGTATACCTGCTATAATGCTTATATTGGCAAATCCCTGCTTTTGACATTGTAGCAGGCCTTATCTATATAGATGGCCATTGTATATTCTCTTTGTGATACAAGTTTATTAAATTCTCTATTGCCCTTGGTCACCCTCTAGGCACCTTGTGTCTTTGATGAAGAGCTTGTGATGAGACAGTTGCGGTACACAGGGATGCTGGCCACAGTAAAAATCAGGCAGTCAGGCTACAACTACCGACTACTTCTTAATGTAAGTATACAGACACATGCATTTATAATTAATATTTTGTGCTATTGAGTCCATATAATAAAGATATGTCATGTAGGATAAAGCATTTTTGTACTCATTTCATATAAATTGTGATTGTTTTAAGAATGTTTATTTGCTACAGTGAAAGCTTGTGAAATAAGACATAATTCCATATACACTGTGCTGTGACCAGATAAATATACCAAGAGAATAGTCATGTGTATTATAGTTGTTTAAGATTATTTAAATGTTTGAAATAGTCTGTCATGCCAGATAACTATGCCTGAGTATTCTATTAGCTTGTTGTTCAGAGTTATATACTTGATACATTTAATAATTTAGGCTGTATTAAATATATATGAAAAAAACTAGTAATAGTGGTAATAAATTGGTCAATCCTAGACATTTTTTATGTGCAGCAGTCATACAATAGGGCCACTCTAATACTTAATTTTTCATTTCATTCAGGAATTCATCCAGCTGTACAAAATCTTGTTACCAAGGAAACAACAGCACACCAAGGAAGATATTAAAAAATTTATCACCTCAATGGGTCTGCAGGAAGAGAACTATCAGATTGGTATAAATAAAGTAAGTTTACAATAAATATGCTTTCATTATTATAAGAAGGATTTGTGGAAAATCAGAAATTTTTGTTCTGCTGCCATGAATTCTTTTGATCAATACATTGTTTTATGCTGTGTTTTAATAGGATTTACATTAGTTTTCATTCGACTATTTTATGTTATTACCTACATTGTGAGTAGAATGTTGTACTGTAAGGGAAATACTATTGGTCGTCTAGGGCCTTACTTTTTCTTTTATTTAATAAAATGTACAGAAGATTTAAAAAATCTTCTACCTAAAACATAAGTAGATAACATGAGTATCATGAAATTGACTTAAATGTGTGTATCATGATATCTGATAAAATTCAATTGACTGATTTATGCACTTCATCCTCAGATATTCTTGCGAGAGTCTGAGAAAATGCAACTGGATGAAGCCTTGCATTCTGCCATCATGAAGAGGGTCATAACCATTCAGAGTTGGGTGAAAGCCTGCCTGGAGAGAAAAGCTTTCCAACGTTTCAAAGAGTCTGTTATTCTTGTGCAGGTATATGACAGTTGTTTTTATATCAGTTCAGATATTAAGGATGTCTGAATGTGTTTTTAATGAAGAGCAACTTTGCCTGCAAACTGGTATAATATAAATATTTTTAAAATGTTATTTAATACATAACAGACCTCTGCCATTCACAACAGCGCCAGTTGATAAAGTTCTTCACCCACTGCAGATGGTTTAAATGGTGTTGAACTGTCGCCACTGGTCACTGCACTGGATGCTTGCAGTAGAAGTCTCCAGCCAGATTTGTTTCGTGTGCTCGCTGTGTGTTCTGTCATGTGTGCTGCCTGCGCTCAGGAAGATTATTAATGGTAGTGATCTGCATGCCCATAGCAACCACAACCTGCCGAGGTGACCCCATGGCCTTTTTGTCAGTCTAGAACTAAAGGTCATAGCAGTTCTTTAAGGAGTGCATTTTTATTGTGTTCACAATTTTGTGGGCAACAAATTTAGTTAGGCTTCACTTTCCAGTGTGACCTACAGTTCATATTTCTGTAGCTTACATGTTGCATGCTAACAACGTGCACATAAAGCTCACTCAACACCAACTGCAGGGTGTATCTGGACAGTGCAGGACATTGTATATGACATGTGCTTATTGCATTCAACTTGATATTTATTCATGTAATTATTGAGCTTTGGAATTATTTAGAAATTCATTATTTCAAAATTCATTATTCATTATTTCAAAATGAATGCATTTCATTTGCCTGATGTTATATGAATATAAAATGATAGCTTCACCACTGCAGTTACTTTCCAAATTGTGAATTCAGTATTATGATCAATGTGGCAAATATTGATGTTCACAGAAACACATTAGACGATTCTTGGCTCAGCATGACTTCCAAAAGTACCAGCTGTACCAGCTTCACTGTGCAAATGCGATCAGAATCCAGACTCATTTCCGGTGCTACATAGAGCGTCAAAAGTTCCTAGCTCAGCATAATGCACTTATCTACATTCAGTCATGTATACGAGCAGTACTCACGAGGAGGAGGTTAGACAACACTAGCTTTATTACTGTCTTCTTCATTTAGGGAATCAGTATAACAGTTTGTTTGATTTTACTACTGTTCTCTTCTGCTAAGGGAATCAGTATTACAATCTGTTTAACTTTATACATATCTTCTAGAGTTAGGGAATCATTTTGATTAAAATGTGTTTGACTTTACTCCTTTCTGTTCTGCCAATGGAATCAGTAATACAATTTCTTCAACTTTACAATTATTTTCTGCAGTATTAAAATTAGTTTAATCATCATTTTCCTTTTCACCACTTATGGAGAATGGAGCCACCATTGCAGCTGGTCCCCTTTAGCCTGTACTAAGCATTCACATGCTCTTACAGTGGTTGTTTATAAAGCAATTTGTTTTACATGAAGAGGTTGCCAACCTCATACACAAAGTCATAATAATTGTTTCGTACGATATGCATGAGGGAGCAGTAGTCCAATTTTTTTATCTCAACAGAGACCCCCCTGGTAACTATATGAGGCAAAATTGTTTAAAGTAAAACAAAGATACAAGCCAGCTTCTGAACTGTTTCTAGCATGGGTCAAAAACATGGGCAAGATGCAGAACAATAAATACCCTCATAGGATTTGAGGTCAGAGCTTTCAAAGAGTACTTGGGTAGACAAGAGTAATAAAAAGTGCAGAAATGCAAAGACAAACAGAAGTAAAGGACATTACTCTGAAGATTAGATAACAGGGGATTGAACTGCTTCTATCACTTACTACATATGAAACAAACACTTACTTAATACATGCAGTGAACTGGATTTCAAAAGGTCATAGAGGATATACATGGAGACAAATTTTTGATGAAGAACTCCAAAAAGGTAGAAGGACAAAATGGGTGATAAAGAATTCCATAACAGGGTTGAGCGCAGTTTCTATCCCCGTCTTTTGCATCCCTGGTCATGATGATTTTATTGATAATGATAATAAATTTATGGATGCTGATTTTATTGATGATGATGATGTCGAGGAGTAGGAGAACGGTGGTGATGATGATGGTAAATATTGAAGTAAATTTTATTTAGGAAAGAAGAAAGTTACATAATTGGGAGAAAAGTCTGTGCATAAAAATAAACTTGTCTGAAGTTAAACAGTTTTTACTTCCTGTGATTTTATTTCTAGCTTTTATCTTTTGCTATTCATTTGTAAGGGGTTTAACTGTTTAGATTGCTTTTTAGTTGACTTATTGATGTATGAGATTACTTATTGGTTAACTTTATGGAATATTGCATGTTGGTTTATTTGTTAGTGAGTCAGATTGATGATTATATAGTGACTTATTAATTTTAAATATTATTAACCGTTTGATTCATTGTTAATCAGATTGCCTATCAGTTGACTCATTAAAATGTGAGATTGGTTATTGATTATCTTTTGATGTTTTTCTTGTTTCTCTTTGGATTGACATTTTGATGTGCTTTATTTCACAGTGTTTTATTTATTGATATAAGAGCTTGCTGACTGATTTTATTGCACAACTGATTAGTCATTAAGCAAATTTGTTGATATCTTAGACTGTTTGTTGACTGGCATGTGCTTGTGTGAGAGATCATGCTGCTTAGTTTGTTAATTTGTGATTTTGCTTACTAGGTGATTTGTAATGCTGGATCTGCCATTTCTCAACCAAAACCTTGGTTATTTCATGTTTCAGATTCTTTGAACAACGGGATGCATACTACGCCAAGTTGGCAAAGGAAGAAGCAGACAGACAATATCATGAGAGGTTGGAAAGAGAAAGACAGCAGTTGGAGAAGGAGCAAGAGGATGAGAGGTTGAGGGTGGAAGCAGAGAGGGTTGAAAAAGAAGAAACTCAAAGAAGAGAGCAGTTAGCTAGGTATGATCATGTTTGCATAATAATTAAAACTTATTTCCTCAGTTCCCTTTTGGATTTTAGAAAACTGTAATATCATGTTTGTCTTATGTTTATACTGAATATATGTCCATTCTCAGTTTTTAGATATTCTTAAACATTGTATGCTACTTTCAGAATTTCTTTAACAACAATTTAGAAATCTTAGATTGTGGAAGAGTTTGAGATAGTAGCAACTTCAAAGTTTAAAAATGGTATATACAGTAATAACACACTTTATGACCTGCTAAAATCTATATTTATTGTTTTGCCAAAGAAATATTGAAGCATCGTATGTGAATACAACTGTCAATCCTGTTAGCTGTATGAGCCATATGACAAAAATATTAATAAAGACGTTGTGAGAAAGGTGAAAACTAAAACAAAGCCAGAAATTGCTTAAGAACAGTGCAGATTTATTAAAGACAAAGGCAACACACAGTACAACAGATACATGTCTCACAAATGTCTGAGATTATATAAAATGACTTCAAAACTGCCAAAAAGAAAGTAAAGTTGAATGTCATCCATGGCTGTACAAAGCGGAATGTTTGACCGAAGAATCTTACACCTTTTTAGTTGTTCCCCTTCTACCGTGAGGTGTAGAGGTTTGGAAGAGAGAGCATCAGACTATCCTATCGGCTGTCTTCCTCCTGGCCTGGTTCCATTCTAGTCCTTGATCCTTCAAAGATTGTCTAATGTTGTCCTCCCAGCGGACTCTGGGTCGTCCTGGGGGTCTGGATCCCTGGCTCCTTGTTTTCCATGCTTGTCGGGGTAGCCGATCTTCTCTCATTCTGCAGACATGGCCAAACCATCTTAGTTAGGACTGTTCTATTTGGGTCTGCAGGGCGTGGAATTTTAGGCCTTGATGTATCATCTGGTTGCGGACCATGTCTCTTCTTGTTACTTCAACCAGCTCCTCTTCTTTCCCATTTATATTTCTTGTGTTCCAAGTTCCATAAGTAGTAGTCCGTAGTCCGTTCCAGTTCATCGCCTTTAGAATCAGTCCGGTTTTCTCTCTTGTAGTTCACATAATCATGATTTAAAGCAAACAGGTGATGGCCTGTTGTGCCTTTGCATGGTGGAAGGGCTGCCTCCTTATGGCCTCCATGCAGGCCGCCCTTCTCCTTTTTCAGCCGGGCTTGGGACCGGCCTAGGTGGAGTTGAATGTTACACCAAATTTCAAAATATCATGGATCATGGGACAACATTAACTTGGAACAGTAAATAAAAAGGAAGAGGTGTTCATAGGCTTTTGTTTTTCAGGTCAGAGGAGAGGAGGAATTGTGTTTCCACATGAAAGAATATATAGAGCAGAAGAGATGTTGCCAGAGTAAAGTACAGAAAAGATCAGACTGATCACTTTTGCATGAACCACAGATTAGAATAATCATGGTTTAGCATAAAGTGGACCATGTGTAAATGTTGATGCAGCAGGGACAAAGTTACAGGAACAGACAATGTCATCAAAATAGGAATACAGGGCAGGAAGGGCTTTCATTGCATAGGGAAGTAATGAGGCAATCATCATGTGGAACTGATGGAAAAACCAAACAAACAAAAATTGAGTGGAAGATTAGGAAAAGATGTTGGTGTTGGATAAGACATGCATCAAGGAAACCAGCTGATAATAATATCTTCTTCCTCGTTCGCCAACCTCGTTCTGTGTGCACTAGGTTAATTTTGTTTAAATGTCCAAAAACTGGGTCACTTTAACCCGCACGTGAAAATTGCCATTGTTGCTGCAAAAACTCGTGGTTTTTGCAACACGCCCCACTAGTTCAAAAGGTGAAAAAGTGAGTTGAATTTCTTTTTGTTAGTAAGTCACACATTATTAAAAAACACTTGACTGGTCTTTTCCACGGATGAATCAACTTTATTTTGTAATAAATTGTTTACACCTGGTTGCATTTAATTGGTCCATAGTGGAGTTTTTCTTGGTGGCCCTTAACTTTTGTCCAGTAGTATAAATAGAGACCTTAACAAAATTAAATGAAGAAGACAGAAAGAACGAACAGATGGAGCAGGATAAAAAGGCATGAAGTAGTTGAAGATCTACACTTCATAGGGAGCTGAAGGGTGGTGATGATGAAGAAATATTATGACGGAATTTTAAGGGTGTAATCTCTTTGGTAAGATAACTGGGAAGAATTCAGTTGTATTTTGTCCTGTAGTGCATATATGTTTACATAGGCTTCAAAATACAGTGAGTACAATTTATAGATGTAAATTGTTTTTATATTTGCTGTAAGTGCTCGTAGTTGTTACTGTAAACCCCCCCCCCCCCCCCCCCCCCCCCCCCCCCTTTCCACCTTCAGTACCCTGTAAAGTACTGGTCTTCAACAAAATCTCCAAGTCTTCCTGTAATGTACAGTCAGCTCAACTTCTTTCCTTGCTTCCTTGACTTTCTTATTTCTGTCTCCATTTCTCTTTTTTAATAAGATTTTGGCCTTCTTTTTCCTTCCTATTCTAGCCTGGAATTCCAGAACAGAGACTGCCTTGAGACATCCACAGTGTGTTTTCTATCCAGATCCAACATTGTTCCTCACTAGTTTAAAAAAAAAATTGATATTCATATGGTTCTTACCTCAGTTCTACATTGCTACTCATCCTCCTTAACTGTCATTGTTTTGTTATCATTCATGGTGCCTGAACATACTGTCAAAACTGATTTGACATACATCATTTGTGTAAAAACAATTTTTCCTTACATATAACTAATCTCTTGTGATTTCTATTTTCCCCAATGCACTGAAGCAACTCTTTCCTTAATTTGATTGCAATACTGGTCATTTAATATTTTGAAAATTGTATTATTGTTTTTCTCAAACCAGGGACAGGCTTGATTTAGAACAGTCAATGGCTGAGAGATTAGAGTTGGACCGTCGGCGAGAGAAGAAAGATGAGCTTCAGTCCACTGCAAGTGATGAAGGAGTTCTTGTCAAAGCATCAAGCACTGAGGAACTTGAAGAAAAAGATTTCCCTTCTCTCTCAAGAAGGGATTCTGAAGAGTATGTCATATTTTATTCATATGCCAGATCTTTTCATTTCTTTATTAAATAGAATTTATTAGATAACTTCAGTAAAATATTGTCAAACAAAAGTTGCACATAACACGTAAAGGGAATACTGATTGTTTGATCCCCAAGTAAAATTAACAAATTTTGTCATTATATTTCAAGGAAATTAAGCATTTTCTTACTATTATATTCAGTAGTGTTGATTATGTTTTCAGAATCGAGAAAACAGGGTTAAAAATTAAACTTTATGTCTGTCATGGCTGCAGATGTAAATGCACTTTGTGGATGAATTCTTCATTTAACTTTCTCAGGTAAATTTTCCTCTTTTAACTGTTTCAGGAGCAGTGGCATTATGGAAGGTTCAGATACTGAAGTAGCATCTTTTGAGCCTTCATCCAAAGTCACCATAGAAACACCTCCTCCCACACCACCCACTCAAAAATCTATCATCTCTGAATCCATGGATGATAAGTCTAAAACTCATATCTCAAGGTATTTTTAACTTTTGTAATTTACTCATTCTAGACTTTGTAAACTTCAGCTTGTTTCTTTGCCTACATAATTATAGCAGTGAACGGCTATGATCACATATAGGAGCAGATATAATAAAATTCTACATAAAAGTATACAAGACAACTTGACAGTGACATAAATCCACAGTTTTTCTTCAGATCATCGAGAAGCACAACAACAAAGCAAAATGTTGCTTTTTTATTATCAGTATGTTCTATATGTTTGTTACCTTACAAACACATATAATGCCAGTACTTCATATGTTTTGTTATGTTGTTAAGTTGTCATTTACCCATTTAGGTTTATTGTATTTATTTATTTTTTGTTTGTTTGCTTTTTTCCCTTAACAAATAAACTAATAAAACATTGGTTTGCTTAAAAGATTCAGTATAAGTATTTTTTTTTAAACAAATGCAATACAGAAATTTTGATTTTACATTTATTTACTTGAAAAATCACCCATGTGTTACCAGGACCCGAAAGGGGAACAAAGAATAGTAACACTGTACCCTACAATGCATGTTGTAAAAAGCGACTAAGAAGTGTTGTGCATGGGGCTGGTTACCCCATCCAGTAAAAAAACTTTTTACCAAAAAACGTCAACAAACATGGACAAGTCAAATACAGAATATAAATCAACTAAACCGCCCAAGACAGAAGAAGGTCCTCTGGAAAGGAGGGCATGAAGCAACCCAGAGAAAGCTGAAAGGAGTCTGGGTTGCCGACTAACCTTTTTTTGTCTAGGAAAATCTCCAGGATTGGCACCTGGAATGCTCGCCCTCTATGTGAACAAGGGAAAACTGCACAGGTAGCAGCGGTAATGACAAATTACAGGATTGATATCCTGGGTCTCTGCAAGACACGGTGGAAGGGCATAGAGAGGAGGAGATTGATCACAGGAGAAATGGTGTTGTCCTCAGGACATGAGAAGGAAAGAGCCCACCACAGTGAAGGGGTGGCTCTAATGCTGTCTAGGGAAGCACAGAAGGCACTTATAGAATGGGAAGCAATGGGACCCCGAATTATAACAGCTAGGTTCAAATCAGCCAAAAAGAAAGTAAATATAAACATCATCCAGTGTTATGCACCAACAAATGATAAAGAAGAATCTGAGAAAGAAGACTTTTACACCAGACTACAAAATGTCTTGGACAAAAAGAAAAAAAAGGACATCACAATTTTGATGGGGGACCTAAACACGAAAATAGGAACAGACAACACCGGCTTTAAAGAAATCATGGGCAAGCATGGATTAGGTATGATGAATGAGAATGGGGAACTATTCGCTAACTTCTGTGCTTCAAATCAACTAGCTATAGGAGGAAGCATATTTCCATATAAAAGAATACATAAAGCAACATGGATATCACCAGACCACAGAACTGAGAATCAGATTGATCACATATGCATAAGTAAGAAGTTTAGGTCATCATTGCATGATGTAAAAGTATGTAGAAGAGCAGATGTGATATCAGACCACCATCTTCTGTTGGCTAAAACAAAATTAAAACTCAAGACATTTACAACAGTATATAGCTATAGACAACAGTATAATGTGGGATATCTACGAAATCTGGAAATAAGAGAAAAACTTTCAATCACAGTATCCAACAAATACTCCAACAGCTGGAAGATGAAGCAGATACGGAAGACCACTGGCAACAAGTAAAAAATATATGGAATGAGACGTGTAGAAGTACTGAGAAAAAAAGAACATCAGCACAAAGCATGGATAACAACAGAAACCATTGCCAAGATAGAAGACGGGAAAAACAAGAAAGCAGATTTAAACAGAAGCAAAACCAGAAGCTCCAAAGCCAAGGCTCATGAAGTGTAGATAGAAGCAAACAAAGAAGTAAGAAGAAACATCAAAAGAGACAAGAGAAAGTATATTGAAGAGTTGGCAAGGGAAGCAGAGGAAGCTGCAGCCAAAGGAAATATGAGGGACCTGTACAACAACACAAAGAAGCTAACAGGGAAATATAAGCAAGCAAATGGCCTCATAAAAGATAAGAATGGAAAATTGCTTAGTAATATACAAGAACAAATGAAGAGATGGATAGAACATTTTGAGGAACTTCTCAATAGACCAGCTCTAACTAATCCCCCAGACATCCAGCCAGCAGAAGAGGAGCTACTAATCAGCTGTGAAAGACCAAGTACAGAAATAAAGAAAGCCATAAAGCTTCTGAAAGATGGAAAAGCTGCTGGTCCAAATGGAATTCCAGCAGAGGCCATCAAAACAGATTTGATTCCTGTACAGAGATATTATACAAACCACTCGGCAAAGTCTGGGAGAGAGAGGAAATACCAACAGAATGGAAGGAAGGTTATCTGGTCAAGTTGCCTAAGAAGGGAAATTTACAAGAGTGCACAAATTATAGAGGAATAATGTTACTATCAGTGCCAGGAAAAGTATTAAACAGAATCATCCTTGAGCGATTTTAAGAGTCCATAGACAAGCACCTGAGAGATGAACAAGCAGGTTTTCGACAAAACAGATCCTGTACAGACCAGATAGCCACATTGAGAATAATAGTTGAACAAAGTCTGGAATGGAATTCACCGCTATACATCGTATTCGTGGAGTATGAAAAGGCATTTGATAGTGTAGACAGAGAATCACTTTGGAAATTGATGAGGCATTATGGAGTTCCCATGAAGATCATTAACTTAATAAGGAAGACCTATGAAGACATGACATGCAGAGTTCTTCATAAAGGACAACTTACAGGACCGTTTAGGATTAGAACGGGAGTGAGACAGGGATGCCTCTTGTCTCCATTTCTTTTCTTACTAGCAATAGATTGGGTTATGAAAACATTGACATCACACAACAGAAATGGAATCCAGTGGAATCTGACTAAACAACCTGACGATTTGGATTTTGAAAGATGACTTGGCTCTTCTGTCCCATAACCATAATCAGATGCAAGAGAAAATGAAAATTCTTGATGAGAGGTCACAACAAGTGGGCCTGAAAATACACAGGGAAAAGACAAAGATTATGAGAATAAATGCAAGAAATGATAACAAGGTTGAACGTGAAGAAACACCACTAAAGGATGTAGAATCGTACACATACCTTGGCAGTAATATAGACAGAGTTGGAGGGACAGACAGTGATGTCAAAATAAGAATACAAAAAGCAAGAGGAGCTTTCATTGCATTGGGAAAAATATGGAGAACAAGAGAAATCAAGTCCAACATGAAAATAAGAATCTTCAACTCAAATGTGAAGTCAGTCCTATTGTATGGCTCTGAGACATGGAGAGCAACAAAAACAACAACTAAAAAGCTACAGACTTTTATAAACGGGTGCTTGCGTAGAATAGGACTGAAATGGTATGACAAAGTCACAAATGTGAAATTGATGACAAGAACCAGACAAGTGCCAGTGGAACAAGAGTTGAGAAGAAGACGCTGGCGATGGATAGGATCACATTGAGGAGACCTGTTGATAGCATTACAAGGCAGTCCTTGTTCTGGAATCCACAGGGAAAGAGAAGCAGAGGTAGACCAAAAAACATGGAGAAGAGAGCTGGATACAGAAGTGAAAATGATGAGGAAAACATGGAAAGAACTTGAGCGGATGGCACAGGACAGGAAGATTTGGCATGTGTTTGTTGAAGGCCTATGCTTCTCAGGGGGCTAAAGGGTATTGATTGACTTGAAAAATAAAACAGCAGAAAATTATAACTAGCTTAATTACATCACAAAGCACTGTGGGAAGTACAGTGGAATCATTTTTTAGGGGAGACCAAGAAAATAATCTTCATAAATGGGAAAATTTACAAATGAAAATTGTCATGAAAGTTTGACAGTGTGTACAGTAATTATCTAACAAATATTAAAAAAAACAACAGATCCACAGATTTTTTTTATTTCTTATTGTTTTGGCTTAAATTATAAATAACTGTGTCCATCTTTGTCAAGTGATGAATGAAGTCCTTGTCATTGTCCACACTGCTAATGTAGCACTGCACAGTGTTCATGTCTTCTATGGATTTAGACGGCTTTGGAACTGGTGACAGCTTTTGTTCTTCACCATTATCTTCCTCATCATAGCTTTTCCATATGATTGTTATTGCAACATAAGAAGACTGTAAGCCTTTCTTGCTCAGTTGACTATTGCTGTAGTTTTCACATTTTAATTGCAATGTTTCATGTGGTAAGAAGTGGGGAAAAAAAAACCTGCTTGTCTGCATTTAAATAATTTTCGGTGCATGATTTTTATTTAATGATAGCTGGCAAATTCTCTGTCCGCACTAGCACTCCGGCAAGCATCTTCTCCACAAACATGTTGTTACACAAAGTCATGTCTTTTCTTAAACCTTTCTATATAGCCATTTGATGCTTTAAAATCATTTAGCCCCATCTTTTTGGGCTAAGGACTTTCATTGGACTAAATCACAGGCCTTAGCAAGGCATGAAATAAATTTAAACATGCTAAATGTGTAAACATGATCCAGGTACATTCTTGTTAAAAGAGATGAGACTAGGCCTTCCTAAAATCATTCATGCTCTACTAACTCCTCATTGTGTGTAAATAAAAACATGGAGAAAACTGTTTGGTTAGTGAGAAACATTTTTAAAAAAAAAGGAAAAAAAAGCTGAATTAAAAACATAAATATTTAGGAGATGCCCCACAAATACAGTAGGAAATTCTAAGTGTAAACTCTGATTTGCTTGTTGAATACTGCATGAAACAAAAACTTTTATTATTATGAATGAATACCTCTTTTTTGGCTCCTTGAGAAGCATGGGACCCGCTGCAGTTGACCCCATGCAGGAAGCCTTTGCCATGGGTTAAAAATTCAAGATGTTATATGAAACTCTAATATAGTTTTCATTTTCTGTTCTAGAGTTCAAGAAATTGTTAAAACATTCCAGAAGACACAGGATGAGGTAAGAGAGCCAGCACTTTTCTTTCTATGCCATTTTGTTTCACATGAAAGCATGATTAAAATGGCACAGATATTTGTATGTTTGTTTATCCATTGTCACTAATTTAATTATTTGATTTTTTTTTTTTTAGCTCAGTTTTAATGCACTGATTCATATAGCTAGTAATATATATTTTTGTAGTGGTTTTTGTTTATACTTGTTTCACTTCTTAACACATCATACATTTACAATTTCAATGATAGTTATTTATATATTTATTGATTTGGAAGGCTAGTTTACTAATTTATATTAGGCATGTTTTATATGCCAGCCTGGCTTTATTTTCAGCTTAATGTTATTCACTTGTTACGGGATACTGATATGTGTTTTTTTGTTTGCTTTTCTCAAATTGATATATCTCCTGCATGCAAAATTCCACCTTTTTATATTTGAATCATAAAAATAGATCTTGATGCGTAAGAGGCCTCCCTAATGGCCTTAGTCTGGAAGCAGACTATTTTTATTTTAGCTGCCTGTTACTAAAAAGATTCAGATATTGTTTGTCATATATTCATTTGTCTAGGTAAGGAAAAGAATTAGATAAACTCTGCAGATGTTATGAAGATGGAGTTTTGCACTCTCTTCCAAAGAATGAAAAAAATATGTCATTGAAATAATTCTTTAGTAAAACCAAATGTTCAGTTTTCATTGTTTTTTTTGTATGTTCCAGCTGTGACAGTCTGTGACTCATTTCAGAAATAAATTTAAATCAGGAAACAGTAAATCACAGATGCCAAGTTGCTATGGCACCTGTTAGTTTTCAGCACAGAGCTTTTATATGTTTTATTTCCTCTCTCTTTTAATTTTGGTCTCTGTTCAAAATAGGATAATATACATTTAAAAAATCTGGCTCTTAAAGTTTTGGCTTCAAAGCCAGTGTTTGTAGTCAAATAAGAGCAAGATGTGTTTCATTTCCTTAACTGTTAGGGATTTTGTAGTGAGCTAGAGACTGTTGACATCATCAGGCTCATGAAGCTGACATTGGAACCTCATTAGTCTTCATTTATTTGAGCATTTCTAAGTCAAGGACATTACAAAACAAATAATGAAATGTGTGTTTTATTCATAATTTAACCCTAGATAGATTTTCTATCACCTATTACTTATTGTGCTTAGTACCTTAACATTGACTAACAGTTTTAGTACAATAAAATGCAGTAATAAAAGCCTTCTTAACTTATCCTGGAATATTGGTTCAAAATTTTGATTCATCCCCGACAGATTTGTATACTTATACAAAGTTATACGAGCTCATTATAACGGCTTCTTCTGAGGCTATGAGTGGTTCACTACTGGTGATGTTACTTCTGTCTCTTTTATAATGAATGTGATATTTGTAGACGATTGTTAATACAGTATCACATTTAATTGTAGTCTGCTCCCTCAAACGTACAATAAAAAAATTGCAGTATGTATATGGCACTGCGTCAGACATTCCCTTAAATATTTGAAGTGCAGAGTATTGCTACAGAAAACAGTTTTTTTTACTTAAAAACTGTCTCTATACACTTTTTATGCTGATTTATAACCAGATTTATTAACAAAAGCATGTTGGAAACAAGTCTTCTCAGGAAACTTACAATGCAATACTATGTTGCCAAGCATCATACGCATATCAGTTGTGTAATCAAGTCTTGTTTGACACACTGACAATGATTGTGGTGTTAAAATGAATTGACTACTGCACAACTTATATTATTTTCTTCATCTTGAGGACTTTGTATAGTTGTTGTCTTTATAACAACTCTGCTGGTCAGCTTGCAGTAGTTCATACAAATATCATGACACCTTATCCCATCGGTCCACGGAGGTGAATGCCAAAATCAGTAGTCATCATGAAGTAGTCATCGCGGATTCAGTTTATACATCATCCAGGGAAGAACTGTATTAATTCAGCCAAATGCAATTTGTGGCCTTTTGTATAGGTCACAACATTGTTTGAAATTAAAACTTTTGAACCCAAAATGTTTGACTTGACAGTATGCATATTTCACTGACAAAAATTCTGCTGTTATAGCTTGATAGAAACTTAATTTCTAAGAGAAAACAAGTTTGTATTGACATCATAAATAATCCCCTTTATGTTACAGTGGCTTGAAAGGGAGCAAAGAATAGTAACAGTGTACCTTGTCATACAAGTTGTAAAAGGTGACTAAGGAGGGTTAGGTATGGAGTCTCCTGCCCCATCCTTTACAAATTTAAGCCACAAGAAATTCTCTCAGAAACATGAACAAGCCATCCAAAGCAAGTAATTCAGCTCAGCTGTCCAGGTTGGAATGAGGCTGTCCATGAGGTTAATGTCATAGTCCAGAGAAAGCCAAAAGGATTCTGGACTGCTACTCACCATCTTTCTCCTAGGACAGTCTCCAGTTTGGACACATGGAATTTTTAAACACTAAACAAACCTAAATGAACGTGGAAAAATTGCACAGGTGACAGTAGAATTGCAACTGTAAAACTACAATCTGGGCCTGAGATGAGGAAACTAAACCCAAAAATTGTGCGGTCTGCAGGAAGAAAGTGCACATCAGTGTGAAGGGTGGCACTAATGCTGTCAAAGGAGGTGCAGAAGGCATTTACAGAATGGAAATTGATGGACCCTAATCTGATATCAACAATATTCCAAACTGCCAAAAAATATAACAGTGAATTAGTGTTATGCACCAAAGAATAAGTAAAGAAAAAATTACCAGTTTTCAAAATATCATCACCTAACCTTAAAGTATGTAAAGGAGCAGATGCAGCATCAAATCACCATTAGCCAAAATAATGCTGAAACTTGGAAGATATACAACACATAGCTATAGACAACACTTAATGTGGGATATCTCAAAAAGAAATTTGCTGACAGCATTACATGGCAGTCTTTGTTCTGGAATCTCCAGCATAAAAAGAAGTCAAGGGAGACCTCATGGAGAAGGAAAGTGGAGAAAAGGATAAAAGTGAGACATGGAAAGAACTTGAACTGATGTCACAAGACAGGAGAGCTTGGCTTGAGCTGATGGTGTATCTGTTCTCCAAAGGGGGCTAAATTGTAATGGTTGAATCACAAATTTTATGAGTTTCGTGTTGACAGCTTGCATGTGATAATCTTTTTTTTAATGTAGAAGAAGAAAATAGCAGTCGAGGCTTTGAAAAAGCTAATTTGAGTATTTTCAGAAACTTTGAAAACATACTCGCATCATGCTGTTTTAGATCTAATAATATGAGAGTCTTACAGTATTTTAATATATGATTATAACTAGCTTCATCTTTGCTTGGCAGAGGACACCAGCTTTGCTGCAGATACTGTCCCCATTTGTATTAGAAATATCTTGATGGTGTTCACTGGAAACGTATTTCACTTTCATGATTGAATGATCTGATTTTGCTGAAAGTAAATGCTGATTCCACAAATATTTTCATGACAGTATACATTTAGCTATTTTTGTAGGGGTGAGGGGAAATAGGTAAGTCTGTTTTATTTTATTAATGACGTGATTTGCATTATTAACACTTAGTAAAAGTGATATTACACATTTTATGGAGTTACTCCCACTGCTGCAGGTGGAAAGAAGAGTCATCATTGTCTGCAGAGGTTCTGAACGGTGGAAGCACAAGAAAAGTGCTGCCCCATTGGCTAAACAGGAGTCCTTTTCTGACTGGGTGAGGCAGTTTGTACAATATTCATCAAGCTGTGCATCAGTGGCCATTGTTGGTATGCTGTGGAATGCAGCTTTTGGCTATGTGATATGCAGAATGTCCATTTATCATTCTTTGGCCCTCTTGCTGTGATGAGTCTTTGGGTTTTACTGGGTGCTCAGCTCAAATCCAAGTAGTTACATCCTCACCCTCAGTTTTAAAACCTGACCTTTTGTCACTGATGCTGGAGAAATTACTCCATTATTGTGAATATACCTGTTAACATTTTGTGTACTGTGTTCTCATACTTCTATACTAACATTGTGACCGATGTTTAAAGGAACGTATAAAGGAAAGTTAAATGTCATTGCTGTTTAGACATAAGAATGTCACTTCATTACTGTTAATAGCTTCTCCTTGATATTTTCCCATATTTGGACAATTTTAAATTTCTCAGAATATTTGTATTGTACAATTTCTTGTCCATTTTTCACTTATCCTTATAAATTAGACAAGAAATTAACACCTTCATTTCATCATATTATTAGCATTTTACTTCTGCTCAGCTTAACATATTTTTGCCAGCTTTGTATGCTCTGCCACACATTATGCTTGTAATAACATTTCATTTATTCTTTGCCTTTGCCAACTTTTTTTTTTTTTTTTTTTTTTCAAGTCGTGTACAGTAGATAGAAAAAATAGTTCATATTGTACTTTACTACAAAAGGTGCATATTGTAGAAAATGACAGAAGTGGTACCTTTCTTATCTGAAGTAGTGAAGCATAGTAAACATGTTCCATATTGCAGTTTGTAGCAGACATAAACCACAGTTGTAGCGCAATGTAAAATACTTATTGTAGTAAACAGTGAATCATTCCTAGTGCAGTAATTGTCAGGAATTATACATATTGTGATGAAAACATATAAGGTTAAAGTTTACATTAAACAAAATAAAGGTAGTCTCTCAGCAGATGCTGCTATAGGGGAGTGAAGTGTTACAGACTTCACTATTCTAGGTTCAGCTTTATGAGATGGGGTGATCAGTTCCCTTCCTTGCTGCTTTTGCCTTGCCTAACTCAAGAGCATAGTCAGCTACCAGTTTACAGCTGGGTAGACTAGAGCATGATGCCACCAGGTTTCCATCCTGAAATCTGGTAACTTTGTTACAAGAGGCAAGCGCTCTAACTGCTTAGTCAATCACACGCTCAACATTTACATTAAAAGAAAGATTTGCATAAGATTGTAGTAAATGATAATATGACAGTTACAATAGTAAAAAGCAGATGTTTATTGCTGTATAAATGAGACACAGTTCCATGTTATTCACAGAGGTATTGGAAGAAATAAAAAATGAACAGGACCACACATGCTGTAGTACAGTGCTCTGCAACCATTCTGCTGCAGCACACTGGCTTGCTGCCAGTGTCTGCCTAGTGTACCATGACACCAGGCAGAATACAACATATAATGATATACAAAATGATGTGTCATGGTAAAATATTACGCAAGAATCTCACATGGACAGTTTTACAAATAATATCATCCACCAATCCATGGAAAATAAAGAAAAAGAAGTAGGGAACATTGTCTTATGTTTGCATCGAATTTTAAAATATTTGCCTTACCCACCTATTTAAATACTGTAGTGTGCTGTGGAATTTTCTTTCGTGGGTTCTTGAAGTGTGCCACGAAGTGAAAAAGGTTGTGGAGCACTGCCATAGTAGATGACTAAGGTGAGGATGCACATCAGATTGCAGCTTCTTGATGTTAAACAAATTCTTACAGAAATCAACACTGCAAGAGCACATGAAGTGCTTGGGTGCAAGTTTCCTGTGGGGAGACCATCAGTATTGTATGCTCCCATACTTTTTTAAGGATTAAAAAAAAAGCGTAAGACAAGAGAGGAGATATACATTTTTGTTTTTCATTTTATCTACTTTGCCATCTTTTATATCCTTTTACATATGCATTTGATTATAAATATTAGATTTAGCAGTAGAAGGAAAAGATGAATTAGTTTTCAGTGTGTGAGATTTTCACAGCCTGTTAAGTGGTTGGATATATTACGGAAGAAAAACAACAGTTATGATTTCCAGGTGCCTGAAATCTTCCTGTACTTGTGGTACCCTACCCCATTACACTGGTGGAGGATACTGCAGTTCCTCTCCACATACGCGTAATAAGTGACAATATTAATAATAATAATAATATAATATAAATCAGGAAAACAAGGTAAAGAAAATATTCAGATTGTTCTAAAATTTATTAAACCAAAAAAAACAGACAATGAAATAATAGAAACAACACATATAAAAAAATATATATATATACTCAAAATGTAATGAAAAATTGCTAACAACACATCACGTGAATACAGTAAATGTCAAGAAGTAAGAAAACAAATTCTAATGTAAGCTGTCACCACCAACAGCAAACAATATGTATTTGAAAATAGCACAGAATTGGACATAACATTTCACTAAACACCCTATTTAAAACCGACAGTTAGGTAGAACAGGGTAGACCAAAATGGTCGATGAGCGGAGGCAAGTGAAGATCATCTGATGCTAGTCCACTCTCCTCCCATTTCCTTAATGTAAAAAAACAAACAAAAACATATGGTTTGTATTATAATATAGAAACAACAAGCATTTTTCATGTATAGTGAATAATGGCTATTGTTCATACATAAATAAGCGACAAGAATAAATGGATAGCTAGATGTTCAGTAAATACTTGCATGGTTCTTTGTTAACCTGGTATCATCATTAGATGTCATTGCAGCATGCCTAGGATGCCATGTGTTTAACTGCAAAGCTGTGAATGGTATAGAAAATAAATATGCTACCTTATTTTAAGTATCACTATAATATTGTGTTATGAGTTCATTTAACAGCATAGTTAAATGCTGAAAATGTCAGTTGTATATTATCTGAGGACAGCTCTTTATGCATTAAAAAAAAAAAAACTAGCTTGACTATGTTAACTTTAAATAGGGTGGGTGAATTATAAAAAAAAAAAAAAAAGGAAAAAAGACATAAGACAAAGAGAATTGCTTAAGTTGAGGCCTCAAGGACTTTGTCAGGGAATGGAAAGAAAATGAGAGCTAAGTACATGAGAAAATGAATAAAAATGTGTACAACCCGTAAGATCTCCTAGTGAGCATGGCCTGCTAGTCAGTCAGGAATCGTTCAGTGATAACTTTAAATAGGCACTTTTAGAGTACAAACCCCAGTTACAGTAACACCAATAATTAACGGTTGAGCTCCATTATGTTGTTACTATTTTGAGTAATTTTCTGTATTTTAGTTATTAACATTTTGAAAATTTTTTGAAGTGAATTATTCGATTGTTTTCATTCATATGTTAAATGATAGTCAAAATTTAGATGATTGTGCACATCTACAGGAGGGACTAAAAGTCTTATCACTTCCATGTTTTTCAGAGATTTAGGATATATCATAAGAATGAGGGTAGATAGCTTTAATTTATTGTTCATCATATAGTAAAAATTGCAGACAGTGAACTTCACATGCTTTTGCTGTGGTTCTTTCTGTAGCAATATTTTTTAATGAAATGAGACATCTTCTTTCTACAAAAGTAAATGAGACATCTTCTTTCTTCTTTGATCCATAGCCACCGACTGTCAAAGCAGTCAGTGGCCATCATGCCTGGTGGTGTCTTGTAGGGCAGCAACAAATTCATTCCACTTTGTTTGATTGGCGGCCATCCTTTGTACAGTGCCCCAACTCTGGTTCATTCTTTGCATCTTGGCTTCCACAGTTCTCCACCAGGTTGTTTTTGGTCGGCCTCTCTTTCGCTTTCCTTCAGGGATCCATAGCATATCTGTTCTTGTAATGGTATCAGGGTCCCTTCTGAGGACGTAGTCAACCCAACTCCAGCGTCTGCCAGCTATGATCGTGTGCATGTCCTCCTGGCTACTCCGAATAAGCAGTTCTTGGTTGCTGATGGTATTCGGCCAAAAGATTCAGAGAATTTTCAGGCAGATTGTGTGGAAGGAGGACAGTTTCGACATTTCCTTCTCTGTTACTCTCCAGCATTCCGCACCATAGAGAAGCACAGAAAGTACACAGCTCTCATACAGTCTTAATTTGGTGTTTGTGATGTACTGGGAAGACTTCCAAATGTTGTTGAGACTAGCAAAGGTTGTTCTCGCCTTATTCATTCTGTTGTTAATGTCCTTGTTTGTTCCACCGTCTGGTGTTACTATCTTCTTCAGATTGATGTTCAGACCAACCGGCTGGCTATACTTATTCAGTCTATTGGTTTTTTCTTAGATGTGTTGATGTGAATGTGTGAGTAGTGCAATGTCATCTGCATATTCCAGGTCTTCCAGTGTAGAAAACGTTGTCCATCTAATTCCTCTTGGACTGCCCTCTGTTGTCTGGCGCATCACCCAATCTATGGCTGTCAAAAATAATGTTGATAAGGGGCATCCCTGTCGTACTCCTGTTTTCACTTCGAAAGTTAGATTACTCAATCCAAAACTGCATGTAAGTTAGAATAGAGGCTTTTTATAATCTAAACAATGCAGCTGGGAATTCCATAAGCCCTCAGTATTTTCCATAGGCTGTCCCTGTGTATGCTGTCAAAAGCCTTTTCAAAATCAACAAAATTAATGTATAGCTGTCTCTGCCATTCTGAGCATTGCTCTATGATGTTCCTGAGGGTGAATATATGATCTGCACATCTTCTGTTCTTTCTAAAACCCGCTTGTTCTTTCCTCAGTTTATGGTCAACTGCTTTTGAAATTCTCTGGATGATTATCCTGCCTAGTATTTTACTGGGAACTGAGAGGAGAGTAATTCCTCTCCAGTTGTTGCAGTCTGCAAGGTCGCCCTTCTTGGGCAATTTGACAATTATTTCTTTACTACACTGTGTTAGTGTTGTCTCAGTTACCCAGACTTGTGCAAATAGTGGTTCTAATAGTTCTGCTGCTAGTTCAGGGTCTGCCTTGAATAACTCAGCATTTAAGTTATCGTGGCCAGGAGCTTTTCCATTCTTTAACCCTTTGATTGCTGTGATGAGACATAACCCAGTGTAAAGCATGATGAACATGAATTCTTTGCCGCTGTATTGAAAACCATAATTTTGGTTTAGGTTTAACAGAAACGTGCTCTGAGGTTTGAATAGAGATATATAAATTAAAAAATAAAATGGTATGAAATCAGTTTTACAAGTTAACGATACACAGGAAACAAGGGACGTTTCGGGT
The DNA here is from genome assembly GCA_024509875.1 of Oreohelix idahoensis. NCBI lineage: Eukaryota > Metazoa > Mollusca > Gastropoda > Stylommatophora > Oreohelicidae > Oreohelix > Oreohelix idahoensis. The sequence continues at coordinate 268,585 of JAMPIV010017022.1, forward strand.
ATTACCCTTCGTCAGCCACAGTTACGAACAGGTGACAAGGACAAGAATTACATATAGGAACTACAAAAATATATAAAGATGATGAACACACCAAATGAGCGATACAAGCAGATGGAACAACGGTGCTGAGCGAAACGAGAACAATAATAATGCAAGAAAATCGTAAAACCAGAATGACATATCGAAACAAGAAAGTAAATAATCATCGAAATGAAGACAGGAATGAACAACACTATTAAAACAAGTAAAAAGTCACTTAGCTGGATCCAAGAATGAAACACTTAAGATGGCTGTGAAAATAAGCGTCATGCGGAAGTTTGAATAAAGGAAGCATTAGCACAGCATTAAACAATTATCAATAAAGTATTAATACATCATTGTGTAATGTGACACAATTATTCAGAAGAATGTTTCATGAATCTAAAGTGGCAGAAAATACAAGCTTTGAACATCATTATACACAGACATTTGAATGATGTAGTATTTACCATGGGCTAACACAATAGAAGTTATAGATTTTGGCCCTACAAATGGATGAAGATGATATATATGTTGTAAATCAGAATGCATATTGGGGTCACAGGAATCCCTTTCAGGAAAAAAAATTTTTCTCCTTAAATAAGCTGTGAGATTTAGGAGAGACTGTTTTATGAATTAAGTAAAAATGCAATTGTCTTCATGTTAATGCATATTTCATACATGCCACACCTCAGAGATTAAAAACCTGTACAAAAAATTAAAAAAACCTGTACAAAGACCCGCAAAACCTGTACAAAGACCCGCAAAACCTGTACAAAGACTGAAAAACGTAACAAAAGAGTTTATTCATGTAAAAGTATATTCAATTAGATGGTTCTGCACCATCATAGTGACATGCGGCCTTTGCCTTTTTAAGCATGTCTTCACTTGCTTTTTTATTTTTTTTTTTTGTTTTTTTTTTTTTTTTTTTTTTTTTTTTTTTTTTTTTTTTTTTTTTGCGTTCGCCCGCTAATACTCGAGGCGAAATCTCAGGTTATCATTTATGTCTAACCTGACATTGATTTTACGTGAGTATCCCTTTATTTCTTGTACAGAGACAAATGTCCCTCGCCATTCAGGCAAATACTCGCCGATTTCGGAGGTACCCATTGCAGCTGGGTCGGCTCAGGAGCCGCCAGTCTCTGGTCGACGACACTTCTTCAAATGTTCTCGCCAGGTCTCGAGTTAATCCAGTCCAAATCCCGGTCGACGAAAAATCCTCAAATGCCGTCGCCCGGGTTTGATCCTGTATCACCCGGTCGCCAGAGCGGTGTTGTAACCACTACGCTAGCGCGGCTCCCTTCACTTGCTTTAAAACCTAAACAACAAGAGTTAGAATTTATTTTGCATTGTAGAAATGCTGTGACTGTATCATCATTTAGTCTATTTCTGCAGTCCGTGTGAATCTTTTTCATCATAGAGAAAGACCTCTCACAGTCAGCATTGCTGTGAGGCAATGTCAATAAGCGTTTCACTATGACTGCCAGACTGGGAAATCGTGTACGACCAGTGCTAGTTTTCAGGTTGATTATGTCAAGCCAGTACCTAGAAAAGCTTCTTTTTTGTCCAGCATCAAATCTTGAAATACATTCATCAGGCAGCAAACAATAATCTTCAAATTCATTTTGCAAGGTGGCAAATTCATCCTTTAACACCTCTTGGTCTAAATGTGGTGCAAAAGTGTTGGCCAGCTTACAGATTGCTGTATATTGAACTGTGTCTTTAAAGGCTGGATCAAGAATTTTGATATCCTTAAGGACTTCATTCTCAAATGGAAATTTATCCAATATCTTTTTCACAACAGCAACATAAAAGTTCCTCACATCTCTGAAAAAATGAATTTCTCACTTGAGAACTTATATCTAACTCTTCCAGTAATGTCCTGTTGGACAGACCAACAGCAAGTGTATGGTCATCATGCTGTAGATCACGTTCAGCATACTTTAACAATCTTATATCTTTCACCTCTTTTACATATTTCATCTCTACAAATTTGACAATAAATTTTCGTAGCAGACGATCCATTTCATCCATCATACCACCTATTTGGGACTCATCTGTCTGAAACAATTTGTTAAATTCAGTCAACAGAGGTAGCACAAATTGGAGAAAACGTAGAGTCATCTGGGTCAGTGGTGATTTTAGTAACTGATGAATGTTTTTGACACGGCATGGTTTTCCCATATCGTCGTGGCTCTCGAAGTATGAAGATAGAACAGAATATTGATTTAAAATTCTGTCCACTACTTTCTGCAAAGAAAGCCAGCGAGTCTGGCAGTGCTTTAGTATGTCTAGTGCATCCACTCCTGTAAACAGTTGAAACTCTCTGTATGATTTTTTTCCGTTTTGAGCTATGCTCAAAATGATAGAAGATATCTATCAAAAGGTCATCAACAGGAATAGTCAGCTGCTTTATACCCTCCTTGGCACAAAGATTTGCAAGGTGGCAAATACACCCTATACTAAACACATCAGGGTTCTTGCTCTTGATTCGCGTTAGTACAGAGTTTGATTTGCCAACCATTACATTGCAGTTGTCACTTGCAAAACCTATACAGTTAATCCATGGGATTTGTAAGTCGCTGAACACAGCATCAATATCACTGAAAATAGCTTCACTGGTTCCACCAGTACCGACCGGCATGCCCAGCAACCTGGTTCTAGGTCCTATGCCATCTTCAAATACCCTCACCATTATAGCTAAACGCTTGTCAGTTTTTTCTATCATTTGACTCATCGATCATCAAGGAGAAAGGTGTCTTCCTGCATAATTTGATGACTGGCTCCGTTGCAGATGGAGCCAAGCAGTTTTTTAATAATGGCTGTTGTTTTGGTTCGCTTGCATTTGAAACGTTTGGCAATAGCACTGTCCGGAAACATCTCAGCTGATAAGTCTGAAAAATGGTCAGCTATAGAAGCAGCTATGTTGTGTTGAGCAATAAAATTTGCAAATAAAACTTCAGCCCTCGTTATTTTATCATCTTCTTGTTGAGGCTGAGTAAAGAAGGCCTTGATAGAACTTCCGTTCTTCAGCTGATAGTTCCTTTCATGCAGTTTTGTTTTGAAATGCTCCCTCACATCGTGTAAGCCAGATGCCATCACTTTAATATCTCTATTGCATATTCTACAGTATGCATGTGAAGAGCCTAATTTGGATGTCTCAATAATCCCAGGGAATGTAGTTGTCCAGTTAGATTGAAACTTCCCACGACGTTGATCTTCTTCTAACCTCCTTTTTTTAAAGTTAGGCTCAGCCATGCTGTTAGATGGATGCAATATTTCCTGCTAGACAGAAAAAAAAAAATATTAATGTGAAAAAGTAAATACAAATATTAATAATCAATTTGAAAAATATAATTATTTGTAATTTTAATATTATATAATGAAATAGAATCTTGGAAAAAAATTAATACAATTTATGGTTGAAATGAAGAACAGTTGCTGTGTTTTCTATAGTGCCTTATAAAAGTACAGGCCTAAAGAGACCAGTAATAAGCATTATGGGTTAGGAATCTTAAATTTAAAATCTAATAAATTTTTTGCTAAAGCTGGTAATGAAAATATAAACTAGCGCTGGCGTAATATTAGCCTGTATATTTTCTACCGAACTTCAAAAATTGGAATAGCCGTTTAAAGCCCAACTGGTAGTTTTAAATAGACCTTCCCATACAAATTTTAGTGTCAATCAAACATTGATAGTAGGCTAATTAATTATTTAATAATTAATAATTATAAATCATTGAATGACCGTAATGATGACCACCAAAGGCAAAATAACATTGTTTTTTTAAAGAAACGAAATTAAAACTAAGAAGAGAAGTAGGCTAACTCCAAATAAACTTTTCTCTGATCGAGTTAAGATGTAAATTTTTCCACGCTATTGTGGTTTTTTTTTCTTTTCAGTTTCATAATTTGGTAAAGTGAAATCAAATAATATGTAGTGGTATCAGCCTTTTTTTTTTACCAGCCGTAAATAATCAATTATGCTAAACCTTAGGGGAAAAGAAAGCATAGGCCTAAGTTATCTGACAGTTAAATCTAACTTCATCTAAACAATGTTATTGTAATATTTTTTAAAAAATGAATTACTTACCAATACTAAACTGGAAATTAATCCTAAACAATAGGCTCGACTCAAAAAAGATTTCAGTGCTGCGTAATCGTTCAAATAATCAGTAACCTCGCGCTAGCTTTAGCGAAAAATTGTGAATGAACACGCCACGCACATCCCGCGGCAATTGAAAAAATAGGCAGCTTGATTTTCATTGGTTATTTTTTTTTTTATCCACTTGGCTTAAAATCTCGCCGAATCTCATGACGCAAATTGTGTAGTGGCACAAGATTTATATGTATATTTAATAATTAGGCGAAAAAACCCGTACAGACCCGTGTACGGCCCGTACACATCTGAAAACGCAAACACCCCGTACAGATTATGGGTAAACCTTTAAGTGTGGCATGTATGATATTTCACTGAGCTACCTTATGCTATCCACAACAAGACAACATGCACATACTCAAGCGTTTCCAAACTAATTCCAAACATCTTTTGACTTGACTTTTAAATCATGAAAATTAGATGTGCTCTGGCCATTATAATCAAGACACAATTGAGTTAATAGTTCAGAGAAGAAAATATGAACTGGAATATGAAAATAATTACCTGTCATTATTCATCACCAGGAATCATCTCATGTCTCCCCTGAGTTGCCACAGGCAGCAGATACATCCAGCAAGCCAGCAACAGTTGAGATTTCTAGAAAACCTTTACTTCCTGATGAGAAACGCAGGGAGATTGAGGCAGTCATATCCCACCACAAAGACATGATAAAAAAGAGGGAGGAAGGTGGAGAATTTGATGACCATGCAAATGTTTACCTAAGTCCACTGAACAAAGCCAAGTGGCATTGGAGAAACTGGGTTGGAGGTAAAGTCTATATGTCATGGTAGATGTCTGAGATTAAAAGATTTAATTGAATACATTTTTTTAAACATTAGCCTGTTAAATATTATTTGAAAACTAGGACTGAATGAAGTGTCTCGGAAAATGTGTGGACGCATCTCAGAGCACTGGTTCTTAAATTGAACATTAATTAGTGCTTAAGTGCAACTGTTTATAGACAAATGTAGTAGTTTTGTATTTATCAGTCATTTGGCTTATTTTTCATGTCTTTTAAGTTCACCATTAACATTTCATGCTCTAATCTGATTTCAGTCAAACCACAGAATGGTAATATTTCATTTAACATTTCTTTGTTCATTTTTAGATTTATTAAGAGTTTCAAAAAATCTACTGCAGCTGCCTATTAGAAATCCTTTTATTTTTAATCAAAAGCACACATACATTTTCATGTGCTCTATTTCAATTGTAGCATTGCTTTGAGTATTTAATAAACATTAGTTTTGCTTTGTTCTCAAAGTTGCTAAAAATGGTTTCAGATGACAGTCAGCAATGGAGCTTATGGAATCACCTTGATTGTTAGTCACAATCTCCCTGTTTGTTCTAGTCTAATAGCTTGAGAGTTTTATGTTAGTTGATAATGATAATCTAACACTGTGAAAATAATTTGTTTTTGTTTTATTTAAATTTCTTAGTGGGTGATGATTATTTCAATGTGAGTGGTCTAACTGTTTGCTTTTAGAATGAACATTTTTGTCATCTCTTGACAATTTGGTTATTTTGTGATAATTGACCATATTAATTCTAATGCTGTCAAGGCAATGTTTTTAAGTATTATGACAACTTGATAGTTCTTTCTTGACTGAGAAAAATAGTTCAGGTACTGCATTAAAAATACGAGAATTTCTGTTTTGGTTGAGAGTGATAGTTTTATTTCTATGACAACCATTTTTGATGGTCTAGTATAGTTCTCAGTTCTTTACTTTATTATACAGAGCTGTAAAACAAGTGGCCTCTTGTCCTGCTTGTCACTGGAAACAGAGAGTTCCTATATCATCCTTAATGGGTGTCAAAAAGCTCTTCATTTTGTTGTCCTAGTTATTGATTAACTAGAGACTCTACCGAAGATCAGGCAACTTACCTTTCCCAAGAGATTGAGGATGCGTTCCAAGATAAGAAACTGGTACTAGCAGCATGGATAGATCTAAGGAAAGCATTTGACAAGGTTTGGAAAGAAGGGCTTCTGAAGAAACTGAGAAACTTTAGAGTGAATGGTAGGATGTACAAATGGGTGAAAGCATACTTGCATAACAGAAGAGCCCGAGTACAACTAGATGGCCTCAAGAGTAAGAAAATTCTACTGCGTCATGGCGTCCCTCAGGGAGGGGTTCTGTCCCCCACACTTTTCCTAGTCTACATCAACGACCTGGTTGCTGAACTACCACATGGAATGAAAGTGGCAATGTACGCTGATGACCTGGTAATGTGGTGCACAGATGAGCATGCAACAGTGGCCATCAAACTGCTACAAAGAGCTATAGATGCCTTAACCTCGTGGGCAAATAGATGGTGTGTCAGCATCAACACAGACAAGTGCAGCACTACGCTCTTCACCCTCTCTCCCAAACAAAAAGCTGGTGTCATCAAGATAAATGAAGAACTCCTGAGAGAAGATAAACAACCCACCTATCTCGGAGTTACATTCGATGATAGGCTGACATGGAAGCAGCACATCAACAAGACAGCAACAAAGGCCAGGAGGAAGTTAGCCATCCTGAGAAAACTAAGTGGAACCACATGGGGAGCCAGCGGGAAAATACTTAGTAAAGTTTACCAGCAGGGCATACAACCACACCTGGAATATGGGTCAGCTGCGTGGTGTCCAGCATCAAACACCACATTACAAGAGCTAGATAAGGTGCAAAACCAGGCGCTTAGGGTCATCACGGGGGCAATGAAATCAACGCCTATAGTGGAAATAGAGATAATGGGGAGGATACAAGCACTGCGAGAACGCAGAGACATGAAAGTGCTAACACAGGCAGAAAAGTTCCTCTGTATGCCAAGCCATCCAATGAAGGACAGATTCCAAAACCTAGCAATGGGGCGATTGAAAAGAAGCAGCTTTATCCACCAGGCCAAACAATTTCGTAGACAAACCTCAGACCTGCCTGAAGTTGACAGCCCCCTAAAGTCTGTGCCAGAACAAACCCCTTGGAGAGAAGAGCCTGGACTACCAATACACATCCAGACAAAAGAGAAAGGAATATTTGACAGGGATGAACAGAACAGCGTGCAACGTAGGACAGTCACTCTCAGTTTCCTGGATGATGAATACCCACAGGACCTCTGGGTCCGAGTATACACAGATGGGTCAGCACAGAATGCAGTAAAGAATGGAGGAGCAGGAGTGTACATAAAATACCTAAACAACACTAGGGATACGGTCAGAGTACCAACGGGGAAATTCTGTAACAACTATGATGCAGAAATCCAGGCAATCAAAGACAATATATTTCAAGCGAATGAAAGAAGAAGAAGAAGAATACACTTGTCTCTGATGAAGATTTTATGAGCATTGCATATGCCATTTCTTTGTTCTTTAATCCGGAAAGACTCACACTGCCTAGTTTTATTTACCTTACCATTTTGCATAGTGTGGCAGTATTACATCCTTGGAGGTATGAAGATAGACTAGAAGTGTAGAGAAAATGAGAAAGGAGGTATGCACACGTGGAAGCTATGAGTTATACTCAGGAAAAAATTGTATTTGTTACATAAACGAGTAGCTCAAAAGATGAGGTAATGCATCCGAGGCCATGAGTCATTGTAAACTAATACTTGGAATTCTCTACTGGCTGAACCTTGAAGCTGTCACATTAGTCTAACTGCAGCCCTGATAATTTTATTTTTACCTTTTTTTTAGGGCAGTTGACTTGTTCTGAAAAATTTGTAACACAGAAGTGATATATTTTTCCTCATGCATATAGACAACTGCTATAAATTATTTTGTGTGTGTGTGTGTGTGTGACTTGTAGCATCTGTGCTACTTTAGTTCTAATTAACATTCTAATGATTTTAAACAGACATGCTTTGATGTGTACTGTCCTGTTGAAGAGCATGTATTTGTTGAACACTCACATACATTAACTCACAGTTGCTTTCTTTTCCCAAAGCAGAATAAGAATAATTGCAGTTTGCATCTTTCCTTTAGGTTTGCTGTTGAAAATGCATTTGTTTAACATATTCACTAGTGTTTAATGTAGACTAAATGGAGTACCATTAACTAACATGTATAAGCAGTGTTTCTACGTAAATAAGGTTAACCAAAAAACAGTTCAGTAAGCAATATCAGTGGAAGACATTCACAAGAAAATAACATATATCAGTGTTATGAATTGTGGTCAGCAAATATCTAGAGTCTGATAGACAGACGTCCAAAATATTTCATTAGAAAGACATGGGTTATTTCAGGTGCATTAGTGAGTCCGTTTTATGGTCTTATTATCTGTATTACTATTTGTAAAGAAAAAAAAATCTTTGTTTGATAGACAAAGAAATTGGAATGAAAAGCAATTATTCTTATAGTATTAAAGCAAATGTTTTGTAATTTCAGAAGTTTCTCTGCAGTAAACTGCTATAGGTCACACCGTTTTAAGATATTCAGAAAATTTGGAGAATTATGAATGCCCAAATTTAAATTAGTTTTTCTCAGATCTATTATGCTAGATAAAGTATTTTTCAGGCTTACAAACTTTAACCAAATTATATATTTTGTCATCGCTGCTGCACCATAGTTTTTCATATAATATCTCATGCCTAAATACCCCAGATAAGAGACATGTTTTAGGAGGATGCCCAGCTTTCTTATCCAAACATGGTACACAGATTTCTTATGTAACATGTTTCTTGAGATGTGAAATGTTGATGGTGGAGCCAGTACATTGTTTTGTCTGTATCTGCTGTGTTTGCAGGCTAGAAAATTACTAAATGGCCATGTGTGCAACTGTTTTCAACTACATCTTTGTCACTTAGTACAAAAATTGACACATGCTGTACAAATCACGATGGAGGTATCACGTGTACAGCCCAAAACTGAGAATCTGACACATGCAGTACAGTATAGTTCACATTTTACACATTCACATTATCATCACAGTTTTATTTAGAGAGAGAAGCATCAACAAGCATGAAACATTTCATTTGGGAGATGTTAGTGCAGAAACCAGAAAATGTTCACAGAAGTGTGAAGCAGATGTTTGTGGCTTCCATTATTCGTCATGTGATGTCTGTTTGTACAAAATATGGAAGACATGTCTCATAATTGGTGTATTCCAGAAATGTCCCTCAAATACTAAGCTTTGACAATTGCATTGAATTTCCCTAGGGCTCCCAGTGACATTTTTATAGACGTATTATGTAGTTCATATCCTGAACATCATATCATCTTCTTCCTCTTCTTCCTCGTTCGTCCTGAAAAGGACATTGGTTGTGTTGTGTCCGTTTACAGCGAGGCTGTGATATTTGTGCTTTCGGCCGACACATCCGACTTCTGCACTGCATTGTTTGGGACCAAGTTTGCCTTCCCTTTTCGATCCATACTCTCTCGGCCAGACTGCAGTGATACAGCCTGTTTCCAGGACCACCACTTGGAGGTGGAGTAGGGCTTTGGTCAGCTCTGGTTCGCTGACCCTGACGCACGCAGTCAAGCTATGAGTCGCTGACTGCATTCATCTCTCTTGCTACGTCTTCGGTCCCCGAACATCATATGAAGAATTATCTATGTTTTCTTGCATTTATTTTTGATGATACTTTTAGTGGTGCTAATATTGTATGTGATAAATTTATATATAGTATTACTGTTAAGATTTGTGTCATTGAAATTTGTTGCAGGTACGAAGAAGAAGAAGGAGGACAGTGAAGAAGAATCTGAAGATTCTGTGTCATCCTATTCCAGGCGTGCTGAAGCTAGTAAGAACATATTCTGTAATAATAATATGGACGATGTTTTCATCATTTTTTAGATTAAAAGTCAGCTGTATGTAGCTAAATGTAAGAATACTTTAAAAAAGAATATTTTCATAATGGCAAGAGGTCTTAGAGGCCTTTTTTTTAATTAAAAACATCTAACTGCCTTGTCAGACAAATGACTGTGATATCACATCAGAAATAATCTCTCTTTAAGAAGGTAAAAGTTTCTAGTTTGCTATCAGACATTGCAAAGTCAGATTCACTTATATTTATGCTGTATAGATTACAAAACATAATTGTTGACCCTGTTATGAATTTTATTCCTGTTCTTGTTAAAAACATTTTTATATTTTTACTACTCCTCAGTTGGAATTAATGTCCTCCCCCAAAATACAATGCCTTTTGTTCCTTTGGTAATCAAAGACAAGCAAGGAAGCATTGTGCTGGAGGAAACAGTAAAGTCATCACAATGGAACCACAGGAGACAGAAGAAAAAGCGTCGTCGAGCTAATGATAAAAATGTCAATGTTTCCCCTGGAGGGACTCAATCTCGCAGTAATATGAAGGTGGCCCGGTCTACAGAGTGGCAGTATGCTGACAACATGGTCATTACTGATGCTGCAGAACTTGGTTTCCTAGATGAATTCATTTCACAGAAGGTCTGTGCTGGCTGTGTTGTGTAATGGTGTTTCTGTGTGTCCTGTTTTCAATGGGTCAGGAAGGTCATTCTGATGTGTAGAGATTAACAAAGATCAAGAATACACTCATCAAAGACCCTGTATGTTCATAATGAAAGCTATACAGTAGAACTCCATTTATCCGAACCCCATGGGACCGAGCATCGTTCGGATAATCAAATGTTCGGATAATTGGATTACATAATGTATCGAGTACATGTACACATATTTCTAAAAATAATTAACCATCACAAGGAAAATACACTATAAAACATATTTACTTGTACTGTAATAATAATACCCACACTGTATTAGATTACTATATCACCAAAATCTGTCATTACACTGCAGTGTATGTACTACTTGTATTAATTTTTTTTTTTTTAAGAAAGAGAAATGTTTTCAAAATAACATTACAAACGATTCAAAACCAGGCGCAACTTACGTATACATGTACTTGCACAGATGTAGCCCACTATTTAAAATAATGAGGAATCCTCTTTTGCACCAAACTGGATAGTCTCCTTTTGGTTGCTAAGTCCCGCATTCTCTTCAACAGCAGAAGCTGTGTAGGACAGCTGTCATCTTCTTGCTCGTACCAAGCCATCGCTGATTCTAGTGCTATAAAGGCCTCTTCAGGACTTGGTCGACGTTTTGGGTTTTCTTCATAATCTACAAGTACATCATGTACATCTGAGGAGTCTTCGTCATCGGTCACTACATGTATTTGGTTTTCTTTTTGCACAAAAGACAAAATTTCTTCGTCATTCAAAAACTGAAAACCAGAATCATTATCATCTTCTAGCCACATGTGGGCATCATCTTTGTCACAGTCCGAAAATCCGGGCATTGAAACAGTTCCACAACTTCATTTATACAATCATCATTTGTGTCCACTGCAGTAGTTTCATTTCCTCCTTTTTTCCCAAGCAATCTATTCCAAGCCTTGTTGAGATTATCTTGTGACAGGGTGGTCCAAGCATCAGCTAACATATAGCAGCAGTCTTTGAGATTAAGCTTTTTGGAAAACGCCACCACACTTTCTTCATCTTCAGCCAACAATAAACGACGCAGGACTTCCTTCTTGTACATCTTTTTAAGCTTTGCTATATTACCCTGATTCATTGGTTGAATCAGTGCTGTTACATTAGGAGGCAGAAAAATTACTTTAAAATTTGCATCAACTGCATTCAATGTATCCGTCTCTGGATGAGATGGTGCATTGTCCAGTAGAAGAATTACTTTTCCAGTTTTCTTTTCTTGTTCTCTCAACCTCTTCACATTTGGGATGAACTGATTTGTATACCAATCAAGAAATATTTCACTATTCATCCAAGCACTCTTCAGTGCTTTGTAGCACAATGGGAGACATGTCACATTCTTTAAACAACGTGGTTTTTTTGGCTTTGCCGATCATTAGCACCGGTAAACGATGACTTCCACTGGCATTCCCGGCTACCAAAATTGTTACTCTCTCTTTGCACTTTTTAAACCCAGGGGCAGCTGCTTCGCGCTGAGATGCAAGTGATTTTTGAGGCAATGATTTCCAGTATAAGCCAGTCTCATCGGCATTATACACATCATCGAGTAAATAACCTTCTTCTTCCAAAAAAGCCAAGAATGTTTCTTTAAAATTTTCAGCGGCAGTTGCATCGCTAGATAAAGATTCCCCTTGAATCTCCAGTTCTCGTATGCCATGACGAGATTTAAAGTCAGGAGGACCGTCAAGTTGATTGTTGAACTGAAGTGCCTTTTCACACAATAGAGAGCCAGAGATAGGTTCCGATTTGCTTCTTCTTTGCAGACACACCATATATACAAAGCCTCTTCCAATTTCAAATATTTCGCATTTCTCATGGTTTTACGTTTCTTCGACCTATTTTCACTCTCCAATTTCGATGCAAAACTCATAATTTTATCCTTTTTTACTTTTGATGTCAGAGACGGTAGCTTTCCCAACATTGAAAATCCTCGCAAGTGAAGACACAGTTTCACCTTTTCCTAGTCTCTTGATAATTTCTGTTTTCGTTTCAATTGACAAAACATTGCGGTTCCTTTTATATGCTTTAGGCCTACTGGAAGATGCCATATCGCACAGAGAAATACTTGTACACCAAAATTATTCTGCTGTAGTAGCAGACACAATTATTTTAAGTTGAACTGTCTGTTTAGCCAGTGTTCTGCCTAGAACGCACACGTACACTGGATTGGTAAACCAGATATTAACTGACTTTATGATCTAACTGACTTCCTGTACGTAAGCGACCGACCATTAGCCCATCCCATCCTCTACAAATTGTTCGCACACATTTGAAGCTTGCCGCATGAAAAGATTCAGAAATGTAGTCTAACGTGACTGGTGGCGATTGATTTTTTTTTTTTTTCTGGAAAAAGTGTTCGGATAATTGGATGTTCGGATAATTGGGGTTCGGATAAATGGAGTTCTACTGTATTATATTCTCTCAACTACCTTTACTGTTTGTTTTTTTTTGTTTTCATTCTCACTGTTACACATGCAGTAATATTTATCTTTCACATAAATTCTATTTCTGCCAGCATTGTACTATTAAACATTAACAGTATCATGACATGTTGACTTGTACAATGTATAGTGTTGTCTGGAAGTTATAAAAAGAAATTTTTTTTTTATACAGCCATAGCCTTTAAACTTGAAACAGTGCATAAGATGCAAGAGATTTCCATATTTTTTTCATGCATTTTACATCCTAGATTTATAAACAATGTTTAAAAATTAAAAGTTTTCACCTGTCAGAGTTCAAAGTTTTACAAGCAGTATCAATGCATGAGGTTTCACATATGTTGTGCTGACTTCACATTATGTGTCAGAACCAGGATTCTGCAGTATAGTCAGATAGGTGACATCTCTGCATTGAACATTGGCTGTAATGATCTCCAACATTTTCTAACTCCTGCCTTCATGCTACACTTGGATGGGCTATGTTTAATCCACCATTTGATTCTCTTTTCTAATTTTATTGTTGTTGCCTTCTTGCCTGTTTGCTTTCAGCCTTTTCCTCCATTATGATTTTCAACAAGATATTTGTTTCTTTATGTATCCAGAATATTTAATGTGTCTGATTTTGATCTCCTTCACTAACTCTTTATTCATTCCCAGTTTCACGGGACTTCTTTATTTGTTGCTTTTTTTGCATGAAATACATCCCACTTTGTGCCAGAGCACAATTTACTGTTGTCAGAAAATACAGCTTCTTCACATTCAGTGTGTCAGTACATATTATTGTTATTTCATTTGTCGTAACACATTATTTTTATTTCATGTGTCGTAACACATTATTTTTATTTCATGTGTCGTAACACATTATTTTTATTCAGTGTGACAGATAAAAATGTTTTATAAAAGGTGTATGAGAAAAAAGTATGTATATTTATGGTATGTATGTTATCGCAAAGTTTCAGAAACACTGTTTTAAGCCCAGAGTATCAAAGTTGCTAATGCCTTGTTGTTGCAACAAGTCAAAAAATGTAATTGGTATTGAACATGTTTAAGCAAAATATGTCTAAGCAAAATGAAGCACGTATGTTTATCAGTTTCATGATTTTTGAACATGGTGTTTTAACATGGAGCTATTTTGTATTTCCAGCAACTGGAACTGTACAGGGATACAAATAGACATGATACAGTCTTTGACAGAATCTTCAAAGGTGCCTTAGAAAAATTCAGAAAAGATCTCAAAGCTCTGAAAGCTGTTGAAATCAGTGTAAGTATTTAAGACATCTGAACTTAAACAGGTTTTGATCTGTTCTGTCCTCTAAAGTCCAGTATTTGAAATTAATCAACCTTGCTTTTGAAATTCTTAGTCTATTATCATTTTTTGTTATATGTAACAATGAAATGACATTTAAGTTTAATGTGTGTGAAGTATCCCCACAGATCTAATTGACTAAGTCATAGTAAAGTCATATTGCGTTAACTGTCGCAAAAACAGAGCCCAGAACCGTTTACTTCAGTGACCACAGCCTAATCATAGGAAAAGTAAGAATATAACTGAAGAAACTAAGATCAAAACCCAGGAGCACAAGGCTAGATAAAACTACACCTGTGAGAGAAAAAGATGTGAAAGAGAAATTTAGTTTAAGCAGCAACATATCTGATTCATTTTCAAACCTGCAAATACTTTACCATGATGCTAATGACCAGTGAGAAACTTTGAAAGAGTCAGTCAGCCAAGTGTCACAAGCTATATTATCTAAAGCAAATAGACAAGTGCATAAGTAACAAAAAATACAGAAGTAATGATCATCACAAAGCCGATGACTTTTCCACAATGCACCATCTGAACAAATATGACAGTTTTGAAACAGAAGGAAAATGCATGTCAGAGGTGAAAAATAGAATAGCTCAAGCAATAGCGGTGTTCAACAAAATGATAAATATTTTATACAGCAAATCTTTGTCATGAGTCAATCCTGTCATATGGAAATGAGTCAAAGACAATTAGTAAAAAGCTAGAAAAATCACTTGAGACCATAGTGATGTTCTTTTACAGAAAAATGCTAACAATACAATGAACAGCTTTAAAAAAAAGCTTAATGAGAATGTTCTGAAATAAGTCAGTGGACAAAGATTTATTGCTCATATTAGATGAAAATGATTCACTTTCTTTGGGCATGTTATGAGATGAGGACATTGGAGTTTATTGTGACAACAGGAAAGACTGAAGGAAAAAGTGATAGAGGATGACTAAGAGAGAAGATACTGGATAGTTTGATGTCGTGGCATGGAAAATATTTGATAAATAGCACTGGGGACAGTAGGTTGTGGAGAAACGTGATCACCGGCACCAGCTGGCATGATACTTGAAGAAGATTGGTTCTGAAGCTTTAATTAAATATTAAAATGTTAACCTCTTTTCATCAGATCCCATACATGAAACCACATACATGGAGAAAAAAGGTAGAAATAAAAGTAACAGAAATATGCTGGAAGGCGTTAGAGAGAGAGATGACTTGTTTGAATTTTTTTTATAAAGTGGTACCTAGGGCCCACATCAGTAGAGGGGTTCATGCTTCCCTAACCTCTCCATGGGGAATCGATTATAATCAGGGGTTAACTACCCTTTTTGCCCTGGACCCCAATCAGGTAGTATCAATAGCAGAGAGGCTGAAAAGAATATGGTATGTCTGAATTTGCGTACTGCATGTGGCCTCTTTATTCATGCCCCTATATTGCTCCTGAAATAACATGAGGCCACCACTGGAGTTGGGCTTTTCGCAAGGAACCTATTTCATTTGCTATGCTCTGATGGTTTCTATGGTGAGCTTTTTTTAACGTAATGAGGTTCTTACCATGTACACACCCTCCTTCATCATCTTTTATGGCGCAGTGGTTCTATTTTTAGCTTCTCACCGCCCACTTCACATTCATGGCACATATAAGTTGTACTAGAACTTTTGTGTGAGAAGAATTAAATCATTACTTTAATTTTTTTATGGGCGTTATGCTGTTATCATCTTGGAGAATTTCTAGACAATACAGTCAAACAGTATTTTTAGTTAACAATGGCTAAAGATTTTAGTTATGTCTTTTGACAATATCGTTGCATTTTTTTGGTTTGTTTTACAGAAAGAGAAGTCTGCGGTACGTTACCGAGACTTGTTTGAGAAATTCCGATACATTCTAGAGGCAGAGATGAAGCAGGAAAAGACAGATGCTCCACTTGTCATGTCAGTCAATGCATTCCGAGGTTTCTTAGATGAGTTTAGAAAGCAGGAAGCTGCCAGATCACTTGAAAACAAGAAAGATGATCGTCGCTTAGAAAAGAAGACAATAAAACGTGAGAAGCATAAAAAAACCCAGGAAACAATTGTGAGTTTCCCCCATACCTGTAAACTTTTGTTATAAATACTTTTATATCATGTTTCCAGAACAGTGTTTTTGGTATTTCATTTCATTGTATGTTTTAAAGAAGATTCTTTACAAACCATAGTTGTAATAATATTCTAGTTTGTTTGCTCACAGGATGTCATTATACCTCACTGAGGGTCATCACTGAACAGAGCAGAACTTTGTTATTGTTATTGTTGAACAGAATCGACATCATTGCATTCTGGGCAAACCCATAGGTGCTCAGTCTCCCTCAGTATATGCTGAAGAATGTGAATGCTAACTGTTCCTGCAGCTCGCTGGTAATAAACACAACGGATGCATCCTTTCATACGTCCATCTCTGCTAGCCTAACATTTCATGCCAAATTCCAACAGTCTTAACTTTGATAACTCATCTATAGCAGGTGTCATTCTCTACCTCCATTAATTGTTCTCAGTATCTCTTCCTTATCCATATCCAATGTCCCCACTGTTGGTGCTCTTGATGCTAGTCGGTCAGCTCTCTCATTACCGCGTAGCCCTGCATGACCAGGACAGTAGATCCACACCAGCTCCTGTAGATTTGAAGCTTCAATGGAGGTTTTCCATTCATGCCTTAGTCAACCATTTTAAACCTTTCGAAGCATTGACTGAGAATCTGACACAATGACTGAAGTTTCAGTTAGCCACCTTAAAGGCTGCAGTAGCTGCCTCTACCTCCATTCACATGCTGGAAGTTGTTATCTTGTACGCCCCGCTATCTTCGGTGGCGATTCTGCCCTTTACCCTAGCAGAGAAGCCCCAACCTGATTTCTCACCATGGATCAACGACCCATCAGTATACACAATGGTATCATTATCCCCGGCATGATCAAGTATCAGTTGATTAATTTCCATTTCCGCTTTCCCATTGCCCCCAAGTTCTACACTCTCTGCCAAGGCTGATGATGACTTGCTGGTAGTTAATCCAGTTCTCATCTGACTTACTCCACTCTTCCCCTCTGAATATATTTTCAACTGTGGTCACCTGCTTGATCGTTGTTTCTGCCTGTGCCATCCATGACATCCTCCTCTTTATTCTTGCTCCCTTGATGTCAGCTATGTTTCCATACAGGGGGTGCCGTTTGTCTGTAGTTACTAGCATATAGGCTTTTGCCTGGTCCATCGCATATCTAGATCTAATAAGACAGCACTCCAAGCACGTACGTCATTGTCACAATGGAGGTATCACTCGTACAGCCCAAGACTATACGCATCCCTTCATTTTGAATGCGTTCTAGTCGTTCACAGTGTGTTACTGACAGCGTTAGTGTTCACAGCCCATACTCAATGACTGATATGACGTGCTGATGATAAAGAAGAAATAGTAATCTCTGCTCCAGATGTGCAGCGGCCATTATTTTCAGGGATGCCAGACCTCTCCTGCATTTCTGTATGATGTGATCAACATGGTACTTATACGATAGCCCATGATCAAATATAATTCCAAGGTATTTAAGATTTTCTTGCCTTTCAATTTTCTGTCCATTGAAAGTAATATCTGGAAGATCTGTTTTCACTATGGAGATACAGGCAGCAACTGCTGCCCTGATGTGGCTGTCGGAGGCTTCATTAACCAGGACAGTTACTGTGTCAGCTTTCAGTTCATGCTTTGGAGGGTCCAAAATGGATGGACTACAACATGAATGGAGAACATACATGGAGGTTTTAACCCTTCAAGAACTGATGTGATATACTGTCCTGATAATGCAGGAGTGCCTGGCAATGAGAGAGCTAACAGACAGGGCACCCATAGTAGAGACCTTGGATATGGATAAGGGAGAGATAATAATAACAATTAATGTTTGGCTGTTAACTCTTTAAGTCTCAATCGACTTTATAAAGGCTCAGGGGTTAGACGCGCTTGGCCCAATCGACTTTAAAAAGCCTTTAGTATATGTGCCTCTGTTTGAGACTGTTTCTAATTATAACTACCCACAAAGTCATTTCCGACTGCAAGTACATTCTTTTAAATACCGCACGTATTTAAGAGTGAACGTGTTTCTGTTTTGAGATATTTATTTTAGATTTTTAAAGCGATTTTTTTAAGCGCATATCCTCCATTTTACCTTGAATAACTAATCATTTTTTTTTAAGCGCATTTTATCTTGAATAACTAATCATTTTTCAATGAAAGCTTTTATACTTGTAGCACAAGAGTAAAGTACATCCAATTACCTTCAGTTTCATATACAACAACAAAGTTATTTATGCATATGAACATTTTAAAAAATTATTTCCAAACAACAACAATAAAAACGCACTGGGGTGGCCATTTTTGCTTGGGCCAAACCCACTTTTTTGCTTGGGACTGAAAGAGTTAAAGAACGACACCACAGTCAGTGAATCAACACAGCTCAGACTGCAGGAATTTGGCATCAAACGTAAAACTAGCAGGGGTGGACATATGAGAAGGTGAGTCTTGCGAATATACAAACTTTGTGCTACAAGACACAGGAAAAATCAACATTCATACCCTTTGACATTTGCTAAGTGAGACTGGACATCTATGGGTTTGCCTTGAGTGCAATGATGTAGATTCTGAACCTTATTAATAATAACCACTCTGCAAAAGGTATCTCCCATATGGTGGTCTAGTGTTCTACTGTGAAGAACCACAGAGAGTGATAAGACTGTCAATTTTTGAGTTGTAGTTCTTAAAGATATCTTAAACCTCACACGATACATGTTTATTTTCTTAGAGGGTCATTTTAGTGGGACGTACGTATTAAGAGCTATAAAGAAACAGATTATTCTAGCAAAACTACATATATAGTACGCTTTGAGACATTGATACCTTTGTGCATGAAACATTCATTAGTGCATTCAGCATTGTCATTGCCTTTAGCTTTTATTGTGTTAAATAAAATCTACTAATTTATAAGGCTACAGATTTTGTACATGCGAGAGTCCAAAACAGAAATGACACTGAAAAAATTGTCTGCTTCAGGCTTTTGGTGGAAATATTGCCAACAGAGTCAAGACTGTTTTATACCATCTACTCAGAATGAACATGTAAAGAGTTTTATATAGCACAAGTTCTGTGGCTGCAGAAGTAATTTAATTTCAATATTTTTTGTTGCAGGATTTCAATGGTCATAAATACCAACAACACCAGTTCAATATTCCAACATTCTGTGAAGTGTGCACGTCCCTTGTATGGATTATGGATAAGGTGTTAGTGTGTCAAGGTGTGTTCCCAAGCTGATGTTTGCTAAATGCTTAAGGAATATGCAGTGCAGCCCAGATAAGTAGAAGTCGCTGGGATCATCTAAAATACTTCTACTTATAAAAAATTCTGCTTATCAGAAATTTGCGCAGAGATAGACATTTATGGTCAGAATAGGAAGTAAAGCATGAAGCAATTATTTTAACCATTCAGAAACAAATGTTTCAATTTTTTATTGTAGTTTCTGCATCTTTTAAAGTTTTTAAAAGCAATTTAATGAAGCCTCAAATTAAGTGTAAATTTATTGACCAGTAACATATTTGCACGTCAAAACATTTGAATAGCGTTTTGGCTTAATGTTTTTGTGCACTCTGTTGGCAATTACTACATGGTTTGCTAAAGCAACAGCAACTGAAGGACAGGTAAACCATTGTAAGAGTTTCCTGACACAGGAGCTTTTCTGTTATTTTTCTGTTGTCTAATGCAGTGATTTCCAAACAGTGTGGCGATTCAGCTTAAGTGTACTGCACTGTATATACATGTAATGTCATGTACAGCCATAGAGTCTCCCCATAACTTTGCATTCTCTTTCTTTCCCTTTCTGTACATCACATACACAGATACATGTTTTTCAAAATGGTCATCAAAATGTTAACCAAATGCTCCTCTGCTCATTAGTCAGTATTTATGCATTGCTTACAGTTCTGGAATATCTGTGATATGTCCTCAGATTGTAAGCTGGCCTGCCACAAGAAATGTTACAGCAAACACACATCACCATGTAAAGGAGTGGCAGAAAACAAGGTTAGTGTTATTGTCATCCAGAATAATCTGTACTTTAGGGTAACATAAGAATCGTGGAGGTTAAATACCGCACAAAAGATAAAATCATAGTTTTAGAGAAGCATAAGATTGGTACAATCACCAGAACAGTATGTACTGAAAATAATTTTTTTTTTTAAAGAAAAGAATGTGTCTGAGTAAGAGCTTATTACCGTTAACCACAAATAGTAAAATAACTATTTTATGATAGAGGAACCCTTCTTTGATGACTGCCTGGAAGAAAATGGCACAATTACTGTTTGTTACACTGTAAAAGACACGAACAACAATGATATGACCTGAATAAAAACCTTAAAGATCACAACATGGTAATTAGAATAGAAAATGTTCTCGATACGGTTATCTCCATGAAACTCCAAAAGATAGTCAAACTGTATATTTGAAGACCAAAGAAAAAAAAAACATTCGCTGGTGTTAAATTAGATCTGTAAAAGTGAATGTTTTTATTGTGGTTATCTCAACTGGTCTACCAGCTTTACAGGCCTATTTACCTTTCCTACTCTTTTTTTTGGTACTGTAGTAGGCTCCCTCAGAAGGCCACATATAGAAGGGGGAGAGAGATGAATATGGAAAAAGCAGTGAATATCTGTACCTAGTTATCTGGTCTGGTTTGTTTTGGTTTAACATCTTCATTGCACATGGACAACTCCATCAGTGCTCTGATCTCCCTTAGATTTTACAAGGAGAATCTCAGCAGTGCACAAACTCCATAGCACTGGCGAGGATCCCAATGTGTGTATACAGAAATCACACATTCTATAAATATTTTTGTGGTGGGTAGGTTTTCCTAATTTTATAAATTTTTCCATGGCAGCGGCTCACTCTTTACGATTTCCAACTGCCGAAGGATTTTTTAATGTGTGCAGCTTGCACATGGGACCTCCAATTTTTTGTCTTTATCTGAGAAGGCTAGGCATCTGCTCTCACTACCCATGAGATCGGGGGGGGGGGGGGGGGGTGACATCATTAGGACCCACTGGTTCTGAAACAATTTCACTAAAATATCCCTTTACTGGGAACTGAACCCAGTACCTTTAGAATTAGAGGCGTATATATATATACCTTTTAGCCACTCTCTGACCCCCCCCCCCCCCCGCCCGAGTTATCTGGGGATCCATAAAAGCAGAGTGTTTGGCTGAGTAACATTGTGCACCTATACAACTCAGAGTGGTACATGCTCTACATGCTGTTGATAACTAGAGGTCCATGGACAAATACACCAGATATTTCAGTCAGTGTACAGAGACTTGACTAGCTTGTTACGATGACACCCACAGGAATCCATAGCCAGATCACCCACTATTAGGAATTCATTGCCTGATGATACTTGGTTCATTATTTCACTGATTTTTTAATATTTAAAAAAAGACTGGTGTGCTTTGTGCTCTGTGTGTGTGTTCATTTTGTTGTCTTGTGTTGGTTGGTTCATGTTGGTTTGTTTGGTTCATTTTATAGGTTCATTTGCTTTGTCAATTTAATTGATTGTGGGTGATTTTATTATTTCTTTTGGTTCATGTTAAATTGCTTGACTAGTTTGTTTTTGGTTAATTTAATTGATTTTGTTCCTTGGTGTGTGTGTGTTGGTAGTTTCATTCATGTTACTTTGGTTGTCTTGTTTTGTTGTTGAGATTGGGTGGTTATTTGTTAATGCTGGTTTCTTGGTTGTTTGGGATGAGTCAGTCAGGCTATGCAGTGTAACACGTAACCTAAGCAACACTAGTTTATTATCAGATTATAATAATAGAGTTCAAAAATGGTATTTAATATTAAGTATAAAAGTAAATAAAATCTAAGAAAGCAATAAACCACACCAAAATTAAAAACAAGGACCACTAGAATAAATCTAAGCAAAACAACAGACAAAAATGCACATTGATTTGGCAAATTGAGGCTTGTTATAGTTGAATGAATGGCTTCCTTAAGGCAAGGTGGAGGATCCTGCCTGGAGCATCTGCTTCATATCTATGGAGTGCTGTCACAGTTTTTTGCTATTTCTCTCTTTGTTTTTTTTTCTTGTGTTTTAAATGTGTAGAAAGTCACCCATTTGTTGAAAATCTCTTTGTCTTAGCAAATACATGTTATTGTATTTGTGCTTCAATTCACAGTTTTGTATTCCATAGTTATCTATGCATATAAGCAAGCAAATTTGTTCTGTCTGTACGTCAGGGTCAGATCAGTAACCAACTGTTTGGAGCTGAGCTCGAGTGTCTAGTGAGTGATAAACAGAGAATACCTTTAGTATGTGAGCGACTCATGTCAACCTTGGAGAACACGGGAATCTATGTAGAGGGGATTTATCGCAAGCCAGGAGCTGCACCTAAAGTTAAAGAGCTTAAGACAGCGCTGGAAACAGGTAATCTATGCTACATTTCAGCTGTTGTATTTTGTGCTACATTTTATGCTTTGGGTGGCCTTTGGTTCATTATATTACCAAAACATGCAGATTAATTGTTTGATGTGGGATATATTACTCTTTTTCAAGTAATCTGCCTCTTTTTTTAATATTAAAAAAAAAGAAAAACAAATTTAGCCTGCTTATAAATATTTTTATCTTTCATTCTCTCATCATAGTTTCCCTTTTTCCTCCTCGTGGAGCATGAAGCCCCCCCCTGTAGCTAGTCTGTTTACAGGATACCTGCACTTGCATGTACTCTTGTAGTGGTGGTTTCTGTAACAGTTTGTGTTACATGATGAGGTTGCCAGCCGCATGCACAACCTCATATCAGCTACCTCTTATGACATGTATAAGGGGATATCAGTAGTTCTATTTCTTCATTGTCTCCTCAGATACCCCTTGAATGACAATGGTGGCTTCCTCTTCTCAGAATAAACCAGAAAGTGGACTGCCTCTTTCTGATATTTGTAGTGTATGTTTGTCTGTTTACTTATTTCAGAACTTATGCCAAGGTCACTGAGAATATGTTGCTATTTGATATCCATTGTTAGGACTTGCATAACTGAGATGATTGCACAGACTGGGGAGGTTACAACATGGGTAATCTTCTCTTTTATTCTTTATTCCTCAGATGTTGAAGCAGTGATCATGGAAAACTATCATGTCCATGTTCTTGCATCTGTACTGAAGCTTTTTTTAAGGAATCTCCCTGAGCCACTGCTAACCTTTGACCTCTATGATGATTTTATGCGAATTACAGGTGCTTTTTTTTTAAAAAACTGATTAATGTTTATTAAGTGCTTGAATATTTCAAACAAATCACATTATATATATATATATTGACATAAGTCTTGGGCCTGACCATGAAGGAGTCACAGGAGGAAGATGAAACTTGGCACATTTAAAGTTCATCATATTTGCACTGAATGTGTAAAGTCGCATTTGTTTCTTCAATGGGTTTTCCCGCTACGGTGCACGGCGCAATGTACCCTATTGACCGGATCTGCTGCTCCAAAGATTTGACAAAACAATGGAAAAGAAGGAGGCCAGAGCTGTGATAAAATTTCTGATGTTTCAGGGAAAAACACCTACAGAAATACACAGGGAGATGGAACCAGTGTTTCGTGATACTTTTCCTTCATATACTTCGGTAAAAAACGTGTCAACAGTTTAAGTGCGGCCGCTCAAATGTTGCTGATCTGCCAAGATCTGGTAGACCAGCCTCAGAGTGCAACGATGAAAATGCAACAAGAGTGAAGAAAATCATTGACCAGGATCGAAAAATGACAATTGTGGAGAAAGCTAGTAGAGTAAAACTAAATGAAAGAACAGTTTATAGAATTTTACACAATAGATGAACATGAGAAAAGTGTGTGCACGCTGGGTTCCGCGACTGTTGACACGTGAACAGAAGCAAACGAGGGTAAATTGCTGTTAACAGTTGCTCAAAAAGTGTCAGTCAAAAAAATTTTTGGAGACCATGGTGACAGTAGATGAGTCTTGGGTACACCATTATGACCCCGAATCCAAAGTTGCCAGCATGCAATGGAAAACACCGGGCTCCCCAACACCTGTCAAGCCGAGAGTGCAGAAATCTGCAGGAAAAGTGATGCTGACTGTTTTTTGGGACGGCAAAGGTGTCCTTTTAAAAGATTATCTGCCTCGTGGCAACACAGTTAATGGACAGTACTATGCAGATCTTCTCACCAAACTAAGCAAGGTTGTGACCAGGAAACGAGGGATAACGCGCACTCAAAATCTTCCTTTGCTTCAAGACAACGCGCCCTCTCAAAAAGCACGGCTTGTGCAGCTAGCAGCCAACAATTTGAATATTGAAATTCTTCCACACCCACCATATTCTCCAGATTTGGCTCCATCAGACTTTTTTCTATTCCCAAATCTTAAAAAACAACTAAAAGGAAATCATTTTCACAGCGATGAAAAGGTTATGCTGGCATGTGATGACTGGTTTAGTTTGAAAAATAGGGTGTTCTACTCCCAAGGTCTTTTCAAGGTCAAGCAGAGATGGCAGAAGTGTGTCAATTCAGACGGTGGCTATAATGAAAAGGAATAAACACTATACAAAATTTCAGCTCTCTGTGACATGTCCTTCATGGTCAGGCCCAAGACTTATGTCAATCCCCTTATATATATATATATATATATATATATATATATATATATATATATATATATATATATATATATATATATATATATATATAAATATATATATATATATATATATATATGCCCAATGGGCTGATCACCCGTTGGCTTGTCACACCGATTACAGAAACAACGGCAGATGGATCTATTTGTTGTTGCCCTAAAGACGCCGCAAGGCGTGATGGGAAACTACAACAGAGAAAATCAATCTGCTGTTGCCCTTAAGACGCCACAAGGCGTGATGGCCTCTGACTGCTTGGTCGGTCTTTGGCTAAGGACGGAAGAAGAAGAATATATATATATATATATATATATATATATATATATATATATATATATATATATATATATATATATATATATACACACAACGGGCTGATCACCTGTTTGCTAGTCAATTTGATTACGGAAACAATGGCAAATCGATTGATTTGTCGCTGCCCTAAAGATGCCATAAGGCATGATGGGCTACAGCGGCAAAGAAATCGATTTGCTGTTGCCCTAAGACGCCACTAGGCGTACTGGCCACTGACTGCTTTGTCGGTTGGTGGCTAAGGATGGAAGAAGAAGAAGAAGAAGATATATATATATATATATATATATATATATATATATATATATATATATATATATATATATATATATATATATATATATTGTCACGAGTTGGATTTAAGTTAGAGTTATGCCCAAGGGTAGGACAAAACCCTAGTGTGAGAAAAGACTAAGATAATAGATTAATTATGAGAAATGACAGTGAATGTAGTAAGGTGAGTCTATTGGCCCGAGGAGGATAACCGAAATTAAATCTTCCTCGCCAAATCATGACTAAAGAAATGCTATAAACTCACCACCTCTGGCTACCTTTAACAGACTAAAGGAGATAAGGTTAAACTAACACTACAGACACCACTGTACAGACAACAGTTAAGGACTATACAGTGACGAAGCTGATCCAGTGAACATTAAATAAGTTTATTATACAAATCAACAGAATTTTCATAACATAGTAACAAATAAAGAAAAGCATATATCGTGCAAGGTTGCACCGACCTGGAAAACAAAGAAACTCAAATTTGATTATAAGCACACCAAATTTAAAACTCCAACCACTTTCACTCCTTCATACACCCTGCTGGGGACAAAATTTAAAAAATGATAAGTGATCTTAACTACAGTCTAATTTAGTGGCCCTCAACTGTAGCCACCACTCTCTATTACACTACTATCTCTAAAGTCAATGGCTGCTGACCCTTCATGAAGACTATCTGCACAGCTGCTAACTCTGTCAGCGGTATACGCCACTAAGTCACACTCTGCACTGCTATGTAATAGACTTTTTCTAACTCTAAGGCTCAGAGGCTATCCTCTAAGAATATTATGAGACTCTGCAGGTCCCTGATCTATTTTTCACCATCTCTCTCCACTTCTGCCTTGCTGCTCTCGTTTCATTTCAGCAACCTGGAAATGATATCCCTTTCTTCCTGGTTCTGACGACTAGGCACTTGCCGTAGACTGTAGAGGCTTCTCTATTTGGCGAAAAGAAAGCTGATTCTCCTTTGCTATATTACCCCTCATTTGGGTTTAGGCCCTTCGGTAGTTACCGAAGATAAAAAAAACGACACACCAACCCGCTTGCTTGGGTTCGATGGGTGTGTATATGAGCTGAGAGCTCCGGGTCTTAAGAAAACCCTTTTCACTGAAGACTGCGTCGCTGTCTCGACCTGCTCTTCCTCGCTCCCTCTCTCTGGGGCCACAATAATCAGAGCCGATACCCCTCCACGGTACAAGCTCTTACGCCTCTGGCGTTTTTCTCTCCTGCGAAAACTGGCTACCTTTGCCAGCTGTCAGGAACAAGAGTTATTGGCAACTCCCGCTCTTCGGGCCGTGACCACTGCTGTGGACACAAAAGACATGCCACTCTGTACTACAATACCAAAATACTTTCATATAATAAACTTACATATAAAACGTAAACAGTGGATGCTTCAGTCACACTCCAATCTAGCACAAACATGTAAACACCCGAACGAATACTGCTCCACCATTTCCCCTCTCTTGTGCACGACGATACGTAAATATTTACTGACTCTGGGTCATCTCCCCCCGACTACACCCTGTCTGTCTAGTAAACCCGACTCACTGATCAATACTAATTATACACAGCTTGCTCAGGCCTTAAAACATTAAAAACAGGTAGGGAAACCTCCCGTACTTAGGCCTACTTTAACTCTGTAAACGGTCACAGGACCTTATCATCGTTTCCCCCTTATGATAAAAATGCACAACAATTAACTGCACATCAATGATTAAAATTCACCATTACATTTATATATTACATTTCTATACACAGAAATATATCTATCTCTATAGACTATATTACCTAGAACTCATTAAATTCCATAACACAAAAATCAAATACTACTCTGCATAATATTTAATTACACAACCACTTAAGGCACCATAATTTTCCTTTCACCTCTACCCCACGTGGTTTTCCCTGCAATTATATTTTAACTCCCCCGATAGAAAAAATATTTAATATCTACTCTATCCATCCAGAATTTCTACTCCAATAAATCCCGGTAACCACGTGATTAACTTTTCCCGAAAAAAATCCGTTCCCGTATTTTATTAGGAGACTTATCAGAATTAATCTCTCAATGAAATAAAATACACGTGCTTCAGAATATTCTGTAAATTAATATAAATCTAGGATGCGTGTATGTCTACAGACTTTCTATTAAATCTACGGAGCACACCTACGTAATATCTCTTTATCACTCATAGACACTGTAGAAATAAATGATGGCGTTACAAGTTATAAAGTTCAAAAATAAATTAAATTAGAACGGACTAAGGCTCTATTAGAGAACTAGATTTAATTACCACGCTACTTTAAATTATAGACATACCAAATATTGCGTTCAGCGTTAGAAGCCGACAATATGCTTGATACACGGCCCAGGATTACTGCAGGAAGAGACCGCTAAAATCGAAAAGCGCTACTTTATCTTAGATTTTCCTGCTCTGACCCCCGACCTACTTGAGGCTAGGCGTCTCCCTACAACCAATAGAATTAAAGATACTCTAAAAATTTTCCATGCGCTCATCTCTAAATTTAGAACCAGTGTATTCTTGCTTCCTTTAAATGCGCGCGTAATTCCGGCTACGTAACGTTACCTAATGTCGTCCGCTAGCGTGAGCAGAAAGTTGGGCGTTACCTGGGTAGGGGTCATCTCCCCTTCCCCACGAAAAATGACCGCGATAAATTTAACAACGCAAAAAAATGGAATTTCAAGATCGCGATATTTAGAAATAGGCCGACTGGTGCCATTCAGTACTAACTTACGTTAATCCCTATAGAAAAAACCTGCAATTACTTTACCTACAGAAAAAATCTAAACACCCCTATTATTCAGAGAGAAAAAGAATACTTCCCAATCTTTAATAGAGGGAAGACAAAAATGGCAAACTCAAAATGGGGCCTATTGAAGACTAAATCACAGTAACTCCGTCACATTACCCCACCCTTCGAGGTCGGAGCCTGCCGATCTAATTTACTGTGGTCTTGGTGTTCAGATTGGCCCCTATCTATGTCTCCTGAGCTGTCTGAAATCGCTGAAGTTTCAGAGTCACTACTGGGATTTTCCCTGGCTGCCGCACTCCCAAGTTCTTTCTTCACCTTTCCTCTCCTGCGAGTTCTTCCCCGTACTTTCCTAACGGTGAGCGGTAAGGTATTGTTACTGGTATCCGGCTGACTGACTGGGTCAGAAGTCACCGAAACCGTGCGTAACTGTTCACCATTGTCCAAAGACCCGCGCACAATTCTCTCCTTCTTTACTCCCATGCTCCTGTTGAAGGGCAGTTCTCTCTCTGGACCTGTGCCGTCCCATGGTGGGTCTAAAACTTCCCTGGCTATGTTTCTCAACAGACTGACCTGATCAACCGACCTGACCGACTGGCTCTGCAGAGGCCTGGCGATGGCGACTATGGAGCTGCTCGCCAGCGGGGTTGTGACCGCTGGTACCTTGCAATGAACCGGAGAAATCTCGTGTATTTCTGACACCGGGTTTCCATTCATTTTCTGGGTGTCTACTGAATCCTTACTGATCCCAGTAGCTTCTATCTTTGGAACAAGATAGGTAGTATCTGCCCCTGGCAGTGGTTCTGTGATCGCTCTTCCCCTACCAACATGAAGAGGGACAGAGCTCGCTAACATAGCTCCTTGCAAATTCGTACGGCCGCTTTCCTCACTCTTTTCTGGCCTGAAAAGTTCGTGAGAGGAAAATGTAGACCACGGGAGTCCTCCGTCTAACACCCTGGTTCTACCTTCAACCTTGCCCTCCCCTGTGAGAGTTACTGGCGTCAGTTGGAATGTGTCCTGCAGTGACACTTGACGGTTTAAGATCCCGTTAGATCGCGGAGTATCTGAGATAAAGTACTCAGGGACTGGTTCCAATGTTCCTTGAAACAAATTGGAAGATATAGCCAATTTTTCAGGCTCCTCGTTACGCGGGTCGTTTCCTGTAAACGAGATACGAGAGTTGTGGGGCCCATCTCCGTTTATAGGCAAACGGACACTCAGATCACTGTCCTCCTCCGTTTGAGTAAAGTGCTGGTCGGATGGGGCTCCAGGGCTGGTTGGAAACATATGTTCGCTCGATTCGCCGTCTTGTGCCCTTTTAAGAGTGCGCTGGTCGTTGACATATGTGATACAGTTCTTGTCAGTATGTCCCTCTCCTGAAGGAGCTAATACCATCGGGGGCCTAATTCCCGACAACAAAGAATGTATTTCCAAAATCAGAGGCGTCACCTCTGTTTGTCCGTTAGGATGAACAGGGCTGACAGGCGAATACGCCTCTGCATTTAACATACCGCTGTCCTTAGAGGCTCCTAACCTCTCCTTAACAAGACATGGAAGTTCGAGCTCGCTCGGGGCTCCGTGAATTAGGGGTTCTCCCTGTTCACTTATCTGGCCTGTAGTAGGCCCCCTTGCTTCAGCAAGGATCGGTGTAATAGGGGTTCCCAAAACTAAATATGGGGCCCCTAGGATGAAGTCGTAAGCTGGCTGTGCCATTACAGCAGCTTTAATCGTGCCATGCACAAACTTGCACTTCACCTGAATATTGGCTACCGGAAAGCGCTGGGAGGTCCCTTTCCTTAAAATGCCACCAATATCAACTTTCTCCCCTGTCATTTGCCCGGGCTTCACCAGATGTCGGGCAACTATACTGGGGTATGTAAGACCGCTGTCGAATAGACATGTAGTCGCAGTCCCGTTCACTTCTGCTGGTCCGCTGTTGGAGAACAACTTCTCTGACTGAATGGGTTCCCAGGTGTTCCCTCTCGTCGCTCTCACAGGCCTTAAGCAAGCTGCATGATGCACGGGTGGTTTATTCATACACCTGGAGGTCCAATGTGAAGTGGTCCGACAATTTCGACAGTATCTCTCATTATCTCCTCGGTTTCGGGCGGAGTCCTGAGAGTTTGGCCCCTGTGATCTGTTGGGAGGCTGGGGGCGCAGGTTATGACCGGAATTGGGCTCCTTGCGTGAAGGCCCCTGCTGCTGGTGAGCATGAGAAGACGACTGTGACGATGAAGCTCCTTTGTCCTGGACTGGCGGGTCTGGGTGTTTTCGTTTCTGGCCCAGTACTTCGGCCTGTGCCGTCTGGAACCTTTCCGAAAAAAAAGAATAATCTGGTCCAGTTGCTGGGCGCCCTGCTCCGCCAGGTACCTCCTCAAATCAGGAGACATGTTTGCCTTGATTTGTTCCACCATTATTAACTCTTCTAATCCTTCAAAGGATTTAGCCAGTCCCGACAACTCTCTCCAGCAAGTGAGGTAATTCCGCAGCCTTTCAGCAAACTGAGGAAAGCTTTCTCCCTTCTCCAGACGACTTTCCCGGAACATGGTTTGGCATTTACGGGGGGTCCACTGGAATCTTTGCAACAACGCGTTCCGTCGTGCCTCGCAGTTTTGTTCTGGTCGTCTATGAGCAACTTGTGGTAGACGTCATATGCATGACCTCTGAGGGACTGCGATAACTTTAGACACCAAAGACCTTCATCCAACCCATATGCCTTTGCCATCCGTTCGAATTTTTCCAGGAATATGTCAATTTTCTCATTCCCGTTAGGGAAAGAGTCCATCGGAAAATTCATGGCTGCCATCCGGGGGCCTCCATTTCCTGAGGTGTCTATCGCCACTGCTCCGGGGGAATCTCCATTAGCCGAACTGCCCTCTGAAGACCTGAGCTGCAGTTCCAGAGAACGCATGGCAAGTTCGTGCTGTCTTTCTGCTGCCTTTTCCCTTTCCTCAACTTCTGCTGCCCTTTTTCTTTCCTCAAATTCTGCTGCCATTTTTCTTTCCTCAACTTCTGCTGCCCTTTCCCTTTCCTCTTTCTGATTATGCCTATCATTTTCTCTGATCATGTAGGCCTTAGTTTCCTCCTTGTCCATTCCCATGTCCTGAGCAGCGTCGCGCCAGGCAGCTCGTAACTTGGCCATATCTGCCATCTTACCTGTAACTGCTGTAGCTTACCAAAGACAAGAAATGACAGAAAGAGAAAAAAAAAAAAAAGAAGGAATTACCTGTTACCTACTGAGGAATGCTATCTCTATAACCTCGGTCCCAAAA
This sequence comes from Oreohelix idahoensis, assembly GCA_024509875.1. Taxonomy (NCBI): domain Eukaryota; kingdom Metazoa; phylum Mollusca; class Gastropoda; order Stylommatophora; family Oreohelicidae; genus Oreohelix; species Oreohelix idahoensis. Next base: position 300,252 of record JAMPIV010017022.1, read on the forward strand.
CCCGAACTCAGCACCAGTCTGACTAATAACTACCTGAAAAATATTGTTATTCAGCTACTAAAAATTCTACCTTCCTGTTAAGAAAAACATTAGTTAGCCATCAATTACCTCTAAGTTCTATAACTAACCTATCACTACAATCCAACTGCCTGCAACCTGTGGAAAAACTTTCTGTGGAAAAACTTATTACTGGATCAGTTCTACTAGCTCTGTCTAGGGGATATTGAAAGAATCTATTCTCAGACTTCCTATAGAAAACAATCTGTCAATCTATACTGTTCAAAAAAAGAAACGCATAGCTATCCGAGGGCGCGTTTTTATGAGTTTGTAAGTAAAATTTGGTGCTAGGGTATATAAAAACCAGCCTCAAATGTTCTTTACAGTGTCACATGCACGTGTTGACCTGAATTGCGTTCGTTTTTGTAATCGTTACAACGCAGTGGTCAATAGTGTATATGACGCAATTTTTGACCACAGTTCATGTTGCTCGCACGTGAAAGCAACAACATTTGGGGTGAACACTATTCACTGACTACGCAACTGAAACCCTATAAAAGGATAACGCTACACACAAAAAATTCAGTTAATTTTCATGCAGACATTTATGCCGTCTCTATCGATAAATTTAAGGAACATTGCTATTGGCCGTTTGCACGCAGGCGAAAGTCAAAGTCAGGTTGCCAGGCATCTAAACGTGCATCAGAGTACCATCAGTCGACTTTGGCACCGGTTTCACGCATCCATGCCCAGAAGATGCCAGTCGCTGATCGATGCAAGTGGAGGCCACACACCATACTAACGGGAAAGCCCGTACGCCAAAAACTCTCGTGACTCAGGTGCAAAACAACTGTCAATTGATTGGTTGAACCCTAAGGTATTCTTTTGTGCAATTTGAACAATTAACTCATTAAATTAAAAAAGTTATTGAATGTCAAAATTGTGACTATGTGTGTGCCTTCAGTAGCTATACGTTTCTTTTTTTGAACAGTATAATTCAAATGGCGCAAACTCCGTATTTTCGTTGGGAATTTCTCTATAGGCGAAGAGAATAGCGGGTAATATTCTATCCCAATCTTGTGGATACTTAGTCGTAACCTTTCACAACATTTGTTTTAAACTTCAGTTAATGTTTCTATAACTGTCCAAAAAAAGAAACGCATAGCTACTGAAGGCACACACATAGCCATAATTTTGACATTCAATAACTTTTTTAATTTAATGAGTTAATTGTTCAAATTGCACAAAATAATACCTTAGGGTTCAGCCAATCAATTGACAGTTGTTTTGCATCTGGGTCACGAGAGTTTTTGGCGTACGGGCTTTCCTGTTAGTATGGTGTGTGGCCTCCACTTGCATCAATCAGCGACTGGCATCTTCTGGGCATGGATGCGTGGAACCGGTGCCAAAGTCGACTGATGGTACTCTGATGCACGTTTAGATGCCTGGCAACCTGACTTTGACTTTCGCCTGCGTGCAAACGGCCAATAGCAATGTTCCTTAAATTTATCGATAGAGACGGCATAAATGTCTGCTTGAAAATTAACTGAATTTTGTGTGTGTAGCGTTATCCTTTTATAGGGTTTCAGTTGCGTAGTCAGTGAATAGTGTTCACCCCAAATGTTGTTGCTTTCACGTGCGAGCAACATGAGTTGTCGTCAAAAATTGCGTCACATACACTATTGACCACTGCGTTGTAACGATTACAAAAACGAACGCAATTCAGGTCAACACGTGCATGTGACACTGTAAAGAACATTTGAGGCTGGTTTTTATATACCCTAGCACCAAATTTTACTTACAAACTCATAAAAACGCGCCCTCGGATAGCTATGCGTTTCTTTTTTTGAACAGTATAGATAAGATCCCAGAATTGATCCTACAAAGCTGATCCCAAGGACGATCGCCACCCACTTTGTCACGAGTTGGATTTAAGTTAGAGTTATGCCCAAGGGTAGGACAAAACCCTAGTGTGAGAAAAGACTAAGATAATAGATTAATTATGAGAAATGACAGTGAATGTAGTAAGGTGAGTCTATTGGCCCGAGGAGGATAACCGAAATTAAATCTTCCTCGCCAAATCGTGACTAAAGAAATGCTATAAACTCACCACCTCTGGCTACCTTTAACAGACTAAAGGAGATAAGGTTAAACTAACACTACAGACACCACTGTACAGACAACAGTTAAGGACTATACAGTGACGAAGCTGATCCAGTGAACATTAAATAAGTTTATTATACAAATCAACAGAATTTTCATAACATAGTAACAAATAAAGAAAAGCATATATCGTGCAAGGTTGCACCGACCTGGAAAACAAAGAAACTCAAATTTGATTATAAGCACACCAAATTTAAAACTCCAACCACTTTCACTCCTTCATACACCCTGCTGGGGACAAAATTTAAAAAATGATAAGTGATCTTAACTACAGTCTAATTTAGTGGCCCTCAACTGTAGCCACCACTCTCTATTACACTACTATCTCTAAAGTCAATGGCTGCTGACCCTTCATGAAGACTATCTGCACAGCTGCTAACTCTGTCAGCGGTATACGCCACTAAGTCACACTCTGCACTGCTATGTAATAGACTTTTTCTAACTCTAAGGCTCAGAGGCTATCCTCTAAGAATATTATGAGACTCTGCAGGTCCCTGATCTATTTTTCACCATCTCTCTCCACTTCTGCCTTGCTGCTCTCGTTTCATTTCAGCAACCTGGAAATGATATCCCTTTCTTCCTGGTTCTGACGACTAGGCACTTGCCGTAGACTGTAGAGGCTTCTCTATTTGGCGAAAAGAAAGCTGATTCTCCTTTGCTATATTACCCCTCATTTGGGTTTAGGCCCTTCGGTAGTTACCGAAGATAAAAAAAAAACGACACACCAACCCGCTTGCTTGGGTTCGATGGGTGTGTATATGAGCTGAGAGCTCCGGGTCTTAAGAAAACCCTTTTCACTGAAGACTGCGTCGCTGTCTCGACCTGCTCTTCCTCGCTCCCTCTCTCTGGGGCCACAATAATCAGAGCCGATACCCCTCCACGGTACAAGCTCTTACGCCTCTGGCGTTTTTCTCTCCTGCGAAAACTGGCTACCTTTGCCAGCTGTCAGGAACAAGAGTTATTGGCAACTCCCGCTCTTCGGGCCGTGACCACTGCTGTGGACACAAAAGACATGCCACTCTGTACTACAATACCAAAATACTTTCATATAATAAACTTACATATAAAACGTAAACAGTGGATGCTTCAGTCACACTCCAATCTAGCACAAACATGTAAACACCCGAACGAATACTGCTCCACCATTTCCCCTCTCTTGTGCACGACGATACGTAAATATTTACTGACTCTGGGTCATCTCCCCCCGACTACACCCTGTCTGTCTAGTAAACCCGACTCACTGATCAATACTAATTATACACAGCTTGCTCAGGCCTTAAAACATTAAAAACAGGTAGGGAAACCTCCCGTACTTAGGCCTACTTTAACTCTGTAAGCGGTCACAGGACCTTATCATCGTTTCCCCCTTATGATAAAAATGCACAACAATTAACTGCACATCAATGATTAAAATTCACCATTACATTTATATATTACATTTCTATACACAGAAATATATCTATCTCTATAGACTATATTACCTAGAACTCATTAAATTCCATAACACAAAAATCAAATACTACTCTGCATAATATTTAATTACACAACCACTTAAGGCACCATAATTTTCCTTTCACCTCTACCCCACGTGGTTTTCCCTGCAATTATATTTTAACTCCCCCGATAGAAAAATATTTAATATCTACTCTATCCATCCAGAATTTCTACTCCAATAAATCCCGATAACCACGTGATTAACTTTTCCCGAAAAAAATCCGTTCCCGTATTTTATTAGGAGACTTATCAGAATTAATCTCTCAATGAAATAAAATACACGTGCTTCAGAATATTCTGTAAATTAATATAAATCTAGGATGCGTGTATGTCTACAGACTTTCTATTAAATCTACGGAGCACACCTACGTAATATCTCTTTATCACTCATAGACACTGTAGAAATAAATGATGGCGTTACAAGTTATAAAGTTCAAAAATAAATTAAATTAGAACGGACTAAGGCTCTATTAGAGAACTAGATTTAATTACCACGCTACTTTAAATTATAGACATACCAAATATTGCGTTCAGCGTTAGAAGCCGACAATATGCTTGATACACGGCCCAGGATTACTGCAGGAAGAGACCGCTAAAATCGAAAAGCGCTACTTTATCTTAGATTTTCCTGCTCTGACCCCCGACCTACTTGAGGCTAGGCGTCTCCCTACAACCAATAGAATTAAAGATACTCTAAAATTTTCCATGCGCTCATCTCTAAATTTAGAACCAGTGTATTCTTGCTTCCTTTAAATGCGCGCGTAATTCCGGCTACGTAACGTTACCTAACGTCGTCCGCTAGCGTGAGCAGAAAGTTGGGCGTTACCTGGGTAGGGGTCATCTCCCCTTCCCCACGAAAAATGACCGCGATAAATTTAACAACGCAAAAAAATGGAATTTCAAGATCGCGATATTTAGAAATAGGCCGACTGGTGCCATTCAGTACTAACTTACGTTAATCCCTATAGAAAAAACCTGCAATTACTTTACCTACAGAAAAAATCTAAACACCCCTATTATTCAGAGAGAAAAAGAATACTTCCCAATCTTTAATAGAGGGAAGACAAAAATGGCAAACTCAAAATGGGGCCTATT